>WHYT01014809.1:98671-168002 GCA_009806455.1 Tetrax tetrax | reverse complement strand
GGGCCGAGGACCGAGCTGTGGGGCCGGGCCGGGGCGGGCGGGGGTCGGGATGCTGTCGGGAGTCGGGATGCTGTCGGGGGGCGGCCCCTGGCAGCCCAGAGACCCCGCTGAATCCGGCGTCGCGTGTTGTGTGTCCTGGTTGGGTTCTCCCGCCCTCGCCCGAGCGGCTGGAGATGCGGAGCGGCGGGGCCGCGGCGGGCAGGTGAGGCTGGGCGCTTCCCGACGGCCGCCGGCGCGGGCAGGAGGAGGCGAAGCCGCCTCAGGTACCATTATTCCTTCTGTATCATCACAGGTGTAGGCAGGGTTGTGCTGCTCAACCGCCCTGCCCAACCTCCGCCTCCGATGGAGGCATCGCTCGGAGGAAGCGAGGACGGTGAGGTGTCCCCGGGACGGTAGACAAAGGCAAGGGATGCGCTCCTAGGCTGGCCCGGCCACCCCCGCCCCCGGCGGGGCAGTCTTCTCTGCAGCTTTGTTGTGTTTTCGATCCAGGAGAGTGTGGGCTGCTGCTGGCAGCTACAGGATGAAGTCGCCTCCCTGCTGCATGTCTCTCTCTTCCCAAGCATCCCTGGAGGAACCGGGGAGTAGCACATCCCTGGGCTCCCTGGACTCCAGTGTTTTCTCCAGTGAGGAAGAGCAGGGGCCCCTGCTCCAGAAGGTCATTCCCTCCTTGGACTGCTTTACTATCAATGTAGGAGGCAGCCGCTTTGTGATGTCCCAGCAAACTTTGTCTTGCTACCCTGACACCCGTCTTGGCAAACTGGCTGTAGTGGTCTCTGCTGCCCGGGATGTGGCCTCTGGGCTCCTTGAGCTTTGCGATGATGCCAACCTCATGGAGAATGAATATTTCTTTGACCGCAGCTCACAGGCATTTCACTACATCCTGAATTACTACCAGACAGGGAGGCTGCATGTGATGGAGCAGCTTTGTGCACTTTCCTTCCTGCAAGAGATCCAGTATTGGGGTCTGGATGAGCTCAGCATCGATTCTTGCTGCAGAGACCGGTAAGTTGTGGGAATATGCGGCGCATGAGATAGTGGGCTGGGTGAGCTGAGCGTTGACTTGCATGCAGGGATGCTCAGGTGAGAGATCCAGCAGTGCGGGTAGGCGAGGTAGCCTGCCAAGCATTGGGAAAACTGTGCTCAAAGCTGGATGAGTTTAGCCCTGAATCCTGCTCTAGAGGTGGATGGGTGTACGAAATGGGAGATGTGTTGGGTGAGGTTGCCGTTGAACTTTGCTGAGGGACAGGTTGTTGGTGGGGTTGAGATAGTGAGACCTTAACAGAAGCAGGATCTGAATTGTCCTGCACTGGCTTCAGGCTGGCCCTGGACAAAATGAGATGAAAAAGATTGTTAAAGGATCGGTCGTTCGGTTTGGGGTTATCCTAGGGATTTGATGTAGAGTCAGGCATGGTGCCGGGGGGATTTGGAGCCTCCCCACCCTGCGCTTTCTATTCTGGAGGATTTCCAGATCCAAGCTGGAGAGGCAGAAGTGGAGGTGGTCACCTGCCAGGCTGAGTGTGGGTGGCATGGCTCCAGGAGGAGCCGTGACGGGAAGCATCGCACATGGATGTAGCAGCTTACAGGGAGCGGGCAGCAGCAGCAGGAACATTGCTCACTGGAGACAAATTGTAACAGGCAGTTTAGGAATAGGGTGAGTTTTCACTGAACCACCCCCAGGACATTTCTGTTAATTCTATTTGTAGTTTACTTTTTTTTCCCCCACTATTTTTAGCATTGCTGATTTGTTTGTTAGTATTGAAGAAATTAATTCTCTGAAGAGCGTAACTACTATTTATCTAAAGGGATTATGTCAAAATTAGTAGAAAGAAACAAACAAGCAACCCCCATCCAAAAAGGATACTAAAGTTATCCTACCCTAGCAGGTAAGAATTACAGATAGGATAGAAACTGATTTTTTTTTTTAGCGTACTTTGGGAATGTTTTTGTTTCATTAAATTGTTCTGTAAATATACTGTTGCTCTAACAAAACACTCAACTATGCACCTACAATGTGTAAGTTTTACTCAGCACAGATGCTTGTGCACTTTGTTGTGTGAGGACCCGTATAGTTAAGAAAGAAAGAAAGATAACTTGTCATCTTATTGATCAGAACTTCATCCATGAACTGCATGGCTTTTTTTATGCCTTCCCATTTAGTATTGCAGATATTTGCCAATGTAATAAAAATGCAGTAGAATTAATAAAATTGAGGACAATTTAGAAACAGAGGGTCTGGTTGTGCCAGGATTGCTTACAAGAATGCATGTTAGTCATGCAGCAGATCCTACTGTAGTCAACATGATCCGTAGAAATAATACACTGTCAGAATAAAATTACTCTCCACATACAAACTATCACTGTGAAATGGGAGAATGGAAATACCAGGTCAGTGGAAACATGCTGCAGGGTCCCAATTAACAAAATCTTCAACCAAATGCTTGACATCGGGGTTTTGTGAGTTCACATAAGGTAGGAGCTTTAGCGTGTATTCTCATGCGTCGTGTGGTAGAGGATAAGAAAAACATATGCATTACGGTATTAAAAATCTCTCTGGGTATGTTCCTGGGCAGATACTTCAGGAGGAAGGAACTGAGTGAAGCCTTAGACATCAAGAAAGATGCAGAAGAACTGGATGCCCAAGATGAAGAAGAGGACTTTTCTGGTAGCCTCTGTCCAAGTGTCAGACAAAAACTTTGGGAAGTTTTGGAAAAGCCTGGCTCCTCTGCAGCAGCCAGGACTTTTGGCACACTGTCTATGGCTTTTGTTGTTGTCTCCATTGCCAACATGGCTTTGATTTCGGTAGAGCTAAGCTGGTTGGCTCCACCGCTACTGGATGCCCTGGAGTACCTCTGCATTGCATGGTTCACTGTGGAATTTGTTCTGAGGTTCCTATGTGCACGGGATCGGTGTAGATTCCTAAGGAGTGTGGCAAACATCATAGACCTGCTTGCTATTTTACCTTTCTACATCACCCTGCTGGTGGAGAGTCTGTGTGGTGGGGAGAGCTCCCAAGAACTGGAGAATGTGGGGCGCATTGTCCAAGTGCTGAGACTGCTCAGAGCCCTGCGGATGTTGAAGCTGGGAAGACATTCAACAGGTACTTTCGGCTATGGCAGTGATACTTTTTGTTTTTGCTGCCTACAACAGTTGTCCCTGGGCACAGTCCTCCATTTTGTGTGCATTTCTGCTTACCCTTTTTTACCCAATCTGTTAGCAGTAATGGCTTGTGAAAAGCATAGAATCATAGACTTAGAGTGAGTCCAGAGGAGGGCCACAAAGATGATCAAAGAGCTGGAGTACCTTTCCTATGAGGACAGGCTGAGAGAGTTGGGGCTGTTCAGCCTGAAGAAGAGAAGGCTTCAGGGACACCTTATAGCTGCCTTCCAGTACCTCAAGGGGGCTTATAAGAAAGATGGGAACAGGTGTTTTAGCAGGGCCTGTTGGATAGGACAAGGGGCAATGGTTTTAAAATAGGAGGAAGATTTAAACTAGATAGAAGGAAAAAAAATTTTGCAGTGAGAGTGGTGGAACACTGGACCAAGCTTCCCGGAGAGGTGGTATATGTGCTATCCCTGGAAGTGTTCCCGGCCAGGCTGGATGGGGCTTTGAGTGACATGGTTAGTGGAAGGTGTCTCTGCCCATGGCAGGGGGGTTGGAACTGGATGATTTTTATGGTCCCTTCCAACCCAAACCATCCTCTGTTTCTGTGAAAACAACTGCAGTAGCGAATGCTTCAAGAAAACTACTTAAACTGAATCTTAGCAGGCAGTGGGTTGAGGGGGTCTCTGGCTATGTTGAGCACATTGGTATCTATGTGGTATGTGGGGCACAGCTGGGGGCGGCTTACTGAGCTGGACCTCGGTGCAGCATGGAGCAGCAGTGTCAGGTTCAGTCAGCGTTCATCCGCTGGTGTGGGGCCCTTTGTGTCCAAGTGTTCCTGACAGGTCAGCAGACAGATGGATAAACAGCAAGCAGGGATAGGGTGGAAGGTGAAATGCATTTCTGAGAATGTTTTCATTCACTCTTCCTGAGTGATGAAAGGAAGGCATAAAAGGTACTGTTTCCACTGGGAATTTATCAGAGGAAGCTGGAAATTATTGGAAGGTGTTGCATTTCCCCTTATATTTACACCATTTTTGTTACTACTTTATGGCATGTGCATGCCTGGCTATATGAAGGAATAAAAGCTGTACTCCTGCCATACCCTCTCCATGCCATGATGTTGTTCAGCCCTTGGCAGTTTCAAAATTATTTAATTATGCCCCCTCCCCCCCCTTAAATCAGTGCTGAATATGGTGCTGAATTTGACAGGACAAATGTTCACCCAGCACTTGGAGCTTTGAAAAATTAGATCATCATAGTCCCTGTCCTGCAGTATTAGCTTGTTCTGAAGACAGTGATGGTCATTCTTACATGGCATTCAATGTACCCTTCCAGCATTTTCTGCCATGAAGCAGGAATGGGTTGTTGCCTCTCCATTTTTTTCTGGAGAGCCATCTCTACCGTATTTGTGAACTGGCCTCAGTTCAGCAGGCGTTACAGTGTGCTTGCTGCAGCAGAATGTGTCTCCTTATTTTTGTTCCCACTGAAGGGTAATGAACCTGCTTACCAATGGCAGGGAGTAACTTTAATGCTACTGAGCATAACCATAGTGGGAAGTATCTTAATCTTACCTGCCTACCCTAGATTATGCCTCTACTGATGCATAACTGTCCCTTAGAAAGCAATTGAAAGGAAACTTGTAATGATTCAGTCTGTCAGTGAGTTTGTTGTACTTCATTATAACTTGTACGGGGTTTGGTGGGGTGTTTTTTGCAAAAAAAAAAAAAAAAGGCCACGAGCTACTTTTAATGGTAGCTGTAATGTGAAGGCATTCCTCTCTTAACTGTATTTTGAAAATAAGAAAAATACTTTAATGCATCGAGGTACTTTTGTGCTGAATAACAAAATACTGATCCAAAAGTATATAGTTACAAAGTCTCCAAGTTTATTGCATTTTACTTTTACAGAATGAATGCATGAAACTGAGTTCTATGACTTTTCCTATCAACTTGAAACGAGATATTTCAGATGTTTGTATAACTGTTAACTTCAGGTATATTAACTTTCAGGGATGGTCTAATCTTTTGTGTCTATTTATTCTGAAATTCAATAAAATATTACCACACTTTACATCACAATATTGAGTGACATTAATATTGAGTTTAGTAATGCCATGTTAGGTACAAGTGAATTAATTATATAAAAATCTGGTCTCCTAATCTGGAAGTGAGCTATCATTTTTCTACTGGAACCAATTCCCCACTTTCACAACATACAAGAAGCAACTTATATATCTATTTAAACCACCCAGAGCAGCATTACAATTGCTGCTTTGGTAGTTCAGTTGCTGCCCACTTTAGGCTCAGAACACTGAATCAAATCTGTATAATTTCAATGTAGAAAGTCACTCTTTCGATTTTCTCTCAGAGGAGATGCTGCTACTATGATGAAACATCGCCCTAATAAATCATAGAATCATAGAACAGTTAGGGTTGGAAGGGACCTTCAAAGGTCATCTAGTCCAACCCCCCTGCAAGGAGCAGGGGCATCCCCATCTAGATCAGGTTGCTCAGAGCCTCATCCAACCTGGCCTTGAATGTTTCCAGGGATGGGGCATCCACCACCTCTCTGGGCAACCTGTTCCAGTGTTCCACCACCCTCAGTGTAAAAATTTTTTTTCCTTATGTCCAGTCTGAATCTATCTCCCTCTATTTTAAAATTATTACCCCTTGTCCTATCACAACAGGCCCTGCTGAAGAGTTTCTCCCCATCTTTCTTATAAGCCCCCTTTAAGTATTAGAAGGCTGCAATAAGGTCCCCCCAGAGCCTTCTCTTCTCCAGGCTGAACAGCCCCAACTCTCTCAGCCTGTCCTCACAGGAGAGGTGCTCCATCCCTCTGATAATCTTCGTGGCCCTCCTCTGGACTTGCTCCAACTGGTCCATGTCCTTTTTATGTTGGGGGCTCCAGAGCTGGATGCAGAATCAAAATAGAAACATACACTATCAGATCTGAAGCCTTGATCACTAGAGGTATGTAGTAGAAGAGAGTTTTGTTAACAATATGGTTCTAAACACATCCCTAACCGCAGCTGCTAATATGACATGAACCCTGTGGGTACTGTACACAGACACCATCCTCCCTGCCTTAGGGGCAGTCCTGATAAATCTCAATGTTTTGGGGTGGCTCTCGCAAATGTTACGCTTTCTTGCCTTGGATCTGGCAGCTTAAAGCTCCCTCCCAGTGAAGCTTCTCTCTGACTCCTGCACTCTCAGACCAGAGAAAGCTTCATGCACTGCTCACCTGTTTTTTGTGGCAAGAGGAGTGTGAGATCAGAAGAAAGGTGAGAAAATTTGTGGCCGCAGGCAGCAACTCCTCATTCACCACCAAGTTGGGGTGATCACAGTCACAAGGAGAAGATTTCTGTAATACTGTGCAGACCCATGGCAAAGCCGGGATCACAACAGCAGCTTGGCTCTTCTCTCAGGAGCAGAAATGAGTTAGGAAAAACCAAATTATTTTCCTTACTTTAAAGAAATGGTAACCTAACCCTTTTTGTGGGAAAAGGACAGAAAAATAAATGAAAGAATAATTTCTGCCCCTTTGAAAGCTGAACTCAGCTAATAGTAGGGATATGATGCCTCGAAACACCGGGGCTAGACTGGCATGAGTACTGTCTGTGTACGCTACTTACGGGGTTCATGGCATGAGTGTGTTACTATTTATGCAAAGTGTTATACTTCATCAAGGAATAACTGAGAAATTAGTAGTACATCTATCCAGAAAATGTATACCTAGAGCGTGAGACCACTCTTCTGAGATATCAAAATTATGGATTTGAGTAGCTTCAAGAATAGGTGAGAACTGAACCTATGTTTCTCACATTCTCTGATGCTCCTCAACTCTTGTTTCCTTCTGGGGCCTTCTTTTGCGTGAAGCCTTACTGATCCTCCTCTGGGAAGCAGAGGAGGACTGACTCCTTGAGGAGAAGTAGGATGTGAGCATCTTACTTGTGATGGTGATGGGCATATGTTTGAGAGAAGGCTGTAGCATGTGTCAGGATGAGATGCTTCTGGATACATGAAAAAGCAAAACTTCAGCACTTTTAGTGCCAAAAATTCAGGATTTTTTAAACGCTGTGTGCAAACATCAGTTTGTGTTGCCAAGTCCCTTCGGGCAATAGAGAGATAGCATAGACCTGCATGGCAGAAACACCTCCCATTCCTCTGGCCCCAGCGCTGGGGCTGCTCACCTACCCCACGCCAGCTCTGTTACAGTCTCAGCACCTTCCAGCATGAGCAACCAAGCTGTTACAGCTCCTGGCAAGGGGGTCTCATGGGAGTCATAAGACTTGCTGAAGTGTCTGTGCTGGACCATCCCTGGTTGAATGTGTGCTAGGGCTCAGAGACATGTTTTAAAGTTCTCATATAATATAACAGAATATATTATTCTTCTGAATACACCAGCTGATTCCCACTTAGAATGAACTGAGGAGTCTAGTAAGTTGTCTGATTCATAGACTCATCTAAAAATGTCTTCTGACTTCATCTGAAGACAGGAATAGATGGAAAATCATTGTTTCACTGATAATTCATTCTAGTGATTAATTTGAATTTTTTTTTTTTTTTATTTCAACGTCCAGGCACTGCTTCTGGGGTTTGTTTTTGTTTTTGTTTTGCTTTGACTTTAACGAATTAAAGGCGGTTTTATTTATTATTTTCCTTTATGATAATCAAGATAACTCTTCAATACCTGTTCTTCTTTTTGATAACTGAGGCAGCTGGAAGCTCTGTTTTTCCAGACACTGAATCATTTCTGTTACACTCTTCTGCACCTTCTGCAGTTTTTCAGTACCTTTGTTTTATGTGAGGATAATAGAACTAAAAAATGCTAAAAAAAAATTCAGACTCTTTAACAGTCCGAATAATTACCCATAGGAAAAATACTTTACTGAAGGTGTCATCAATGTGATACAAAGAGTTAGCAGTCACTGCCCTGTTCCTCTTATTTTGACCTGGTTTATGCAAGAGTTGAACTGTTTTTTAGCTGTGGTATTCTCAGGATCCATCATAAGGGACAGATCCTGGATTTTACAGTTCCCATTTATGCTTTGAAAAGAAGTGCTACAGAAGTAATTTTAAGTTGGAGTAACTTCTTCGTAGGTCACTTGAAAGGACATTTTCTTCTACCTTGTTCGGTAGTAAGTTTTACAGGGCAATTGATGATAGTAACTTCCTTGGAAGATGAGAGTTTGATCAGGATCCTTGCAAATGTCTCACACAGCTTTTACACTGCTTATCTTAGTGCATTTTAAGGATGTGGAGGCAGTCATATTAACAGAGAAAAGATTACACTCATATATTGTATTGCCCTTGTGTTGCAGATTTAAACTATATATCACTGTAATAAACATTATAACCAACAGATCATAGTTATAGTAATATAAAACCTATATATGGACAAGTCCTTAACTGGAGTTGGTAGAATAAAATTTTGAGAAAGGAAACTCCCTACAAACTCTAGTGTGTACTTCCACTATTTCCTGTACATAAACAAAAACTTTAAATCCCATTAGACCTGAAGGAGAAAAGAAAGAGCCTAAAGCAAGAAGAAATTTTAACATCTTGTAGTTTCAGATTGAGGAAAGAAAAGCAAATCTAATTGCTTCATGAGCATGTGAAGTCTGCAAGCAGAGGCAGAGCTCCAATAAGCTATTCTGCAAACACTACTTTAGTTAGAACATGAAGAACAATGCATAATAATTCTTTTTCTCATTTATTAAAGAAAACGTAGCATATTTTTAAAGAACAGTGTTAAAAACCAATCTAAAATCACCAGCTCACAGGCAATAGGACTGATGCAACACATCAGTGAATTAAGAGAATACAATGTTTGCACTGGAAGGCTTTGCTGTCTCTGGTTTTGGGACCAGTGCAGCTGCTGCTGGAATACTGTATTTGCTTTGACGTCTCTAGATACAAATATTGATAGGCTTTGAGGGGAAAAGGGGGTCAACAAGGGCCTCTGAGAACTATAAAAGGATAGAAAGTAGTGCGTAGCAAAGAAAAAGTTACTGAGTGACTGAACTAGTCTCTAAGCACCCACCCGGGAACACAAATTCGGTAACCAAGATTTGCTTGGTATAAGAGAAAAACATAACAATGGTTGGAAAACAGGAGCTTGGCACATGCAGACTCAAAGTAGGGAGCAAGTGTTTTTAGTGTGTTTTTCAATGATTATTTAGATAACTTACTAAAAACTGTGCTAGATCTTCTGTTATAGCCAATTACTAAATCAAGATTGGTTAGTTTTCCTAAATTATATGCATACATAGCTCAAGTGATAAGTAATAAGGAGAATTTCTATGCTCTATATTAAGGAAATTGAGATTGGGTTAGTGGTTCGTTCTGACATTTTAATCTATTTCTTTAAATCACATTTTCCCAGTAGTGTTGAAAGCAGCACCCCTTTTTCTTAAGGCATGTTCACTAGCAGTCAAAGAAAAACATAAGGCAGTCAGCTTTTAAGTAAGAGATGTTTTGCGAAGTTAGGCTGACAGCTACGTGAATCAACCTACTGACAGCATTTCTTGTCTTTCAGGCTTGCGATCTCTTGGGATGACTATCGCACAGTGCTACGAGGAGGTTGGCCTTCTGCTGCTTTTCCTCTCTGTAGGAATCTCTATATTTTCCACTGTGGAGTACTTTGTTGAGCAAGGTGTGCCAGGCACAACTTTCACAAGCGTTCCTGGTGCTTGGTGGTGGGCAACAACTTCCATGACAACTGTTGGTTATGGTGACATTAGACCAGACACTACCATTGGTAAGGTAGTGGCCTTTATGTGTATACTATCAGGAATACTGGTTTTGGCTTTGCCAATTGCTATAATAAATGACCGTTTTTCTGCCTGTTATTTTACACTGAAGATAAAAGAAGCTGCTCTTCGGCAGCGTGAAGCTTTAAGGAAACTCACCAAGAACTCATCCAGCGATTCAAATATCAATGTTAATTTGCGAGACATATATGCACGCAGTGTCATGGACATGTTAAGGTTGAAAAGCAGAGAGAGAGCAAGTACAAGGAGCAGTGGAGCAGATGATTTTTGGTTTTGACTTTTAAGTTATTTAGCCTTGTATAGCAAATAGACTACTTCAAAAATATAGCATTAAGCACCTCTTTTTTTATTATTTGACACGTAGTATATTTGCTTTTCCAGCTGGAGTTTTACTTACTTGGACAGACTGAGGTAACTATTGTATACAAAAGGTAGAATTCGTAATATAGAGTCTCTCGAGGAGCTCTGAAACCTGCTTCTAGCACTGGGTAGTAGTGGGTGAGATGGGAAATAATGGGTCCATCAAAGTAAAACAATGATGCAAACACTTGTCTATGAATCTTATGTCTTTGCTAGTGTCTAATAATAAAGTATTAGTGAAAATTGCCACAGTGTTTTGAATGTTAAAGATTTATAAGATTTGTATTTGCATTGGAAGAACAAAAGTCAAAGACATTAAGAAAAGCTGAAAAGGGAAATCTAAGGAAGTGAAATATCAAATAAATTTAGGATGGCATGCCTATAACAAACTTCATCTTAACCCACTTTCTTGTCCTCATCTTCTACTCTATTTGCATGAAAAAGAGGTTACTGGTTCCTGGGGGAGGGCTACCAGATACATGGTGGGTATCAGGAGATAGGTGAAAGTATGAAGCAGATGCAAGATCTGCAGCAAAGTATAAAATAGTCATGAAATAGATGTAATGTAGATCATCCTCTGCAGTTGCTCTAGAAGTTGCAGGAGCAAATACAGCCTTTGCAGCATAGAACTCATTTATAAACTTAGTTTGAACTAGGCCTTGTCTGTGTGTTTTGATTCCCATAACTTATTTGTGTAGCTAAGCAGTTTTTTTTTCTCAAGTAAAGTCACTGGTGGATATCAGAAGACACAGAAATGGTGAAAGATAACAAGTTACTTGTGTCTCTGTCTCCCATTAAAATCAGTAGGTATTCCAAGATGGCCAGATTTTTAAAAAATTAATAATCTTCACTGACCCATTATTAGAAAAATCCTTCATCAAAATCTTTTGTTCCAAAGGAAAAATGAGCGCTTGGACTGGATGCTTAGTCTAATGCATTAATCAAAGTAGAAAATTAAAATAATCAAAGGTATTTTGAGTAAAGTTTCCCACCACTTATGTCTCCAGGGAGACAATATCATTCTTAGGAAACAAAGCTTTTCTTTATCATAATTTCACTGTCCTAGACTATGACATTGGCACAGTATGCATATAACTCAACTAGTAGGTTAGTAACTTAAATTAAAAAATAATAGAATCATGAAAAATCACAGAATCATAAAATCATAAACCTCTCTCATTTCATGTTTCTTTTGAGCAATATAAGTACAATCATTATTTACATATTACATTAATTCAACATGTTCACTATAAATAAACATCTATTAACTGTGGGCTATTTAATTTTATAAGGTATTCATGTATACAGAAGGCTTAAACTGCCTTTGAGGATATATGAATGGGTGAAATAACCTGCTTTTAATAAACATTGAGCAATACTTGTTTTGAAACAATAGTGTGTTTTCCTCCCATTCCCTATAAATGATGATGTCGACATAACACAAAAAGCAAAATTTTCAAAGGCTCCAAGCTTGATGCAAACTGAGTAGCATTTCAGCATGAAACTTCTCCTGATTTGTCAGCCGGTGTCAGTCAGCATTTGGATTTAGGACCAATGCAGCACATGCAGCTGTCCCCAGGGTCAGAAGGAAGCCAAGGGAAAACATGGGAGACCAAAAGACTGTGCCTTCCTCTACCAGAAGTTGTCTAGGTGTGAAAATTCGTAGGTCAGCCTCATGGTCTGTGTTACACAGACAGCAAGCTGTGTTATCACAGTGTTCCCCTCTGCCCAAATACTCTATGAATCCATCACAAAATTCCTGTTGATGTCCAGGGGACAAAATTAATTCTGCAGGGGAAGATTTGATGCAGCCCACTCTAGGTTATTATTTCATAGCTCCTCAGAGCAGGAAGTCTCTCAGGCTGCACAAATTGTACAGGCTGTTTCTCATTCAAAAGTCATTCTAATTATAGAGAATTAGGAAGAAGCTTTCATTGTGGGAAGGCTGTTTTGTAATGTCTTTTGTGCTTTCTTGTACAGCATCTGATCTCTGTTTGAGAAAGGAAATGCAGTTAGATAGCTGATTGATTCTCTTTAGGGAAAGGCTGCTTTTATTGCATGTTGTGCTTTTTATGAAGGGCTCAAAAGAACAAGAGAAATGTTCTGGGATATATCGGTTGATTCACTCCTTTCACCAGCTCTGGAGATAAAGATTCCTAGAAATGCCCATGGGGAAACATGGCAGAGACTTTATCCAGTAGCTTCTTTGGCTTCTATTTTCAGACATCTTGATTTTAAATTCAAAGTCTCCCAAGAAGTGTTTGTCAATCATGTTGTTTATGCAGCAATGTTATCTCTCACACTATGGGCTGAGACTAGCAAATCATTTCGCAGATGAAAGCCAGTTCTGCTTTCAGCTCGTACAGACAGAAGAACCAGAGCATTCGTACTGAGCAGCAAACAGTACAGGACTTTACAATTCTAAAACATGAAGCTATGCCATGCACTTACTGCCACAGATTTAGAAAACAGCTCAGTCACCACTAAGCCACCAAATTAAGGATGTTACTATGCTATCTTTAGAATATCACACTGAAGATATGAAACTACCTCTTGTCCTCATATCTGTTCTGCCATTTCCATTCCACAGCAGACTTGGCAGAAAGCATCATGTGTTAGAACATCGGTAATGCTGGCTGAAAATTCAGCATTTTAGCTGAAAACCCAAATCCTTTCAGAAATGGGCATCGAAGGGTGTAGCTGCAGCACTCAGAGCAGTGTATTAACCTTGGTTCCCTAGTACACAAAGCAATAATAGTGAAAATGCGGTGGCGGAGACTACAGTGAAGACCAGCAATCTGAAAAATCTGGTATATTTGTTTGTAGATGCTTAGGGGAGGATTTTAGTTGGGGACATTGTGGTCTAACCCCACCAGAACTTTCTAAACATCACTAAAATTCTTCTTTGTCATTCTTGTATTGAAGAAAGCCAACAGCCTCCTGGGGCACATCAGGCAGAGCATTGCCAGCAGGTCAAGGGAGGTGGTCCTGCTCCTCTGCTCAGCCCCGGTGAGACACATGTGGGTGATGTGTCCAGTGCTGGGCCCCCCAGTATAAGAAAGACAGAGACATACTGGAGATAGTTCAGCAAAATATTGGAGTGCCAAGTTGTAGAAACCAGCACATCAGGGAACCCCCATGTCCAGCAGAGGTGGGTCTGCTGGTAGCTGTGGAGCAATTTATCACTTCTGAAGGTAAGTTATACAAAGGTATTTAGAAATTTGTGTTTGTCAATATTTTACAATATCTAACATTGTGATTTACCTGTTGTATTATTGATATTGTCCCTGAATGCATAGTTCACTGATCACTGTTTAATTATGTGATGTAAATAAGTCAATAAACCACCTCAATCTTGATTTTCTATAAACTATGTAGATTGAGCAATTCTGCCCCAAGACAGGGATTTTGCTGGCAAAGTCTGAGCTTGTGGGATTGCTGTGTGGCTTTGGTTAAGCACAAAAAAAGAACAAAAAGAAAAGGAGAATGTGATGAGGTCTTTTATAAGGTAATGCCAATTTATTTTTGTTTTCTGGTATAACAAAGTATTGTCTCACTTTGTTATAATTATTTTGATAATGAGTTATATGCTTTTCTCATTTTCTACAGTATTATCTTCTCAACCTCCACTGAGGCTTACAGGCACACACAGAGCTCTGCTAGAACATATTCTGTCGAGATGCCCACCATCTAAACTGCACCAGAGCAGCTGTTGCTGACTCCTTTGGTACTTAGCTGTCTGTGCTTTTATCATATAGCATCACTGCAGAAAGGGTAGAACAGCACAGGGTGTAGCCACACCTCTGATTGCAGACAAGGGGTCTCCAGAGCTCTGGGCTCCTGAAAACGTAGTTCATAAAGAGGAGGCTGGAGTCAATAATCTCTCTAGGACTGTGATGCATTTTTCAATTATAACCTCTTATCAAACAGAGGTTTTTTGAGAGTTTTAGTGGGTCCTGTAATTATTACAGCTTTGCCTTTTATTTAAGCCCCACTGTTAGAAAACACATACATCTGCAGACAAAAGCGGAGCTGCCGTGCTCTCACGGTTCGCTAACAGTATGATGAGACATTTAAGTTTGGTGTAAATAGAGAGCTTAACCTGATAAGCAGCTGGTAACTAAAGCTATTCCTTCCAAAAATAAATTTTAATGAAAGACTAAGATGAAGAATTCAGATATAATTAACTTTGTTGTTGTTTTGATATATGAAATAGAATCTTTTCTGACAAAACCTTGACCCTGATGTGTAGGACTGGTGCTTCTGCTAGAGGATGGCACTGTCAACAGGAGGGAGAGCACAGCCCACTTTGCATGTGCCTCTCACAGGCGTGCTTGAAACACACGAGCATACACACCCCTTCTCACACTAAAACAGGAGAGAAATTTTGTGCAGGTGGGTCTTGCAGACTGCCCTGTTATAGGTTTTCTATGTGAGACAAAAACATTCTAGACTAACAACAAAGCCTGTTTAAATGTGTTTGGAGCACTATGAACTATTTTACTTATGATAAGTTTTTGCTCTACAGACATCAGCAACCCCTGCAGCTGGGGTGAGGAAAAGGAAGGGATCCCACCTAACATCACAACGCCAGCCGATGTAAATACCAGTTGCTTTCAGTCTTTCTCAGACCCTCAAGAAGTTGCCTGTGAGATGGATTTATACCAAAGAGTGAGGAACCCAGAACAGCCTGAAGTCAGGCTGGGTCTTTAAAAAAGCCTACAGTTCTGTTAATCTAATTAAAATTATGTAAAATGCCTATTATGATGTGAAAAAACCCCCATGCATTTGTAACAGCTTTTCAAAATTAAATCTTCTTCCTAATCAAGCAAAACAAGACTCCTGCAGATGTAAGATTTTCTCTAATTATACCTAATTTTGTACAGTTTTTAATAAAACTAGAAGTGCTTGTAAATCATGTAGTACTACTGTGTAATCCTGTAAACTGATACACACATTTAATTTCCAACGGCTTGACTCAGAAAGGCAGGTCTGTTTCAAACTCTGTGAGCAGGGAGAGATCCAGGGAAATGGCTGAAGTGTGCATGACTCTTCACTGCCTATTGCATGAACCGGTTTCTAAGGAAAACTTCGATGAGAATTCAGAATGGCCTCTTGCAATCGCCATAAAAAACCAAGCACAGTGAATTGGCTTGTCCTAAACATATTTTTTCAACCCAACCAAAAAAGGCGATTGTCTTGAAAGCGGTTAAAGGATAAGTAATGATGTCACTCTTTAGAGCTGGCCCTGTGTTCCGGATTTCTGAATTGTAACTCTCAGCCTGAGGTATGAAATATATTATGCAATCCAACTGTGTTGAATTATGGAAAAATATTCCAAGATGAACATGTCTCTGCTTAAGATCTGCTGTCCAGTGAAGCAACATTCATAAACTCATAGCTCTTTTGTCCTAAACTAGCAACATCATTTTGGCCTTTAGAACATGATGTCAGAATCTGCTGGGGTTACAGGCTCTGGGGGATCCCTCCATAGCTTTTGCAATGTCTGTTAGATGCTGCAGTGATAAAAGCTATTACTACTGAAACCCTAAACAGCCAGATTAAGCCATTATTAAAGCTAAGTATACAAGAAGAAAAATAATGAAGGTAAAACAGGAAAGAGAAAATTAATTTAAATTTACATTAATTTTAATTTAAAATAAGAAGCTGACATTCTTCAGCTGAGATTTACCAATGACGTTTTGTGACCGACATTTTGTGTTTTACTCCTCATATCTTCTCATAAGAAATTAAGAACACATGGTTCAGTGCAGAGGAAGAAATTCTTTTCAGCTCATTAACTGACCTGTATCATAGGTCCATACCACAAATTAAATCATATACTAATAATTCATACCTCATTCTAGCCATTCAGCTCTGTATATCAGACACACCTGTGCCCTGAACCATGTGTAAGCATGCGGCTTCATATTTGCATTGTTCTTCTGTAGACAAACACCAAAAAGAATCCTTTTTGTAAGAAGTAAACTTCAAGTTAAAAGATTAGGATCTGGTTCCTGCTATTTGTTATTCCTGCTGTCAGTTCTCATTTAACCCTCACATCTTCTCTTCCTGGAAGGAATTGCTGAATAACAAATGGAAGAATTGGCAATCGCAGCCTTTCAGTGTCAAAATGTAGACAAACCTACTCCACAAACCTGTGTTCGGTTTTCCTATATTAGAAACAAAACCCAAGTCTAAAGAAACAAGGGTGATGTTTCTCTCACAGCTATATGGATGGCATAGATTAGGAACTAACAGAACCACAGTTTTCAAAATTACTGGAAGCCATATGCTTACAGTGGTCAAAACCAACCTGTCAAGTAACACATCAATTTGCATTACTAGGAAATCAGACTTCAGTAACAAATAGACAAGGAACAGGTTCTGAGAATACATCTGTCTTCTGAGTTGAGAGACTTAATATAATTGGTAGTGTAAACATACCCAAGTGGCAAGATCCCACTGCACAGGTGTTTCATTAAATCAAAATATAGCCCTTTCCTAAAGACCCTTCCATCCAAATCAGTAGGAAAAAGGACGAGCAACGGATATCATCTACCTGGACTTGTGCAAAGCTTTTGACACTGTCCCTCACAACATCCTTCTCTCTAAACTAGAGAAGCATGGGTTCGATGGATGGACCACTCAGTGGGTAAGGAGTTGGCTGGATGGCCGCACTCAGAGAGTGGTGGTCAATGGGTCAATGTCCAAGTGGAGACCGGTCACGAGTGGTGTCCCTCAGGGTCCGTGTTGGGCCCAGCCCTGTTCAACATCTTTGTCAGCGACATGGACAGTGGGATAGAGTGCACCCTCAGCAAGTTTGCAGATGACACCAAGCTGTGTGGTGCCGTCGACATGCTGGAAGGGAGGGATGGCATCCAGAGGGACCTGGACAGGCTGGAGAGGTGGGCCCGTGCCAACCTCATGAAGTTCAACCAGGCCAAGTGCAAGGTCCTGCACCTGGATCATGGGAATCCCAGGCACAAATACAGACTGGGCGGAGAATGGATTAAGAGCAGCCCTGAGGAGAAGGACTTGGGGGTGATGGTGGACAAGAAGCTCAACATGAGCCGGCAATGCGCCCTTGTGGCCCAGAAGGCCAACCACATCCTGGGCTGCATCAAGAGGAGCATGGCCAGCAGGTCGAGGGAGGTGATTCTCCCCCTCTATTCTGCCCTGGTGAGACCCCACCTGGAGTAACGTGTCTAGCCCCCAACATAAGAAGGACATGGACCAGCTGGAGAAGGTCCAGAGGAGGGCCACAAAGATGATCAGAGGGCTGGAGCACCTCTCCTGTGAGGACAGGCTGAGAGAGTTGGGGCTGTTCAGCCTGGAGAAGAGGAGGCTCCGGGGAGACCTGATAGCAGTCTTCCAGTACCTCAAGGGGGCCTACAAGAAAGATGGGGAGAAACTCTTCAGCAGGGCTTGTTGTGATAGGACAAGGGGTAATAATTTTAAAATAGAGGGAGATAGATTCAGACTGGACATAAGGAAAAAAATTTTTACACTGAGGGTGGTGGAACACTGGAACAGGTTGCCCAGAGAGGTGGTGGATGCCCCATCCCTGGAAACATTCAAGGCCAGGTTGGATGAGGCTCTGAGCAACCTGATCTGGTTGGAGATGTCCCTGCTCCTTGCAGGGGGGTTGAACTAGATGACCTTTGAAGGTGCTTTCCAACTCTAACCATTCTATGATTCTAAAAACCAAGCCCTATATTCAATTTGACAGTGTAAAGGAGTGCAGCTTGTCCAAAAAGCCTTCATATAAGTTTGTCATAGAAGTAATGTGACATGTTCTTCATGGCAAATCTACTGATGTAATGGAATTACAGCAGAATGAATTTGGCCCACTTTCCAGCCAACACTTTTTATAAGAGGCTTTGTTGTCTGAAAGCTGGATATGTGGTTGGGCCACAAAAGGGACCAAAACCAACGTCCAATTTATGGCCTCTGTTATGCAGACCGCCTCCTTCCATATGAGAGGAGTGCAGTTTGCTTGTGCCAAGCATCACAATGGAAATACTGGCAGACTGAGCTAACAAAATGCCACTGGCCATCATTATAATACAGAGGCTGCATTATGCTGCAAATGCTCCCATCAGCCATCCAGCAAGAGACATTATTAGAACAGATGTGGCAACACACAAGCCAAAAAAAAAAAAAAAAGGGAAAGCTCTGTCCTCACCCTCCACCAGGATTTCACTCTGATTCAGAGCTAGTGCATTTCACTATCAATTATTTAATGTTCTTAGAATTCAAATATTCAGTGGAAAAAACAATGATGTTATTTATGTAGTATCTTTCTGTATCAAGAATGACACTTCCTGATGACAATTCAGTATTTCTGCAATCATTACTTGCATTCCGTATCACATATGTCATCACAAACTGCAGACCTGTCTCCAGTTGGTGGATAGAGACAGTTTCGTTTATTCATGGTATGCTTCCGTTCACATTATCGTTTCAGTTTCTTAAGATCAAGTGTGCTATTCTCACCTGCATTTTTTTCATAAATCACAGATCAGAGCTACCTGTGCCAGAGAGACATGGTCCTTTAGATGATTCATGCTAGAATGATGTGGTCTGTGGTGCAGGCACTGGCAATACCAGTAACAAGTAGGAGAACGCAGCACAGGTGCAATAACCAGACAGAAAGTCGCACAAGTGCCAGTTTCAGAAGCAGATGCTATATGGGATGCAATAAAACGCAGCTTTTGACACAGCTCCCTGCAACCCAAGTCCAGTCTGTGAGGCAAAAGCAGGTGGCCATGAAATGACCCCAGTGGAATGCAGATCCATAAGGCGTGCAGGCAAGTCAGGAGCTGCTCTGCACATCCTCAGCTCCCTCTCCAGCTTGCCTATTCCTCATATTTTTCCCAGCAAGGCCCGCAAAACTGTGGAAGAGGCCCCAGTAGGCCAACTGCACCTTGGAGAATGCATTCAATGCCACTGACCTTGCCCAGGGAACAAATATTCCAGAATGTGAATGTGTTGAGTGATAAAGCATTATTTGCCCATTAAATTCTAGGCAGTGTAATATGCTTTTGTTCCAGACAGTTTCATTTCCTCACCTAATCTTTCTGTGTAAAGGTGTTCAATTAGCAAGCTAAAATATGATCTGCTAGTTAAAGGCAAAATTTTAGCAGAGGCAATTAGGAATCTAAGTAAGGCAGGCAAGCTGAAAATACATGATAGTTTATTAATTCTAAAAATAGTTAAAAGAAAATCTTAAAAGACTGAGTTACAGTTTAAGAAAGAAAGGTCGAAAAGCCAGAAACAAGTAGAAGAGATAAGACAAGTCCAGAATATGAGATCCAGGTTCAGATTCTAAATATTTCCAATCATCTAGCATATGGCAACTCCCATGCAAGTCTCTAACTGTTTTGAAATGTACCTCATCCTGTTCTCTGGGCAAGGATTAGAAATTTCCTGTGTAGGTTTCTGGCTTACAAGGTAAGGTATGTAAAGTCAAATACCTAAAATTTTTAATGAATCTGGACAAGATCTGGTTTTGAGTGAAGGAAAAAGCACTGTAGCTGCATGTATATTTTCCTTTTGGAAACTGAATGGTTATTAATTTTTCACACTTTAAAAAAATCCTTTTTTTTCCTATTTGGAATAAAATTATCTGAAGCATTTGTTTCAAATGCAAAACAGCTGAACACTCATAGCATTGCAAAAACAGGTTAATGCTCTGCCAGGTTTACCTCCTTCATTCCCACTCCAGTGCACACAGAACAGGCTCTTTTCCAGGGAAAGGATCCTGAAAAAACTTGGAGACATTTCAGAAAGAATATATTAAGTTTATTGATGCACAGTTGAGACTAATTTCACATCAGGGCAAAGACTAAGTTGTAGGTTTGCTTCAGATATCTGAGAAGTGTTAGTATCTGTTGCGCAGTCCTAGCACTGTGTAAAGGGATGAGAGAAAAAGAAAACAAATAATCATATTACTCAAAACCAAGCTGGTTGTTTCTGTCATGAGCATAATAAGATGTAATCCAGACAGGAAGGACAGGGAAACCAATAAAAAAAGAGTGGTAATCAGTTTTCTCCATTGGTTCCACTCCTCATCTCCAGCAACAAAACTAAGGACAGGGATTGCAGCAAACTAAACAAATCTCCTACGCTTATTCAAGCTGTATAAAACTTGTCAGGCATATTCCTATCCTTCCAAGGAGGAGGTTAGCAACGGTCAGTGCTGGTGCTCAAAATGGCTTTGGAGCAGCAGCCCTTAACTACAGCAGGTGGCCTGAACCAACGGGTTGCACTGACGAGCAGGATGCCTAGCAAGAAGGTCTATCTCCCTTCTAGCAGCTGCAGAGAGGTTTCAGAGCGGACACCCACATCTGAGACAGGGAGTCAGTGCTGGGATGCTGGGGAAGGTATTATTGCTGGTGGACCTCAATTTCCAACTCAACAAAGTGTGTTAATTCTTACTTTATGGGGTTTCTGGAGTCACACCAAACCCTGGCTCAAGAAGAGGGACTGCAGGACTGTGACTTGTAGAGAGCCCTCTCGTATGGCATCTCAGGGCTGCCCCGAGGCCCAGCAGTGGAGAAGCAACTCTCCAGCACCTACCAGTGCAGCTGTAGGGAAGGAGTAGCCATGCCAGTGACCATCTGCTTGAGCTGGCTTTCTTTTTAATTTTTTTTTTCTTTTTTATTCTGTAATTTGAATCACTTTCTCTCCTCTACACAGAAAGGCAATGCTGGAGACTTCCTATAGGTTCTCTGTGCTCAGAAAAACTAAAGAGGGTTTTGCAAACAAGCAATTAAAGGCTGCTGGAAAACCAATTCTGCTGCTGGAAGGATTCAGTCTCAATTGCAGTATTCATATGATGCTATCACTACAGCAACCAAGCTTGTAAACAATACTGGTGGTCATGGATAACACATCAGTATTTGGTTTAGCAATTAGAAAAAACAATCCTTGTCAGACTGTATTTCTTTCCTGCCATTGCAGGCTTCCTGATGGAAATGCTGTTTCAAAGGCTTTGCTCTGAAGTATAAGTACACCAGTCTTTATCTGACATCAGATATGAGAAGAAGGTTCAGCTGCAATGCTCTTCCCTTTACATTTTATTGTTACGATCTAACCTGTTACCCAGATCATAACCAGCATACCTGCTGGCATGATGACAACATTTTTATTAAGGTACATGGATCCTGTTCCTTCTGAAGTAAGACAAAACTATCATTTAATTCTGATACCCACAGAGTGTGATCAGTCTTTTGAGTTCCTATCTAGGGTATTCTGCAATACTGACATTTTATAATGCCCTACAGATATATTTAACTCACCTGCACCCTGAAAACTAGATAAATCTAAAGAGGTGATCTTTGTAGAGCAAGAACAAAGAGTTATTTTGGCATTGTCTCCTGCAGGGTATTGATATGCCTAAGGTAGCTACATAGTACTGATGAAAAAAAAACTCAAAAAGTTGAGTGTCTAATCTGATGCCTTAAAACTCACAGCAGAACTCCCAGTATGGATGAGCTATATTACAACCAGGAGGGAAGAGTCATCTAACCTAACCCTAGATAAGGACACTGTATAAAATCTTACACTGAAACAGGTCATCTTACTGACTCTTTGCAGTCATTTCATCTAAAATAGAATCATCTATTATTCTGAATTCGCTGAAGGGACCTTTAGAGTTATTAGCTCTAGTTTAGACACATCTCAGAACTCAAAATCATGGAGAGATTAATTATTCCTCTTGAGCTCTTTGTGGTGCCACCAAATTTATTATCTAACCATCCAACACAGACTACAGGAAAGTTCTTCACTGTAGATCCAGATGGAATTGCTTTGTGTCAATCTAATTGGGCCACAGCTGAAGAGCTATGCACAACTTGGGCGATGGTCGCTTCTGGGAAGATTTATTGAACTGGAAATAATCATAGAGTCATAGAATGGTTTCGGTTGGAAGGGACCTCCAAAGGTCATCTAGTCCAAACCCCCCTGCAAGGAGCAGGGACATCTCCAACCAGATCAGGTTGCTCAGAGCCTCATCCAGCCTGGCCTTGACCGTTTCCAGGGGTGGGCCATCCACCACCTCTCTGGGCAACCTGTTCCAGTGTTCCACCACCCTCAGTGTAAAAAAATTTTTTCCTAGTATCTTATCTAAATCTACCTCCCTCTATTTTAAAACCATTACCTAGGTACTATCACATCCCATTATCAGTCCTATCACAACAGCCTACTGAAGAGTTTCTCCCTGTCTTTCCTGTAGGCCCCCTTGAGGTACTGGAAGACTGCTATCAGGTCTCCCCGGAGCTTCCTCTTCTCCAGGCTGAACAACCCCAACTCTCTCAGCCTGTGCTCACAGGAGAGGTGCTCCAGCCCTCTGATCATCTTCGTGGCTCTCCTCTGGTCCCTCTCCAGCTGGTCCATATCATTCTTATGTAGGGGGCCCCAGAATATAATATAATAATAATAGTCAAAATTATTTTCTCCTTCTTTTGCTTAGAGAATCAGTCGAAAATACTTCTTCAGCTCTCTTAGTGCTCTCCTCCCTTAGCATAAGTAAATTCAAGAATGAAATCTTAACTCCAGTTCCATAGCTCATATCCTCCAGATGGAGCCAGCCATTCATGGCATAAACCAGATAAAAATCTGAAAGGAGTAAAGAATTTTAAAAATCCAACAATGCAAACTTTGAGACCACCCAGAGCAAAACATGTCACCTCTGGATTGTCCAGGGACTAAAGATTTAATATTTATAATCTTATTTCTTCAGCCTTACTTGTTTTCTATGACTACATCACGCATCAGATAATTTTAAAAAGTTTGTGAAACTTGATATTTTCATAAATTTTAGTTCTATTTCTTCCATTCATTCAGAAAGTGAATTACACATTCTCCATTTTATGTCTTCCTCTCATAGAAGAGGAACAATACCATGGGCTTTGAGTGATCGACTGCAAAACATGAATCACAATTACTGAATCATTGAAGTGAGCATTTCACAAACAGCCTGGAGTCTGAAACTTATTTATGCAAAACTATTCCACAACTTCTTGTGAATAAGAAATAGCAGAGAAAGAGAAAAACTCCGTTTTTTAATTGCAAATCAAATGCAGGGCTGCCTTAAAATCAAACATTAATTGTAATAATTTTGAGCAACCACATAAATCTACTGTGTGCTCTTTTCCAGCAGTAAAAAAGGATATTCTTATATTTTAACTGGTTTATTTTTCATGATTTGTATATAAGCATGTTATTTTGAACACCTGTAAAAGACTGATCATACATACCTGATGTTCATTTTACTTGTAAGAATATATAATCTAGCAAGCTTAAGCAGCATCTGTTACAGCTATATCTTAGCAAAGGCCATCAATTTAATGGCAGAAAGAGACTAGTTTTAAATTATATTTAATATTTCTTGTATCTGTTCCACAAACATTATTACTCTTTCTGACCCTACAGTAAGCAAATGAGACATTCACACAATGACTTCAAGGCTGTCATTCTTAACTGAATGGGGGACATGAATAGAAAAATGAAGGATCACACTATAGAAATGCATTAAATAGTTAAATTGTATTTTTTAGAGACTGCTAACATAATTCCATTCCAGATGGCAGTGAGAGTGCAAATCTGTTCTGTTCTGTGAGGATACATACGGGTGTTAAAATAGGCTCTAATGGATCAGATTTATTTTTTAATTTTTTTTTTTTTTCACAGAACACTTTAACTATTTCAGTCAACCACTGTTTGGTTTTATATGCTCAGTATGAAGCATTCATATAAGATATTGTGTGTCATTACTCTCCACAAAATGACATACCATGGAGAATTTTCTCTACAAATGCCAGAGGCATTTCCTCTTTGACGTCAATAAGTTGATTAGTCTACTCCATGGAGGATCTGCTCTTAAAGACAGCCAGTTTAGGAACCAGACTTTCTCCATTACCATAACCTTTTCCTTCATTTAACTCTTTCATTGATGTTCCACCTAAAAAGGTTTTTTTCCCCTATATTAGGATTCCAGTGTCTTCACACTTATCAAACCAAGAAAGCTTATGGATTACTTCTGCTTCACTCTGTGATGTTTTTCAGTCTCCCTGGCTGGTAGAATCTCTGCAGCTCTACAACCAAGACCTTGGTCTGACAGTCTGCACTTCAGTTCATTGCACCAAAGTCTCAGGGAAATCAGGAGACTAGTACCCTGGGGTGGATGAGTGTCTTTCATCAATTTTCAGCCAGTTCTTCCATGTTTCAATGCAGAACAAAATTAAAGGTTGTGAAATCTTGATGTGTTAAAATTTAAGAGGGATAGTGATCTCCCCACACAGGTCCCAGCACTCTGCTCTGGGGATCTGTCCACAGCACACAGTCCCACATCGATCCCTCAGCACTTGGCATTGTGCTGCTTTCAGAGTCAGCAGTTTCCCCCCAAACCTTCCTATGTATCCCCTGTCCTAATTGATGGCACTCTTTCTTTTAGGAAAGCCCTTTCAACACAGAACATGGTTTTGTTTGCTTCAGGACCTTAATGAAGCATCACACAGTGGAACAGGTTTGATACAGTCTCTAGACTACCTACTTCATTGTAAGAGCCAAGATTCTGACAAATGCCTTATGTATGTGTTGAAAGAGACAAAGAAGAAATGAGAACTGCCTCCATTCCTTCCAGTTAGCTGCATCTCACCACTCAAAAACAATTTTTGAGGTTTCAAAATCTCATCTGTATTTTATGTCCTGCTTTTCTATCTTTTACTGAGGTTTTGTATTTGTCTTGTAAACCAGTTGCCAAAAATGTGCTTTAGAATTGCCTTCAAAAGGGACGTCTCTAATACGGGCAAGAAGAACTGCAGTCTCCATCCGTGTTTGTTCTGCTTTTGAACAACACATTAGACACTTAATTCCTTACTCCACTGTAATGTAACCTGAAGAGCCTTCAAGAAAACTGGTTGGATATTTCATTTCAGCCTACCAATGTTTGACATTAAAAACCAACTGCACTGAATTACTGCATATCTATTCAAGCTAAAAAGCAAAAATAAAACTAGTTTGTTCTAAGGTAATATCTTGCTCTGATAAAAAGTGATTAAAATGATACTAAGAGATGAATAAAGAAGTCTATAAGCACTGGAACTTGCAATAATGGTTTGTGTAAAAACACAAAAGCTGGGAGTAGAAGACCAAGCTCCCATGCTGTGGATTTGCTCAAGTGCTATTGCTTTCTAATAATTGTGATATAATATTTGGATTTATTTTGTAATTTGCGTTTTCTTCATCACTTTCTCAAATCTGCAATATTGTTTGAGCATGTACAGATTTTTGTTCGGAAATTAAGCTGCCCATAATGACCAGAATACTAAAGGACTGAGGGATAATGCTCTCACTATACAGAAGTTTCAACATGGAGATAGACTGTCAAAACAGTGAGAAATATTGGCTCTCCTCTTCAATAAGTTGAAAGAAGGAAAGCATAACTCCCAACTCCCCTTTTAGGATTGTATGACTGTACTGGTACTGGGAAATTTCTTTATAAAACTTCAAGCAACTTTACTAATCTCTTCTTATTAAAAAAAAAAAAAAAAACAACACTGAAAGTGGGTGAGTGGGTGGCTGGTAGTGAAAATTTACCTGTCCTACACAGTTTATGCTGTACTACTAAGGATCTATTTAATCTTCCTTTAGTGCAGTCTTTCAATTGGCTTAAAGTGAATTAGATCTTATGAGTAATAGCAGTTGTTTACACACTGAATATTCTCATGTGCATATGGCTGTACCTAGAATTCTGGTCTTGAGTCAAGCATTGATTTGAGTGCTACTTATTCCCTTATAAAGCTGAATTTAAGTAGTAAATTTGACTTTCTGCAGCTGATGAGATAATTGACATTGATTTCTAAATAGGACTATAAAAACCAGATGGAAAGAAAAGTAGAGACATCCCTCTCAACTATTTGTTAAAATTTCTGAAAAACTTAATTGCAAGGAGACCTGAGATGTGTATTTGCTATATATAAGAAATACTGTATGTGGCTAGCTTGGATGTAGTATATGCTTTAAAACAAGGTAAAAATGGTTTTGATAATGGGAATTGTAGGGCAATGTATTGTAACTAACCAACCAATTATTCTGCTTCTCTGCAACTTGTTGTTTTGTTACACTTCAAAAAACACATTTGCACTTCAGTATCTGTTCATCCATTTCATTGCTAGGATACTCTGATGCCTTCTAAAATACCAGTCACTGTTTACAGAAATAAAAATGATGATATCTGATGGCTGCCAAGTGACTAATTAACTACACAAGTATACCCTAGGGGTTTTTTTTTGTCAAGGATTTGTTTGTTTATTTTTAGTATAATTACTTCTTAAATACTAATTTGAAAATAACGAATTCTCACTGTGAAGAGCGTTGTCAGTTTACCTTCAAAAGTCCAAATGTAGTGTCCTTCCTCTGGGTTTATAGCACTGCAGAACTGTATCTAAGGGATGAATGTGTTTGTGTTGCAATCAGATAGGATTCTGGAAAACAGTAAATATGAAGAGGAAAAAAAGTATTTCAGAACTAAATATATTTGTAAATAGAAAACAGAGATGTGACAGAAGACTGATTAGAAAACCTGCTGCTGTATGAAAGGAACTATTTGCCTCTCAAGGGACACTAAGCAGCACCACACTGAGCAATACACCAGGAACAGCAGTCGGTATGGGTGCAACATCAGCTCTTGCTGGACAGGGTATTAGAGATGGCATTGATTAACCCACATGACACAGACACTATGAGTAGCTTGATTTCACTTTTCCTCATACAATATAATGTTATTTTAAATATGCATGCAAAGTGAGTTGAACTTTCTTGGCAATGGCTTCAAATTATGTTTAAAATGGAGAAGAGGATTTATCTAATTAACTGAACGTATTTCTCAGTAAGACGTTCTGAAAAATGAGAACAGTTTCACGGAAAAAGAAAAATCATCTTTTGCTTGCCTACTCTGCTGAGCTCTTACCTTCTTTTCTTTGACTGATGATGCATCTCTCGTTCTCACCTCACATCACAAGCAGGAAAGTGCAATCAGTGGCAAACAGTGAAGATTAGAGAACAAGTATACTTAAAGGCTGTGGAAAAATCTTGCTATTCTGCTTTTTGCAAATGGATAGTGAGAAAGAGGAAAGCAGTGGGAAATAGCACTGAATGATTAGCAGTGATTCAGCAGCAGTGAGGAGCTATGCTCATAAATTAGAAATTGTGAAATATTAATCAGAAAAACATGATTTAAAACATAATATATGAAGTTATCCAACTCGTCTGTAACGTTGCACATACTAAATCCATGAAGGGGCTCTAAAGCACTATGAACTGGCTGTTGGGTTTCAGGAGTCTCCATGGACTATGTGAGTTATTCAGGATTGGCAATCTCACATTCCTATTTGAGCAAAAAAATGGTTTGCAGGGCTTATTGAGCTGGAGGTCAGTAAGCTGGAGTTGCAGATGGGATCCCCTTCAGATGGGATGGGACAGTGTATTATTGCCATTTGCCCTCCTCTGACTTCAGTGGTCTTTTGCTGTGTTAAAGCAAGTAATTTTCACTTAAATAACAAAGACTGTGATTTTGATCTACAGCACAGTAAATAAGCTTGATCCAAACTGAGGCTTCTGGGCATTACTGTAATGCAAATCAATATTTCTCCACAAACTTACAAAAATCTCCTAAAGAAAAGATATTAAGGTTGTATATTCAAGGACACAAAAGTTAGGAATAGCTATATTTATGGTTTCTCATGTACGTTTTATTCTACCACATCGTATTCCCACCTAGTATAATGAATGAGTTCTTCAGAAGAAAAAGACCAGCTACTTAAACATGCTGAATTTTATTATATAGCACAAGCCTGGCATTGCTTAATATTTGTGAGTTTGTTTTTTGGAAGTAGACCATGGACTCTCAGAGTATTTTAATATCTTCATAAAAAATAAAAAAAAAAAAAGGAAAAAAAGAGAAAAAAGAAGGAGGTAGAATTTATATTTTAAAGTAATATTCCCTCCCTTTCACAAATCAGCAGTTTATTGGCCCTTAATCACCCCAAGACAACACAGGGTTCCATATCATCTAGAGGGTTTACTACTTTTTAGCACTTCCACAGGAAAAGATATATTATAAGGAAATAAAAAAGAGGAAAACTAGCTAGATCCAGAGCCAAGTATGACCCAACTTTGATGCTGCTACATAATGAGAACTGGTGTGGACTGGGCTGAACTGGTGGCAATACTTTAGCATAAGGCAGGGGTACGTATCTGTGGCTGGTCATGCACACACCTCTGAGGAACAAGTCCAGCCACAGGACATAGGTCAGATGCCCATACCAGCCCTGATTTCTTCCTCCCCAGGACGTGGCACATCTGCACCCCTGCCTGCCTGTGGGAAGAGGCCATCAGGACCAGCAGAAGGTCCTGCCTGTGAAAGACAGGAGTGTGTGTTGTCTATAAGAAGCTGTTCTCTCTCAGTTTCCTTCCTGGCTTGTTACTGTGATTCCAGACATAGCTCTGGAGAGTCAGGGAGCTACTTGATCACTGAGAGCAGGAGAGCAAACACCTGAAGGGTTGTGTTGTATCCAGCATAAGGTAGAGGAGTCTGCTGAGCTCAGGCCTAGCTCTTCTCAGTCTCTGCCAGGGCTCAGGCTTAGTCCAAGGGTGTTTCGGTGTTCAGTTATTCTGCTGATCTGCTAAATCTTTCTAGAGGACTCCTGAGAGAGAGGAGCTTGAGTGCTACATCCCAACAAAAATCTTCAGGGATCAGGAAAAAGCACTTTATGGACTCTGTTTATTCCCACTGCTGCATATCAACAGCGGGAATCTTCTCCAAATCAAGAGCTATCTTCTCCAAAAGGGGCTATGAGGGAATCCTTTACAGAGGGAAGCAGGTGGTATTTGTACAGAGAGTGAGTACTGGCTATCTTCTGACTAAACTGTCGTTACAGTCATGGACTTTTATCATTCTTTGCACAAGCAAGAAGGAAATTTGTTGAAATCTATGGGAGATTAAAGTTTCGTACAAGTAGTTCCACAAATGAGAATACCGAAATGTTTGTGACTGGTGCCCCCAGTTCATCAGAGACTCAACGCTGTCCAGAGCAGTCCAGGATGGAGTCGCAGTGGCTGGTACACCCTGGGCACATCCACCACATCCCAGAGCTGTCTCTACAGGTCCCTGCACTGGGGACCCTCATGGAGCTGTGGCTAAAGGCCAGCAGTTGCCACACAGTGGTCACTCAGAAGAAGACAGAAAAACATATCACACAAGATTCACGGCAAAGCCTTCCCACCATCACCTGGGCCAGCCCTCTGTGAGACACCACCTGCTAATTGCCTGTCCCCAAGAAGTAAGTCCAACAAGAAGTCCCATCCTCTGTATCCAATTGTGGCTTAACTAACTATTGACAGAGCTTGGAAGTAATGCAACTAAGAAGTAGGTGGGAGATCACTTGCAGATGTGGACCTGTGTCGTAGTTTAGCCCCACTCAGGACCAAACTATGCAGTCTGTCTCTCACTCCCCACACCCTCCAAGGAATAGGGAGAGATAATATAATAAAAATAGGCTTGAGGTTTGAGATAAGGGCAGGGAGAGATCCTTAAAGTTACCATTACGGGCAAAACAGACCTGACTTGGGGAAAACGATTTGTTTATCATGAAACAAGAGCAGGATAATGAGACAGAGAACAACATAACTTCCCCCTACCCCTCCTGCTTCCCAGGCTTAACATTATCACTACCTTCTTCCCCACCACAAGCAGCACAGGGGGGAAGAGGGAATGGGGGTTATTGCCAGTCCATCACACATCACTTTACACTGCTCCTTCCTCCTTGGAGGAAGAACTCCTCACAGTCTTCCCCTGCTCCAGCATGGAGTCCCACTCACAGACCACAGTTCTTCATGAACTGCTCCGGCATGGGTCGTTTCTTCCACGGGGAGCAGTCCCTCCAGAACAGCTGTCTCAGCAGGCCCTCCATGGGCCACAGCCTCCCTCAGGCATCCACCTGGCCCAGCCTGGGATCCTCCACGGGCTGCAGGTGGATCTCTGCCCCTCCGTGGACCTCCATGGGCTGCAGGGGGACAACCTGCTTCACCACGGTCATCACCACAGGCTGCAGGGGAATTCTGGCCAGGAGCCGCATTCCTCCTCCCCCTCCTTCTTCACTGACCTTGGTATCTGCAGCCGTTCCTCTCACAAGAAATTCTTCACAATCAGCTCAGGCAGACGCCTCTCAGCTTCTCTTCACATCTCATCTCCTCTCCACTTCCTGCAGCTGGGCCGGCTTGAGTCAGGCCCAGTCGGCCGCCTGGTGGGAGGCCAGAGGGTGAGGGCTGCAAAGCCCACAAGGCTTGCACCTCCCTCTCTCTGTCCCTGCTTCAGCTTCTTCACATCTTCTTTTTTTTTTTTTCTGTTTTTCCCCTTCTTAATTACATTGTCACAGAGGCGTTATCACAGAACATTCTGCTACCAATTGACTCAGCCCTGGCCAGCAGCAGGTCCACCCTAGGCCTGGCTGAGTCCACTGAACAAAGGGGAAACTACTTCTAGCAGCTTCTTCCAGAAGCTGCCACCATAGCCACCCCTCACTAAATAAAACCAGAAAAATCTGTAAGCATCTTGTCGCCAAGAAAGGGGCAGGCCGTTCTGAAACATCCAGACTGCACTGAACTGTACCATTGCTGTGCACTGACATACCAAGTACTTCAGCATCTGACAGGAGAAAGGCAGCGTGGGTAGCATGGAGTCATGATCCGTGTTGTCCTTGTACTGTTCACCCAAACAGCCACTCAAGTCCAGAAAGAGGAGAGAGTAGCAGAGTACCAGCATAGCAATGAACGAATGAGGGTATCAAGGCTCATGAAACATGAGATGTTCTGTATCCAGATAAAAAATATTTCTATTTAATGTTTCTGTATCAATTTACATGTTCATTCTGTATTCATCAGATCTATACCAATTTTCTTATATATTGACTGTGGATACTGTTGTGACCTCATTAAAAATGGTGCACCTAGACAGGGCAGTCTTTTTAGAGAAATGGAGGGTAAGTCAGTCTAGCCACACACTGCACGGGGCCAACAGCTTCATCTAAGTCTTGCTGCTCAGCTGGATGACCTGTCACTGACCAATACCATATCAGCTTGTCCTAGTAGACTGGATTCAAGAGAAGTGGCAGTAAGTTAGTCAAAGAGAAAGTCGTTAAATATTACTAAATATATAGATAATACCTTAGGCTGCAAAATAGAGGCTGGGGAAGTACAGAGAGAACCTATTATATACAATTGCCTTGTTATGTAACATAGTATGTCATCCACTCGGTTACTTTCAGAGACAAGACCTTAGGTCTAGCCCAAAATGATCACTCTAATATTCTTACAGTGTGGGAGGTTGTTATGTAAAATTCAATCTTCTGACAACGTTGACGTTATACGGCTAGTAGGGGCAGAGCAGAAGCCCTCAGCAGGGTACACTGTCTCTATAAATAAAAGGTCTTGAAAAGTGTGTGTTCTAGCTATGCTGCCTATCATCCAAGTGGCTCGCAACTAGTCATTTAAAAGGAAGGCAGCTTCTGGCTGAATATATAGTTGTGCATGTGGTCCTTCCTTATTAAAGTCTTTCAGTGGGATTCCTTTCAGATTCAGGAGAGCAACCTGAATTGGCATACAACTCACTGGTAAAAGACCCTAGTCCTCTGATGAACTGTGAAGGCTAGATGTTTACCAGGGTGTAGCTGGTGAAGAGACATGCTAGCCCATGCACTCAACTCCATAGGTGATAAGCAGCCTGCCATGCCTGGCCTTTTGGTTTGCATATTTCAAGGGTGTGCAGTGAGGGGCAGTGGCTCCCTGTGTAGCTTTCTCAGGGGTTCCAGCTCGCCAAGACCATAAAAGGTCCTCAACATTTCACAGGATTGAAACAATCTGTGTTGACAGTTGAAGAACTCATCTTCAAAGGGCTTCAGTGGGCACTCTTAAATAAGAACACAGACACAGTCTTGTATCTGCTGAAGTGGGAAACCTTAATTAAATTTCACTTCTCTATTTGCTGAATGGGCCTGATTGTCAACCTGCTGAAACAAGTTGCCTTATGTTACCTCCTTCAAATACATTCTTTTTAGTTTATCACAAAGTAATTGAAATTCTGCATCAGAAAGAGTTCTTTTAAAAATAATATTACAGCTAGTAGCTGTATATTCCCAAATTAAGAAGACCTGACTCAAAGAAAGAGCTTTTGAAAAGATCAGTGGCTTTTATTATGTTTGGGTTTTTTTGTCTAGTTTTTCTCCCATTAATAAAACACTGGATTATTAAAAGCTGCTAGATATTGCCACAAGGTCATTTGACCATACAATCTGAAGCAACAGTTAGCCAAAGAAATATCTCCTCCTGAGAGTCAAAGTTGTTCTAGTAATATGAGGAGCATAACCTAATCAGAAACAGGGTTTATTTTATGTCAATGCATATTTCTGGTGTTGACTGTTTTTAATAGGACTTCAGGGATTACAGCATTAAATTAAATACAATAGATAGAAATGTTAATGAGAGCTACAGAGAAATAAAGAAAATTTATTTCAGAATGTACCACACAAAGAAGAAATATTAAAATATAATACACTTTTCTGGCTGTAAAATACATCAAGCATAATAGCATTTCACAGAGAAACTACTTAAAATTACTCATTCAAATAACAAAGATAGCCTTGTCTTGAAGTACATAACTTATGTGCCAATGCTTTCATCAGTGCTGAATTTGTTGATAACACCCTTTTGTCCAATATATATTCAATTTGATATCTCCAGAGTGATGAAGGTCTTATGTCCTTGTATATTCTCAGCTTTATGGGTTCTGATGCTCAGATCTCATTATAAAAGTTTAAACTTTCAATTATTAAATTCTCCTGTATGCATTCAAGACCATATCCATTAATATATTGCCACTGGCAGGGGGAATAGTAATTGCCTTTGGCTTAGTTGTTTACTTGGAGGAGGGCTGAACTTTTGGAAAGGAGGTATTTCAGCAAACTGCCAGTGGAGAAATTTCTGGTTCAGTCTTTTGTGACATTAGTGTACCCATTCTGGGGTACAAAGGAAAAATTGTATCACTAAGAGGTAAGAAGATTTCTCGTTAATGTGCTTTTTCATTAACTATGGGTCTCAGAAATCACACTACAGAGCTGCAGTTGAGGAATTCATAGAACAGAATAAAATTGACTCTAGTCTGAATGAGACTTTAGAGCATTAGCAAAATAAGCTATTATTTCAGATTTTATTCATACGTTGTAGATTTTACAGGCAAAGCTTATCCCTAACATAAACTTCTGTTGGCTTTCTCACTCCTCTTCTCTCAAAAGACTCACCTAGTTATGTGGTGGTGATGGATCACATACAAAAAGTAAGATTGCCACCCAAGCTAGGGCAAGGAGAGTCATGAAATTCTCTGAGTCAATTGATCTGAGCAGGTCTTCATTGAGTTTGATGAGAATTAGAATCTAAAAAGAGAAGTGTGTCAAAATTAGGGGTTCTGGCACACACGAGGAAAGATCATGGAAATAGCAACAGTGAAGAGGGATAAGTGAAATACAGGTGGAAGATTAAAGTGGTGGAAATAATGAGCTACCACAATGGAAAGAACAAAAGAAGTATGGGAGTTAGGATGGGAGAAAGGAAAATAGACAATAAAATAAGAAAAAATAAAGAGAAAGGAAGCTGAAATAGAGTGAAGGATGATGTTTCATATCTGTAAGAAAGGCAATGTTGACTAAAGAAAAATGTGAAGGCACACTTGGGAAGGCAGCTCAGAAAAAAATAAACATTTAGACAACACCTAGTCTTTTTATAGAATCATAGAATCATAGAATGGCTAGAGTTGGAAGGGACCTTCAAAGGTCATCTAGTCCAAACCCTCTGCAAGGAGCAGGGACATCCCCAACTAGATCAGGTTGCTCAGAGCCTCATCCAGCCTGGCCTTGAACATTTCCAGGGATGGGGCATCCACCACCTCTCTGGGCAACCTGTTCCAGTGTTCTACAACTCGCATTGTAAAAAATTTTTTCCTAATATCCAATCTAAATCTACCTCCCTCTAATTTAAACCCATTACCCCTTGTCCTATCACAACAGGCCCTACTGAACAGCCTCTCCACATCTTTCTTGTAGGCCCCCTTGAGGTACTGGAAGACCGCTATCAGGTCTCCCTGGAGCCTCCTCTTCTCAAGGCTGAACAGCCCCAACTCTCTCAGCCTGTCCTCATAGGAAAGGTTGTTCCAGCCCTCTGATCATCTTTGTGGCCTTCCTCTGGACCTTCTCCAACTGGTCCATGTCCTTCTTATGTTGGGGGCTCCAGAACTGGACACAGTACTCCAGGTGGGGTCTCACCAGGGCAGAGTAGGAGAGAGAGGGGGAGAATCACCTCCCTCGACCTGCTGGCCACGCTCCTCTTGATGCAGCCCAGGATGCGGTTGGCCTTCTGGGCCACAAGGGCACATTGCCGGCTCACGTTGAGCTTCTCATCCACCAGCACTCCCAAGAGTTGGAGAAAAATGTTTTTTCTGGGAGAAAAATGTTGGTTTTTTTTAAATGGACTTCTCTTTGCCTCTATCCAGCAGCTACCACACAATAACTTTTCAGGAGTTGTCATCTGGGAAGACTAACCTCAGTCATTTATTAATGACAGGAGCTCAATTAACTGAAGATATTAAACTACCAGCTGGAAACTGGGATGAGATGAAGGGAGAAACTGCTCATGAAACCCTAAGAATAGGCCTGCATAAAACCACTGAGGAAATTCAGCAGTTCTGTTGTGGCTGCCTTTTCTGTCATGGGCTCTCTATGTGCTGGCTCTGACTGTCAGATCTCACAGCTGGATTTAAGAGCAGTCAGATATTTGATTTTAGAAGCTCTTTTGCTTTTAAAACGAATGTAGGGCACTTCCAGTGCCTTTCAATCCACTTACCGGACCTTGTTATTTCTCCTTCCTAGACAATCAGAGCAACAAGTCTGAAATAACTAGTGGAAAGAGCATTTTAACAAACAGAAAAAAAGCCAAGCAGTGCAGAAACATTAATCCTGACAGTTTTAGTGCCATAGATACAAATTGCAATAATGTTTTAGGAACACGGTAGTTGCATCCAGGCTTATTTTCAGAAATTACTTTGAATTATAATTACCTTAATGAATGAGCTAAAGCAAAGGCATAGCATTATATAAGAAATGCCAGATGGGAACCATAATGAAATTTGCAGATGAAATCATTTAAGAGATAAAACAATAATCCCAAAGGTGAGTTCACTGAAATAATGAATTGTGTTCATGGAAAAGAGGTACGAACACTAATATTCTAAATTATAAAAAAAAAAAAAAAAGACGCTTATGACTTTTTATCTGACTGTATCACTGATACGTACTTTAATTGTTTCGGGTGGGGTGGTTTGTTTATTTGTTGGTTTGTTTTTTGTTTTGTTTTTTTTTTCCTCAGAAAATAGGTTCTATTGAGTTATTATAGTATGCGTTTCTTTGTAGTATCTTACCATATGTTCTGTGGGGTTTTTCCCTCAGCTTAGCCTAATTGACTGTAAAATAAAATAAAAAAAAAACCCCAGAGTCAGTGAATATTAAGCAAATACTCAAAGGTATTTTGAAAAGGAGATTTTTAATTATTTTACAATTGCACCTTTATCCATCTATTTACAGTTCCATTTAAGTGAGTGTGAGGAAAGTTAACCAAATAATGAGTTGACGTGAAATAATTAAAGATCAAGAACAATTAAAAAATATTTCATAAATAGATCAAAAGCATTTAAGGAAATCAGAATTAAGTGTTGAACTGCTCATATAAGAATACAATGCACTATATGTTTCTATTATGAATTATGTGCACCCATTTACATTAGTGTCAGAGATGTGCTTTAAACATGCAACCCTTTGTCTCATAAATCATACCTTAATATGCATCTTAGCATTATTTTGCTATCCAAAGAAGGTAAAAGACACAGAAATCAAGAAAATATTGGCAGCTCTGGAGCCTTTAACCTGGCAATCCCCCTACCTTAAGCTGTGCTTTTTCACTTTTACAAGTTTTTGCAAGATCAGGACTTCAGTTTAGCATCTGAAATAATACAATTTACCGGGGTAATTTTCAATTCCCTTTTTTTTTTATTGAGAGCTGAGTGGTTTTTTCTCATAGGGCACTCCCATTGCATAAAAACCAAGATGAAATATGAAGCAAGAGGGAGTCAGATGCAGTCATGAGATACCTTTCAGTTTGTCAGTGTCCTAAAATGCCTCAGAAAACTTCCAGCATACTGAAAGCACTCAAGCTTTCCAGCACTCGTTAGTGTTAGCTGAGCACAAAAACGCAGACTTGAGAACTGCAAAGAAATGTAGGTAGAAAATAGAACATGCAGGTGCAAATCACTAACTTCCACTTGGAAAGGGACCTGGGGAAGACTGCAGGAGAAGTGCTGAGGGCATCTGAGCAGCACATTGATTCAGCACGTGTCATGGCAAGCCTCCCTCTTGAAGAGGAGACTTGAATCATAGCTGTCTTGGAAGCACACCCGAGAAATGCAGTGGCACAAACACCACCTGCTCTACCCAGGAATTGCCTTGATCAGAGTCAACTGTTACGTTGCCCATACTCTAACATTTTTTTTAAAATTGCAATTCAGTGACTTAAGCTGGATCAGAACAACAGAGAAAATGTTATCAACTGAGAAAGTTTTGTATACAAAGCCCCAGTGTGACCACCAGGAACTCAGCTGCCTTGCCAGTGACTCTGAGCCCCTCTTCCTGCTGTGAGTGGACCTCTGAAACCCTTCCACCCTCAAGGCAGAGGAACCAAGTGCAGCCACTGCACTTCTTCCTGTTGCATGTGTTCATCACTCTGCTACACTCCAGGTCTTCGTATGGACAAAAGGGAATGCCCCACAGAGCTTACTGTCTGCTTCAGCTTGATATTCACTGCTGATCACATGCTGACACATGTACCCGTGCACTCCCATCTCTCCAGCTGCTGCACCATGGACACACGGATGCCTCTGGTCCGTTGTCCGACTCCAGTCTGCTCTACTCAGACCCCAAACATGCACATGCACAGAGAATAGGGAGCTCATGCCCAGGAAAGAAGTTAAAAATGGAGTTTAATGAGATGACAGGACAGATCACACTGACTGGGCACAGGGCATGGCCAGACAAATGTACTGACCAGCAAACTGTTTACAGGCAGACAGCCCCATTTATCCCCTTATCCTTCTGCTTTACCATGCTTGTTCTTCCCCAGCCCACTTAAATCCCCCCCCTTTCTCTGTCTTTGGTTTCTCCCTTAAGCATCCCACTACAAGACTCACACAATCCCCTTGCTCCTAAAATGAGCCGCATCACCCAGGGCAGTGAACCCCCAGTCTGCGTAGTGCCCCAGAAAGCTACTGCTGGGAACTCACGGTGCTGGGTCTCACCCTGCCCATGGGGGTGATGCTCTCTGGGACAGCCTTGGGGGGCCAGGGCAGGGGCTGCTGTCTCTGACTGGGGCACTGGGGCTTCCCGGCTGCCCACTGCCTCTGCGCTCCTCTGTGTGCAGCGGGGTGAGCCTTTAGCACCTATCCTGACAAATACCAGCACCACCAGTGTGAAATATTTTGACTGCTACTGAATCAAAACAGGTAATATTGATTCTTCTGTTCTTATACAGCAGAAAGAAAAAGAAAGGAAAAGAAAAAAAAAAAGACAAAAGACGGATAGCATTTTCTCTACTACAGAAAACGATGCTTAAAAGTGGAAAAAGAAGGATGGAGTGGAAGGACATGTAGCTGGTCCAGATGCACCACCACACACTGACAGTACTGGTGAGGCAGCCAGGAACAGCTGATTGCTAGCACTGCACCAATGCCCCTAGGTGAAAGGGTCTCATATGGCACCAGGCTACTGGTCCAGCCATGGAAGAGGGACTCTGAATCAACCACAGATTATGAACATTTGCAAGGGTGTCCATCAAAAACTTATCCCTACTCTCTTGTGCCCAGTTCCCAGTCAAACTGGCTACCTAGCTCATACTCCTTGGCTTGGCAGGATATACACCCAAGCACCACCTGGCTGAGATGGAAGAAATGGAGCTAAGCCTAATTGCATGGAGAGGCAGAAAGGTGCAGGTACCCCCTCGGCTCTTTTCCAGGAGATATCAGAAGAGGGTGCTCAGAGATTGTGTCCCGGTGCTAAAAGAGAATAGAGTGGGCCATTGAATCTCAGAAAAAGGACAAGGAGAATCAGCAGCAAGGCCAGGTCTGCTCTGAGGAACAGAAATAGTACTATTTAGTGAAGATTTGGCTAAAGCCTAGCTTCTGAGCCTCAAGGCTTGTTCCTCTACAAGGAACAAGTTCCTGGTTGTGAAAGGGCACCCAATGGAAGTCATGCTGCCAGCTGTACTGAAAAGATGCTTCAAATACATGTTGGACAGGGGACAAATGGAGAGAATAACAGCCAGATGATTCAATGCTGGCTGCACAGCTTTTCTCAGCTGCCAATAGCACAGGGTCTGAGCCAATGGGCTGTGACAGCCTGTCTTGTAAATAATCCTCCATCTTTTTCCTCTGCTGCAGAAATACTGCAGGGATGCCATAAGACAGTCCATAGTCCTCCCTCCCTTGCAACAAATAGAACCATTCTTACTGGCTCCTGTGTCATTCCTTGATGGTATGTCTTTGTGTTGCAGCAGTGCATCAGAGTGTCAATGTCCTCCTGAATTATTCTGGACAATGATTTCACTTATCATGTGATGGATTGCCTTTAGAAGTTTTTTAATCAAATCATCCACATCTCAGTATTCCCTCCTGAGAAGAGAGAATTCTGGATGTTTTTGAATTTAAGGTCTGGATAAGATGCTACTAGTAAGCTTCCCTAGTGCTTCAGGAACAGCAAGATACAGCCTACTTTTTTTGAATAACTCAAAACACAGATTTCTTCTTCTTCATGGAATTGGATCTGAAAGTCTATATCTAGGTAACGGAGCTGCACTGGCTCTAGGGTGCTCATGAGCACAGATAGCCAAACCTCCAAGAGATGGGGAGGATGCACTCTTACAGAAACTGTCACAACAACATTGTCTTTGGATTCATATTTTTGCTTCCTCTGAAAAAGCCTTTTAGGTCATTTGTCTTCTACTAAACCAAGGACTTAATGTAATCATGGAAAGCTGTCATAGCATCCAAAGCAACTCTTTAGTGCAGCTAAAGGCAGCTGTAAGGCACACCAAGATATCACTCCTCATTAGGAGGCAACAAGAGTGGGGCTGCTTGCTGAGAGAAGGTGAGCCAAGAGCCAAATGGAGCCCAGGGCCAGGAGGGCAAGGGCCTTGCCAGCCAGGGCCAATCCCACAATATCCAAGTAAAACAGACCCAGAGATGGTGTCCAGGTGCAACCAAGAATCCAAACCATAAAGCAAAATCACAGTAATGATACAGGGCCAAGGCCAAGGTCAAGTCAGTCCGTGGGTTGAGGTCCAGATCAAGGGACTGTTTGGTCAGGCAGCACAAAGTTGTGACTGAGCTGGAGGCCAGCACTCCTCCAGTTTAGCTAAGGTAGAGAATGAAGTTTCAAAGCTGGGCTTAAATAATGCTCCTGGGCCCACGGGTGTGCGTGGAGGCCTCAGGTGGGGCTAGTCAAGGCCACTGAGACTCATTGATGCACCTAGGCTCCTAACACCCTTAGCCTCCAGTTGTCACTTGGGAAAGGTGGTGCCCTCTCAGAGAGCATGTGTCATATCTGCAGCTTCATAAGCATGTCTCAGGTACCCTATGGGTCCTCAGATGTTACCGGCCATCTGCATGTAGCCAGATGAGTCAATGGATGGGATTCAGCTGCAGATTAAGATATCAAAACCTACATATTACACACATGTGCTAAGTTTTAAACTGTTGTTGTGTCAGTGGACTTCTAGGACTTAATTAATTTGCCTAATAAGAAGGATCTTGTGCCATTTGAGATCCTCTAGTGTATCCAAGGTATCTGTAGTATATCAGATATGACAGGAGTTACATGAGATTCAAGACATTTTGGAACACATACTGCAAGAGGCCAGGCAGGATACTTTGGTGGCAGGATCCCTAATGGTGGGATACTCATGTTTACACAATCAAATCACAAGTTATTATTGTCAGTGTAATCTAAAGAGCTATATGGACATTCACATGATGGCTGTTTACTTTAAGGTGGTCTGAATAGTGTTTTTGATTTTACTGACTAGACCTCCCTTGCTCATACTACTTCAGGTGTGAATGTTGAGATAACTCTTAACAAATCCATGGCCACTCTTCCTCTTGAGTTAGCCCTCAGAGGTACATTTGCTCTACAATTGTGTTTTGCAGCACAATGTCTTGCCTCTCTGGGACCGCAGCCTAGACTGACTTTGCCTTCGGATAGCTGAAGAGAGAAGCACTATTGTTCCCAGAATGAATTTTTAAATATTTCCACACTGAGAAGCCAGATAAATATGAAATTCTTATAGGAGGTCAATGCTGTGAGGAGTGACAACTGATTTTGCATACCCCAGAGCTGAGAGGTGCATCACCTTGGAATGGTGAAGTGTTCAACACTCACTAAAACCTTCTGAAAATCCCCTCCTCTAAGGCATTGCAAATCAGAATGCAAAAAAATGCTGTGCAAAAGAAGCATTAGAGATCTGGCTTAAGCCATCCCAGCATATCTTCTGTTTCAAGAATACTTGGATATTTCAACCACTGTAACACTTCATGGGAACTTACAGGTTTTGCAATAATTATGGCCTTGTGGATGCTATGTTAAATGTCTTCTTCCTCAGAAGACTCTACTTACCTTTGGTTTTTATTTGCAGATATATTATCACTCATATTCCAGAACATACTTTTGACTTACTATTTATCAATTAAATTTTCTCTTTTCAATTTATCTAAAATTGTATGTAAGCATTTTGTAATTGTTTTTAATTTCATTTTAAGCTCTGCCAGTTCAAATTATCTCCAAGTACTTAATTAAATTTCATTCTCAGGAGACAGTTATTCCATCTAGATTTTGTAATAGTTTATTGTATAGTTTATAATAGATTTGATAATAGTTATTCAAATGCATGGGGCTGTGCAATTTCCCTTAGAAATATGACTCACATACTCTTATCTCCCATAATTCCCAAAATAAATTGTTTCTAGCTGTCACAAAAATAGATTAACTAGATTTTAAATACATCAGAGGAGGTACAGTTATGTGGCAAGTACCAAAAGCAGACTTAACGCTCAATTTCTGTTCAAAACCCACCAAGAACTTTGCCCAGAAACGGCAAGCAATGGCAAACTTCATTTTTCTGATGGCCTATACTCGCACAAAATGCTTTTCTGGAGAGTTTCTCCCATCCTGGGGGGATACACTAAGCACGAGGCTACAGCCTGCATAGGGTTGGGCTCTCTTCTCTTGTCTACCCGTGGGTGGGAGCCCCGCTGCCAGGGCAGTTACTGAGCAGGACAGAGGGCTGTGTGTCTTACCTGGTTCTCCAAGGAAAAGGCAAGTGTGTTTACTGCTTTGAAGCACTTTGAGGGTGGTGATTAGAAAGACTTGCTCTTTCATATCCTGTGGCTTATAAATTAGGATGCTTTTCTTTGGTACAGGTTCCAGTTGTTTTAGAGAAATAAAGACATAGTGACTAGACACCCAAGTGTCTAGAAAACCTGTTGGACACTCTAATAATCAATTTACTGGCTAAAGGAGACTTTTCTTTCAGATTAAGTTCTGTGGAGAGTAAACCATACATGGGGTAGTCAGTAGATATCAACGTTAGCTCTGCAACTCACAAAGCAGATTTTCCTAACTGAAACTGGAAGGACAAAACAACGTGTGTAATGTTGACTGTACACTGTCAAACTTCCATTAAGAATCTTTTATTTTAAAAAATAAAATAGCAAGATACTAATTGTGAAGAAGTAGCTATCAGAAAACATTGACATTGACATATGCTTTCTCAGCTGTCTGTAAATTATTTACATCAGGCTTTTATTTAGGCCAGCTGAATTTCCAGAATTAATGGTATTATCAGAAGGAAAAATAAAGTATTAAGAAAAACTGTATCTATATCATACCCAGAAAAAAGTCAAAGAAAATCCCTACTCCACTCAACAATACCTGAGAGAAAACGCATTGTCCAATGCACTGTCTCACAACCAATGCTAACCTGGCATGACATAGTAAAATCAGACAATGGGTGTCTTACAACAGCTCTTCTAATCTGGGACAAGCCCATATTTTGGAACCATAGGTTTTGTCTCTGAATTTCAAGGAGGCATGTGAGTCTGGCACAGAAGCAGCATGTGCCTTTCAAGATTTTTCCTTCTGAGCTCCTTCCCCTTTTACAATCCCTTGCTGTGGGGTGGCTGTTAGTATGGTGAGGAGGGCACTGCAGGGAAAATGAGGCTTCCTTAAATTTTACTGCTGGTTCAGAAGATGTCCTGCTGTATGGCCATGGACAAGTTAATCTTTCATGACACATTAGGTGGCCACATCCTTCAAACACTAATTGCTCTTGAAAGATTTTAATTTATCACCCACTCAGCACAGTGAGTGTCTTGCCTCACCTGGAGTTTCCAGATAGAATTTACGTTCTGAAACAATAAGACTAAGGTTTCATTTCTGCCAACTTCTGTCAGGAGTGGGAAGGGATTCAAATAATCAGTTCAGAACTGCCTGGCAGTGAGTATCCACTATCCCTTCTTCCTCCAGAAAATTTTTATGGTCACTAAATTTCTTCCACTGGTATTAGAAATTTATTATAGAAATATTAGCATGTTAGAAATATTTTGCCCTTTGTATAGGTGAAGAGATGTGTTAAAATGGATTAAATTCCATTTATATCCGGAGCTCACTGTTTCCTGTTGGCTAAGCCTTTCTGGAAGTACTTAGGTAGAACTTATGCTGTAAAAATATGAATCTTCACATGACATTTATTTGGAGACAAAGAAATGTCAACTCCAAATTTGAGGAGCCAAAGCAACAATACACACATAGATGATGTAATTTAGTAACTTAAACAGTAGGGGTTTTTTAGATAGTCAACTTTTTAAATGATTTCTCCTTTTTCCAGAATCTTCCAAATTGCTCTCACAGACTCTGTAAAGGGATAGTATAATCTCAAGATAATTAAGTTTCTGAAAATAAGAAAATCTCCAATCCCTAGAAAACTTTGTGTAGTCCTCCAATAAATCACATCCATTTATTTCAACTGCAGTAATTTCAACCGTTTGAGGCAGTGAGTAGAAAAACTGTTATAGGAAAGCGTTCGATCCTTCTCCCACTCTCTACAATCACCTGTGGACAGTGCACGCACAGTAGAGAAAGATTTAAAAAATAGCAAGTTTTTTCCACCTCTGCCTCACCAATTTCTGATGTACTATGGCAACTCTCAACTCTGGAGGAATTCTGAGTGCTATGCATAAGCACATATTTTAATCTTGTATCTTGTAATATTTTTCCTGTTTAACAATAGATGGGGAAAAACCTTTAATCTCCAGCACCTATGGATACACTGTTAAAGACATTTCCCCATTTTTTAGCATTTTCAATGTACTTATGAAAAAAAACCTGAAGAAATCGGAGATGACATTTCACACATCAAACAAAATAAAATATTAGGTTTAATTAAATATCACATTGAAATGTATATGGTCTAGTCACCACTGGTGAACTGATTAAAACTCCCACCACGTGAAGCTATGCAGATTTTATCAGGAGTGGTGCATCTTTGATGCCTATAACTACCAGTAAGGCTCAGAGCCAGAGAGGTCTGGCTTCCTGACTTTTTTTTTCTCTTTTTTTTTTTAGAGTGGAGTTTCCCAATTCTTTACCACTCCCTGAGCTAAGCCTGTCCTCTCTGTTGCTGCCCACAGTCCTTCTTGGTATTGACTTGGTGGCACAGGTTTACCTGCCATGTACAGTGGTCAGTCGGTGATCCTCTCTATGCCAAGTTTGAATTATAACAAAAGCATTTTTTTCCAGTTTTAACACTGAAACTTTATAAAATATAGTTAACAAGTTTTATTGCACAGTTGTTCATAAGTACATCTTAACAAATGTTATTAAACTGACTAATTGGCAACACAGATTTCTCATTCTAATGCACAGGGAGATAACTACCAAAGTGATAAAATGTTAGTCTGCTGTCCACAGGGAATTTTCAAGAGTAAGCTTGACTCATTTCTGTAGTCTGAGCTGTTCTAAAATCATGATGACATCTTTGTGCAATGACATTCATAAGACTGTCAGTTAGGATAAACATTCTTCAATATAAAAATGACAAATTAGGATAATTAGTAGTAAAATTGTGTTAAAAGAAGTTATAATAATTTATTAAATATCACATTTGTTTTAAAAGTTCTTATTTTGCATCAAAACTAAAACAGGTATTTCTGATCTTATTTTGCTCACCTTGCAATGCTTGTATGTGGAAATAATAGTATCTGGCATGGGCTTTAAGAATAACAGACACAGAGCTTTGGGGTTTGCTTTGGGGTTAAATAAACCACCATGCGGACAGCGTGCTGCTGTTGGAGCTGTCCAGCACAGGCAGGAGATTGCTCAACGAGCTAGAGCCGCGAAAGCTTTTTGATGACTGTGTGGGACTTAGGGGTGCTGAGACACCAAAGTTGAAACCCAAAACCTTCAAAATTACTAAGCCAGCTCTCTTTCAGGAGGAATACATCATCCCATTACACATTGAGGAACAGCAGTTAAAATGCATCACCTTCTTGTCATGGAGAGTTTGGGGAATCGCTGCCGAGTACAGTGTGTGAATTGGAGAAGTTCAACAGGAGCAGGCAATGTGTCCTTGCGGCCCAGAAGGCCAACCACATCCTGGGCTGCATGAAGAGAAGTGTGGCCAGCAGGTCAAGGGAGGTGCCCTGGTGAGACCCCATCTGGAGTACTGTGTCCAGTTCTGGAGCCCCCAACATAAGAAGGACATGGACCAGTTGGAGAAGGTCCAGAGGAGGGCCACAAAGATGATCACAAGGCTGGAGCACCTTTCCTATGAGGACAGGCTGAGAGAGTTGACCTTGAGAAGAGGAAGCTCCAGGGAGACCTGACAGCGGTCTTCCAGTACCTCAAGGGGGCCTACAAGAAAGATGTGGAGAGGGTGTTCAGTAGGGCCTGTTGTGATAGGAGGGAGGTAGATTAGATATTAGGAAAAAATTTTCTACAATGAGGGAACACTGGAACAGATTGCCCAGAGAGGTGGTTGATGCCCCATCCCTGGAAACATTCAAGGCCAGGCTGGATGAGGCTCTGAGCAACCTGATCTAACCGGGGTGTCCCTGCTTCTTGCAGGAGTGTTGGACTAGATGACCTTTGGAGGTCCCTTCCAACCCAAACCATTCTATGATTCTATGATCCCAAAGCACTAATTGTCCCTGGGAGCAGCACATATGGAGACCCAGCAGGGCTATCATCTCCAGGCTGGTTCTCAGAAGCTAGTCCTGAGTCCTTTTAAATCAATAGGAAGTTGTGTCAGTGATGACAGAAGGGACAGAGCTACACCCTGTCACAAGTTACGGGAATAAGTCATTTCAATCTCCTTGTCCTCTGCATCTCCAAATTCAGTTACAGACTTGCTGGGAGGAGGAGCAGTGCTGCTCTTCCTGCAGTTCCCACTTCTTTGCTCCCTTTCCCACATACAGCATGAAGGAAATGAGCAGGACCAGACTGCAGCAGGACACAGGACATGGGATAAAAGGTGAAGCTCAGGCAGGTGCTCATGACTGTGGTGTCCTGGGAAGTCCTCCTGTCTCCAAGACTGTCCTTCTGCAGGGCCAGATTCAGCAGCGGGGTGAACCTGAGCCCTGTGGAGGTCAACATGGTAACCCCTCACTATGGTATGTAAGTGTAGGGCAGGGCATCCACCCAGATAATTCTCCCAGATAATTCCCACATGGAAGAGGTGTTGTGATCAGGTTGGGTGTAAGGCTCAGACAGCCCAGGGTTGGCTATTTGTTAGGGGTGATACATTTGGTATTGATAAATATCAGTGAGAACTAAATTTCTGCCATGAATTTGAAAACTGAACTGAATAGAAATGTGATTAGATGCAATTTCAAATTGCAATTGGACAGGGTGCTACATAATCTCATCTTGGCTCCCTTTCCCAGAAAAGTTTGGGCTGGATGATCTTTGGAGGTCCATTCTAACCTGGTCTGCTCTATGACCCACAAAGCTTCAACTTAGCCTTCTTTGTAAGGATAACATACAGTCATTAATTAAAAATATTTATTTACAGAGATCCTTGTGTCTTAATATAGTATAACATGTTATTAAAAAATACAGCATATGCTAGAAATAGAAGTCAAAATAATGGATGAAGGAAAAATATATTTCAGATCATCTTTGTTGTTATGAAAAGTAGGAAATTTCTTCCTAGAGCAATAGACTTTGTAATTCAGTAAGAAAAATGCATGCTGTTATGGTTTTTAAGGCCTATCTGAAATAACATCTTTTTTCAGCTCTGCTTAGGTCATTTATGCTTTCTCAGAAACTGATTCTCCACACAAATTCTGATTTATGAAAAAAAAAACCAAACCAAAAAAACTAAAACCTCGCACACAAAAAATACCAGGTGTGGAATTCAAAGTTTCCCTGATGCCCAAGTGGTATAGATCCATCTTCTTAAATTGCTCATATTTTAATTACGTCTTGTGTTGGAAGTGAATGTTGTTAATCTGGAATCACACTGTTGAAGGGGTAGAAACCATCCTTCTGAACCTTTCCTTCACAATCAGGTTTCTCTGCCCTTTTCTTTGCTTTCAACTACTGTAAGACAGAAGAAAATCAGTAAGAGTTTGAATATTTGGGGGTTTTTTTAAGAATCAAAGAGTTCTCTTTCTCTAAACTCCCCAGTTTTGTTTGGGATAGCAGGGAGGAAATACCAATAGAGTAAGTAAAATGTTATGAATAAGAATCTCTCCCTTCACTAAATGAAGACAAGTTAGGGATTATTTCCAGAAGGCATTTTGTTATAGCTATGTAATTTTCTAACTGTATTAGTCCTGGGCAATAACTAATTAAACTGTCATTTTAATAAGAAATATTAACCATCTTCCTTTCTATCATTTGCCTTTATTGCAGTTTTGCTTTTAGTCACTCAGGTCCAACCACTGTTTGTTAATAGTCTTTGCACTGGAGCTACATGCAGTCAGTAACACTTGTCTCTTTTTTTTCCTCTGAGTGCTTTAGCAAAAAAAGCAATATTTGATGCACATCTCCAGTAGCATCCTGAAAGCCAGAAGACAGCTTCTGCTAATAGTGATTTACTCTCATCTGTAAATAAGAACAGTTTGACAACTGAAATAATGTTTTAACAACTTTCCTTTGAATATTGTAAGACTCTATAAGTTTCTGACAAAAAAAAAAACCAAACAAAAACTGTAAGTATTGGGCCTACCTTGGAGTGGCATATTACTTTATTTGTCCTGCTTTCTTTCGTCTGGAGACCAGCTGCTACAAAATCCAGCTACTTTATTATATACTTTAAAATGACTGAAATCAAACACTGATGTATTAGCTAATTATTAAAAATTTTCTTTAAAAATCCTCTCCAATAACTACAGATTTCTTGCATGTATTTCTCATACAGAAAAGAAATAACTTTTTTAGTGAGAAAGGTAAAGTCACAGCAATAGGACAATCAGAAGCTATAAGATGGACAATCAGAAGCTATGCAACTACAAGGATGCTAGAAGACAGATTCGTACAACTTTTTGTTGAAGGAACAGCATTTATCTCACTGACTGATAGCTAATATATAAACATGGTCTGTGGGCTAGTGTTTCCATATCTCTTAGCAGCCTTTGAGACAGTTGTCCATTTAGTTACACATTTCTGGGACAGAGCAGCACTAAATAAAATCACACCAAATAGGTTCCCCACCATTTCTGAGGAATTATTGTATCCTGCAAATATTTCAATGACTGCACAGCAATAAACTCTGCACCTGAGTGCAGAAAAGTTGTTCATAAAAGATGACACTTCTGCTGCCTTTGGTTACATTGGAGCATGCAACTTGGTTGAAATTCATAAGTCTTGTACCCTGTTTCACAACACACAAACTAGCCAGGAAGAGTCTGGTTGCATGCAAGACAGACTTTCAATCTCTTACCATTTAGAAAATTCAGAAACCAGACGAAACATGTGAAGCTGCAGAACACCAGTAGAATATCTCTATGGCTTGCCCATGGTCTTTTAGAAATATGGCAATTTTCAACATTGCATTCTGAGAAGTGCTTAGCCCAAGTTTGAAGCCACAAGCACCATCTAGTCTACTGAGGGATGGTGTGGGGTTTTTTTCTTCAGCATAAATGAAGACTAAGGACAAAGTCTGGAGAATTTTTCCTCTATTCATGTGATTTGAGAAGAAAAAAAAGATAAAGTAGTCATATAGCATCACTGTACATATAATGGATATACAGCTGTCTGCACTGATTAAATACCATCGATGAAGTTTATAGCTTTGCTAACTTTCAGTCCATTTGTGATAGTCCCAATCGGGATCAGACTACGCAGTCTCTCTTTCACTCCCCCCAGCCTTTAAGAAAATATGGAGAGATAATATAAGGAAAAAGGCTAGAGGTTTGAGATAAGGACAGGGAGAAATCCTTAAAGTTACCATTACAGGCAAAACAGACCCGACTTGGGGAAAACTATTCATTTATTGCTAAAAATAAAAAGCAGGATAATGAGACAGAGAACAAGATAACCTCTCCCCACCCCTCCCTCTTCCCGAGCTTAACATTATCTCTACTACCTTCCTCCCCAAGCAGCACAGGGTGGGAGAGGGAATGGGGGTTAAGATCAGTCCATCACGTGTTGTTTTACACAGCTGCTTCATCGTCGGGGGAAGAATTCCTCACATTCCTCCCCTGCTCCATTGTTGGGTCTCTCCCACGGGCCACAGTCCTTTGTGAAACTGCTCTGGCGTGGGTCATTTCTTCCATGGGGTGCAGTCCTTCCAGAATGGCCACTCCAGTGGGCCCTCCATGGGCCACAGCCTCCTTCAGGCCTCCACCTGCCCCGACGTGGGCTCCTCCATGGGCTGCAGGTGAATCTCTGCCCCTCCGTGGACCTCCATGGGCTGCAGGGGGACAACCTGCTCCACCATGGTCGTCACCACAAGCTGCAGGGGAATCTTGGCCAGGAGCCACATTACTCCTCCCCCTCCTTCTTCTCTGACCTTGGCGTCTGCAGGCTTTCCTCTCACAAGAGAGGAGACGCCTCTCAGGATCTCTTTACATCTCATCTTCTCTCCACTTCTTGCAGCCCTGGGCCGAGTCGGGCCCAGTTGGCTGCCCGGCGGGAGGCCAGAGAGTGAGGGCCGCAAGTCCCACAAGGCTTGAGCCTCCCCCTCTCTGCCCCTGCTCAGCTTCTTCACATCTTGTCTCTTTTTTTTTTTTTTCCCCTGTTTTCCTCTTCTTAAATATGTTATCGCAGAGGGGTTATCAGGGAACATTCTGCTACCAATCGGCTCGGCCTTGGCCAGCAGCAGGTCTGCCCTAGGCCCAGCCGAGTCCACTGAACAAAAGGGAAACTTCTAGCAGTTTCCTACAGAAGCTACCGCTGCAGCCACCCACTCACTAAATAAAACCAGAACACCACCCTCATAGAAATAGAAATAGCAGATCACAAGGATAAGCCTGGACCATAAGCAGAAGTTTATTCACATAGTGGTCTAATCTATGACCAAGGTCCATATGTTCAGTAAGATCCATTAACAGTAATCTTAGTATTGCATTTGACTTGTATTATTTTCTTAAGTAAATCATAAAACTAAGTTGGATTTGTAGGGGCTTTCTATTTAGGTAAAATTACACTTATTGTACCAAATCGAGATCAAATGCATATTTTAAAATGAAAAACTAGTAAAAGAAAGTTTATCACAAATTAACAACACAATTTCTGAATGCTTATGTTACTTAAATTGTAAATACTGGCCAGTGCAACTAAAATACGCAGCAGTGTAGAATACAGTATTTGCTTGGCAACGTGTTAATGGCCACGTTCGTCTGCTCAGGTACAGCTGGCAGCTGTGCTGCAGTCTCAGGAGCATTAAAGAGAAAAAATATCATCCCTAAGACAAGCTTCTTAATGTATTTAAATGCACAAGGCTTTTCAGATGCAAAATACAAAAGTTATTAATTTCCTTATAATCAGTATGGGGATAAGAACACTCAGTGATAAATTTACTGTTAGCATATATCTTCACATCTTTGTAAAACCACAGCTACATATTCTGCTCATTCTGACCCCATATAACAGTCACATCAGATTTTCCACTGGATCAGCTGATGTGATTCCACTGAGACGAACACTGCTTCTCCAGCTGGCATCAGGTAAGGAGGGACAACGGTTTCTCCTTAGCACACAGTTAAACAGGCAATGATAATTCACACGCAGCCTTCATGTGAAAACAAATTCCACACTGAGGCAGTTAGTAATTGGAAAAAAATTGGTATCTGTTGAAGATGATCCCATGTGTCTGGCAAAGTAATCAGCAGTGCTTACTCCGCATGACAGTCTTAAGGGAGGGCAGAGGTGAAGGCTTATATTAGGGTCCTTAAAGGATGGCAAAGCACACCCAGCTTCTGCATGTGGGAGCTCTCTGCTGTAACTGGATCACCTCTGGTTTAGGGCAGTCTGAGCCAATAATAAATTGGCAACAAGCTCAGCTTGCTACGTGCCCTTTTCTCTTCTCCTAAGCTTTACCTTGTACATAGCTTCACTAGTTTTGTTTAGACACAAGGTAGATATTGGATAAAATATATTTTACTAAATATAGGAAATGTGCCCACCTTATGATTAGGACACTGATAACCACCATTTGTCCCCTACACCAGGAACAGGAGCAGGACATGGGGTTAGGGCCGTCTGAAACAGGGAGAGGAGTCTGAGTATGCAGCGGGCTGGTGGGGTCTGTGGGAGCAAGGGTGAGCACAGCCAGGCAGAAGGTTTGGAGCCCTGTGCAGGGAGTGCCACGGATGAGGCGGTGGGGCGGGCGTGCCAGGGGGTGACAAAGGAGGAAGGAGGAGACACAGTGCTCCAGTACCTGGCTCAGGACAAGGACTGCGTCAGCAGTAGCAAATGGAGCTGGGCTGTTTGCAGGTTCTTGGGGATTCTTTGTGATTACAGATTTGTGCTGGCAGCAGAGTCCCTTTCCTGTGCACACACAGGCATGAGCTGGCCCCAGCATCCCTCAATACAGCTCACTGCAGCTGTATCTGTGTGTTCTGAAAGCTGCTTTGAAAGGGGTTCCTCTACATTCATGGCTACTGTGGCTACTGTTATTATTAATAGCAGAGGGGGGAAATTCTGGTAAAGTTTGTGGAAGAAAGCCCATTGACTTGACCAGGTTTTCCAGACTGGCCAAAAACTGTTTTTCCAGTAAGTGCAAATATTCCTGTAAAAGAGGAGAGGGTTTAGATCAGGAGAGTTTGTGGATCCTCATATTAATCATTCTGAGCAACCAGTCCTTTTTATGGTGGAATGAACACGGAAGTGAACATGAGAGCAGGGATGGAATGTCTTTATGAAATTATGGTGGCCATTTTGAAAAGTGCTGAGGACTTCTTTAGTAATGTTTGTTTATATTTCAGATAATAGTTGCATACAAAGAATGCTACAGTTCAACAGGCAAATCCTTCTTCTGATCTTCTTAGCACACTTAATTGAATATTAATATATTTTATCTATGTATTAGGATTAAATAGGTTATTCATATTAATTGAATAGGGCATGTGTCTTTAACATCTTTATCATACTTTGAGGGGATAACACTGAGTCAGCCTGATGGATCCAGTTTGTGAGAAATAATCTTTTCATTTATCTTGCAAAACAAATTACCTCCCTCCCTCATTCGAACAACAGTTTTCATACTTGCCTTATCTATATACATTGGTTTTCTGATTATAATAAAAGTCATATTTTTCAAAATACAAAAGGTATACAAAAAAAATTTTAAAATAACTGTGATTTTTCAAAGAACTAACTGGGATATGTATCTTTTTTTAATTGACTCTTGTCAATACTTTAAAGACAACTCTAGTCACAATTATCTAGGTAACAATAATTATTTTCTTGTAAAGCACAGTGTATGACTTTAATATTTAACACTGAAATTTGATCTTGATGATACTAGTTTGAATATTGATTAATAAAATATGACTTCATTTCTTAAAATGTAAAAAAAAAAAATATGAAAAACTGGTTTTCTTTGTACTCCCTTAAATCACATTGAATTCCTTGTTGGAATCTTTTGCATATGTTTTGGGATAAACATGGAAAGATTTTACAATAGTATGTATAATAATTTACTGTAATCATTTTTAATGATATAAATAGCTCTTCTGTAGGTTTAAATTTAGGAATTTTGCAGAAGTTTTTCTGTTGTTATGGCTATTGTTTTCTAAATGGATTTAAATATTCCCCCTCCTATTACGTTAACCTTTTAAATTCTTTAATTGGCTATACCATAGTATAGCCATATACAAAACTGTGAGCATTTTCTCTCAATACCTTTAATGAATTGTCCCATTTTAAAATTTTTAACTCTGATTAAATATTCACATGCATGTCCCATGCAATTGCATTTCTGAATTGTATGGGACTCGAGTTGCGGTCTCTGAAGATTGTTATCTTTTTGTAGGAGTCTGCAAGAGAAAAATCCCTTTTGCTATCAACCTTAGACTTCTCCCTGCTGCATTATTTCAATTTGTCACCAAACCAATGAAGTATCACAAATATGTATATAGACAGATTTTGAAAACTCAGCAGGAATTTCTTTCTCAGTGCACCACCTGGCTTTTATTTTCAGGTATTTATTCCCAAAATGGAAACATTTCCATTATTATTTTTTTTAAGTGAAATAGTATTTCTTATAAAAATATTTAGCAGCTGAAAGCCTTTAAACATTCTTTCTTTGTTATTTGTTCTTTTTTGTGTTGACAGTCTTCGAACTCTTTCTTTAAAGCTATGCTGGGCCACATTAAAAAAAAAAAATCTATTCAGGTACATAAAGTAGATTCCAGAAGCAAAACTGTGATCCAAAAAAGCAGACATTAAGTATATGTCAGACCATGGAGGTGCCTGAAATCAGTATGTGCACATGAAAGGCTTCCTAGGCTATAAACCACTTGGAGAGAAATGCCTTCCTGAAACACTGAATAGTGCTCAACTTCTGGAGAGCAACAGGGTTTCAGATGTTCCCATGTAGTCAGCGTTTCCAACCAGCTGCTCCCTGCTCAGCATGCAGGCTGCTGAAATGCTCATCTGTCCCCAGGCAGTGGGGTCCCCACTGGGGAAGCAAAATCTCTGTGTTTCAGCCCAGTCCTTCTGCCAGCCCTGGCAGCTGTGCTGAGAGAAAGCAGGCAGGCAGCAGCCTGAGGAAATGGAAGGAGATATTAGAGGGAGGGCTACCAAAAATCTCTTGACATCCCTGGAGATTTTATATATGTATGTCTGTACTTCCATGCAGATATTCATATTTTATAGATACCTAAACTTGAATTGCCTGATAGGATCTTTACACTACTCTGGCCAAATGAAAGTGCCGTAAAGTAGGTAAAAATAACTTTCATTATATTTTTCAATATAAGGCTTTGCTTATGAAATAATTTCATTCATATTACCGTAATAAAAAAAAAATATGCCAAAGGTGGCTGGGGCAGGTTTCACTAGCTATAAGGCATCTCAAAGCAGCAAGAGGGTTTTGGATTCACTGAAAGGCAGGAGACAATAAAGCAGTAACAAAAACTAAGCAAAGGGATAGGAAGCGTGGTAGGAAACTGCAGAAGTCGCTCATTAATAAAATACATTAAAATCTCATATACTTAAAAGAAAGATGTGTCATTTCAACCAATCTTTACACTGGATTTATTAGAAACACTCAAATCAAAAATAAACTTCAGGGCATCTAACCTAGGCAGACTGAGAGGAAGCAACAAGCTTCATGCAGTCCCTTGGGGGAGAAACAACTGACCCACGCTCAAAATCTGTGTGGAAAATCAAACCACTTTTTCTTAGTCATCAGGTTTTTATCTCAAGACTATGCTGTCTGTGTGCAATTGCGTGAGTTGCAGGTTTAAAGCAATAAAGCTTAGGTCAAGCTGTATTAATATTTCAGAAGGTCACCTGGCAACATTCACTAGGCTACTCTTTACGCCTCATTTTAATTTAATTCTGGACCTTATGGTGGACCAATTTTATAACATGGCTGAAGAACCAGAATAGCTGATGTATAATTTCTGCCAGCTAAAAGCAATATCAAGGCCATTCCATTTTTAATAACTGTGCTATATGTAATAAATCATCCACCAGTATAGGAACAAGGATATTATAAAAAGTAGAGCTACATGTATTGTCTATCCATGTAGACACTGGTTTGCTGAATGCATTATATTTAGGATTTCCTTGTACATTTTAAAAGAACAGAATGATGGTTTTTATCCAAGTGCAAGAATATTTTATTGGAGTTACCAAACAACCTTGACCCTGCCCTGTAGTGACACCTAGATGAAATAAAGATGAGCAAAACATAATTTCTCCTTAAAAATCAGTGTAGGAGGGAAATCTTCTTTCAGGTCCTTGCCCCAGGGACTGGTGATGCATAATACATGAAACAATCAGAGAATAAAAGAAAAAAACATATCAGAAAGTGGAATTCTGGACAGCCTCATTCCTCTTCCAAAGGAAAAATTCGTATCACCAGCTCCAGAACTGTGCTTCTTCACAAAACCTTCAAAAGACTGAATGTGGACAATGCCCAGCTCCATGTCCTCCAGCTTCTGTTTTGCCTGGATGACGAGGTTGTTAGCTTGGACAAGAATATCTCTTTGAAGCTGAAAGGCATTCAGCTTTTCAACTTTGTAAGGACACTCATACTTTCTGAGAAAAAAAGAAAGGAACCATCACAACCATGTTTGTTTCTTCTTTCCAGTTACTGATTTTGAAAATTAGACTGGATTTAGAGTTAACTCTAGAGTGGTTGCCAGTTTTGCATCTTGAAAGGCTTAGAAAGAGTCCAGGTGATGGAAGGGAGAAGATATCCTAGACCTGGAACAGACCAGAGAAGGGTGCATCGTGGCTATAGCTATAGCTATCCTCTAGACAGTCTCTTTCGCCTACTCCTCTTTAATGGTTGTCATTACAGGTTAAACCACCAATGTACAGCACAGCACATCTGAGAGACAGTCACATGCCTATTCCCAAATGATGACTTTGCTTTCCCCACACATACTCCTCAGCCCAGAGAGCGGCCTTGGGCCCTAAGTTCCTCTATCTTTATCTACAGCAATGAGAACTGTGGAAGATGCCTGGGTTCTCTCCATCACAGACTCCAGGGGTGAAGCTCATTTTACTTGTCTAATGCTCTGCATCCTCTGTATGGAAGGGCCCTAAATTGGGTTTCTGAATTGCAGTCCCCATGCCAGCTTACTGAAGAAGGCAAGCTCAGTCTTTCAGATTGTGAGAGAAAACTGAAGTTTCTGGAGCAATTGATTCCTCTAAAGATGGTCAAAAGTCTGGGTTTTCCACTCCTTGGAAAATTCAGGGGAAAAAAAAAAAAGTTGTTCTGGTTTAGAATTTTAAAAATATCCTTTATTTTATAAGCACCTATGAAAGAAAAATTCCCTTACAATCAGACTCAGATTTGCGTCTCTCATCCTGAGGAACATGTATAGTAAGATACGGATTCTGCATCCATTAATTGCAGTTGTGCCGGCTGTTTTGCAAAAATGAGATATTACTCAACTAGAGATGGATGCAAGACATAGGAGTTGTAATTCAGTGATTATGACTCTTAATGGTGATAGTGAAGCAACAAAAAACTGCAGACTGTAGAGACAGGGAAAAAGTTGCAGATGTTTTTCCTGTACTCTATTTGGCTTCTTTCCATTTTGCTTGAAATCTTGCATGAAAAAAGTCATGTAGCAAAGCTGTTTCAGTATCTTCTTATAGTATCTTGTTGAAGTGGTCTTCCCTTCCCTTCCTTTCCTTTCCCCTCCCTCCTCGCCTCTCCTCTCCTCTCTTCTTTCCTCTCTCCATCCTTCAATCTGCAGCCTTTTCACCAAGTCAGCTCTGTTGCTCCCAGACTAACTGCACTATTTTCCTTTCTCCAGAGGGTTCCCCAGCCCATTTGCTGCTTTCTTAAAGAAAGAGAAGAACACTATATATCTGGATACAAGAGCCTGACGAACTAGGGTTAGCTGGGACTTGTGAATCTTTTGTTTCTATCCCATCAAGAACTATGTGTAAGCACTTAATTTTAAATTTCCCTACAAAATCATAGATTTGAAGAGAACATTTTTTTAAATCTTTTTGCAGTAGAACTGTAAGCTTTTTGAAGATTTTTATATTATTCTGTACATGCTGTGTCACATCTGTAGCTTTATGTAGTTGTCTTAAAGGAAAAACAACTACTCTTTCCAATTTAATTACTTTATTGAAGCTTAAAGTCAGCTTTGTGTATTCAGAAGACTAATTATCCCTTTATTCTGCCTTATTTCATCTCTTCAATGATAAAATATATATTGTGTATTAGTGCACTATGTCATATTTTATGATTGAAAAGCAATCAAATATTATTAAAACAAATCTAATTATTTTCAGGCTGTGGTACATATGTTGTCTTTAATAGCACTGTTCTGAAACCTCCTGCTTTGCACTTCTGAAAATGGAAATTCAGCTCAGAAAAGTGCTGATTTATGAGATTCTAGATTCAAGATTTGACTCTAGAAGGACAGTGCTGGGAAGGTGCTGCTTCCAGAAATGATGTTTCAGGGCTTTGTAACCTCATAACATAGTAGGTCACATCTAGCAATTTTGCTATTGATGCATCCATACTTTTTAAAAAATGCTGTATATTTTACGCTACTTTTGATCTTTGATATTTTGCTAAAAGCGCAATGGAAATGATATCTGCAGACAAATTTTCTGCAACATGACTGGCATCTTCAAATGAAATAAAGGTTTGATAAACATAACTGTGTTGTGATAGAGGAAAACCCATCTCTTCTGTTTACAATTTCCTTCAGAGGTAAGAGGGAGAAGTTATATGCAATAACAGATCATTTACTGTTAAAGAATGAGGCCTAATTTTGTGTTTGAGTGGTGCAGAGCAGCACACTGGAACCTGATCAGTCCTGTAATAGCACTGCATCCATCTACTTAGTTGTGCAGCACCAAGGGAAGCGTCAGTTTTTGAATCTCTAGATTTGCTTGGTTGAATAGGTACACTGGTGGAAACCTCTAGAATTTATACCAGAGGTTACAAGTTGCAATGAAGATTGGGGCTACTGTAACTTTATCTGCTTCATCACAGAAAGACCTTGTCACATCTTCCAGTCTGAACACAAGAGTGGTTTATGCTCCTAAACTTGTTTGATAACTGAGAGGCATGCTTTCACATGCTTTTCTCTACGTATGGAAAGGCAGTGAATGAGCCAGGGGACTGATAATACAGGAAAGGGAATTCAGATGAAACATGAATGTGTAGGTGACCACTGGAACGCACTGGCAAGGAAAGCAGCAAGCCTCCAAGTTAGCGCTAGAAGCCCTCCTAGAGGTTACGGTTAAATAAAAGGCAGTGTATAGGTTACTGCCCTGGGCCGCCTACACTTTTGTGGCCTGAGATGTACAGTAGTCAGGCTATGCAATCTAATGCAATAAATCTTTTATTTTTGAGAAGCTGCCAGTCTGACCCCACAAAAGCCTCTGGAAGGAGCCAGCACCAGTGAAAGGGTGTGTGCTGAGATGGTCCCTGGGCACTTCCTTTGGGTAGCATGGCGGTGCCCTTCATGCCATTTCCTGGGGTGTCATTCTTTGCTAAAACAGATTAAATAGCCTGGCATTTCTAGGCCATGCCATTTTGCAGCTGAATTTAGTCAGAGACAAGGGATCAACTAATCTCAAAGTTTCATCTCTCTCAAATGTCTCTTTCAATATGAATCAAAGCTCCTACTTCTTTTTATTTCACCAGCATGAAAGTTCAGGTACAATTGAAATGTGTACATTTCAGTAACTTTCACATCTTTATCTGGTAATCTGTGGACTTAAAACAGGCTTAAAATTAGAAGTTAACTTCAATCAAAAGCATAAGTCCTTCTGCAATTATGACTGTTTCAATTATTTGTTGTATTTATATTTCATAAGATGTACTCCTTTGAATATTCACTTGGTTGCTTCATTTAGCAAATTTATTTTAAAAATTGTATTTACAAACATTATTCAGAAGGAAGTAAAATATTTCTGTGCCGCCTAAATGTAAATGAGTACATTTTACTTGCCCACTAAATTCTGAGAATTACCAACAAAATCAGCTTTCAGTAACTTGCATCTCAAATTAATTTCTGCAGAAGCTCATCATTTAATAAGTGTATGTGTCCTGCTGCTAACAAGAATACATTATTCATTTATCAAGCATTTATCAACATAAGGTTTTTCAAAAGTAATTCTTTGTTCTGAAGAGATTGCCAAAGGATTTCTGGTTAACAACATAAACTAGTGTCTGAAAAAATCACATCTGAAATTTCTTCTTGTATTCATACATATTATCTACTCTGTTGTGTGTATACATATGTGTATGTGTGTATGTTTATATACACACTTATGTATATTAAATTCTTCATCAGTGACAATCATTTTACCATTTCTGTTATGCTATTGACTATTTATATTTGAAGATATTTATAGGACTATAATTAAGCAAACCACATAGAGACTTTATATTCATCTGTCTTGCAGATCAAAAACAGGACAAAAAAAAATCTGAGTTATATCAAAATTATTGCAAGTGCAGAAGTGCAGAAGAAACCACCCTATGTGATTCAAGTCTTTATCAACCATTGTCTGGATATTTTTTCCAAAGACCCAAGAGCGAAACTATGACTGTTTAAAAATATTTCCCTCAATTTTTTTATAGACTCTAAGAGGGTTTAAGATAACCTCATGAACTTCAGTATACTGAGCTTCATGGTTTCTAGGTTAAGTGAGTAATGGTGTTTAACATATATTTGCTTTAGGGACTAATATCACCAACGTGTCAGCTCTTGGATGATGCACTCCTAGACTTGAGCAGAAGTGCTTTCCTGTATGGTGTGAAGCTCTGTTCCCAAACCTTTAAACTTGATGCCTGGAGTTCAAAGTGGAGGCATCAGCACTTAACAATAGGTCTGCTGTCAGATATGCTGAGGACCTGTCACTCTCTGTCACTTGGTCATTTGGCCTTTCCTTGAAACCAGATCCTTTAAAGTCCAATTATTGCCAAATATAGTTTCAAGTTGCAAACTTTCAGCTCCAAATCCTTTCTTTAAGAACCGTGTGTCAGTTGCATGGGAAATTGGCAAAAAATGTAGGACTAAAATTTACCTTCTACATGGGTGCTTGCAAAGGGCTGCAGCTTTCATTGAATCCAAAGTGCAGATGCCTCAGGGGTCTGGGCACTTGCACAGCAGTTACAAGGGAAGTATTGTTCTCAGATATACAGATAAAAGTCTCTGCAACAAGCCCAGAAGACTTAGCAGGATACGTATGTGCTTGGGTGGCATCTATAAAGGAGTGTAACTTTTCTAGAACCATGCCGTATCAGCTCAGCCAAAAAAAATCGTTCTGCCTTCTACAGCAAGACACCAGAGTATTCACCACTGTTGCCATGTTTGAGGGCTTGACTGGAAGGCATGAAATGCATAGATCTTGCAGTGATCTTATATTCACCAGCAAAATGTCAAATTTTTCAGTTTTGTTAATGCTTTCTAATACAGCCCTGTTTGGACAAACTGAAGGCAGTGGTTTCATCGCTTCGTGTCAGGACACTTGTCGTAGACAAAAGAGGCTGAAAGGGGAACTGATCTATTAACTTAAAAAAAAAAAAAAAAAAGAAATTGAAGAAAAGACATGGATAACTGTGCCAATTGCAGGATGTATCCCTCTAGTTATTAGTGTCTCCCATTAGGAGTAAAAGGAGATGCAAGCTGAAAAGCTACAAACAGGGAATGTGCACATTTGCACTGAGCAGCTATGCTCTAGCATGTACCAAGTCACGTCTGCTTCTTGTTTATTCTTTCTTTGCACATGCACATCTATATTAACCTCTTCATTTTCTTCTGATTTGAAGACGAATTATGAACCTTCGTGAGCAGTTCAGATTTTATACTTGGTTTTCCATGTCCTAATTGTAGTTTTCCTATAACCAGATGTCGGTGGTTCAGCTGATTAATCTCACTGGCATCCAGTCACAGGCACAGCTGCAGCCACTGTTCTGATGATGGCCAGATATAATATCCTTTGCACTGCTCTAAAATTTTGTCTGCACAGTCCGTCATTTAGCAAGATAAAGACCGCTATCATACCATATCATATCTTATCATGGTACCAAAGAGACTGAATTTTATGTCCTGTGCTGAGCCATTAATATTCATCTGGCAATAGTCTTGCATTTGATTTTTTCTGAGTCTTGAGCAGGCAGAACTCTAAAATACTATCACCTGGATGAAGTTTGAGAAGATAAGCTAGAGAAACCATTCTATTTTTTTGCAGATAATAGCTGTCACCTAAAAAAAGGCTGTCTGGATATTTTCCAATGGAAAGTTTTTCTGATAGGTAATTGTTGATTTATCTAAAGCATAATATCCTGTGGAAATACATTGATTTCAAAGAACATATGTCGGAAACCTTCCTTCCTGCCCTGACACTAGAGACTCAAATAGCCTGAGGAGCCAGCTGGCCCAGAAACAGGACAACTCCAGCTCAGCAAGGCATGAGTGGCTTCCAGGTCCCTAAACCCATCTGGGAGAACTTTTGAGTAGAAACTAATTTATTCAAACACTTTCAAATAGATTTTATCTGTTTCCTCTTCTATGAGGCTGATTTTAATTTGGATTATTTCAAAATGTAAGGTCTTTACTACAAACTAGAACATATAACATCTTAAAATCTTAGGTTGGTCTTTGGAGTTGAATTACTCAAAAGTGAGCTCTACAGCCATTATACCCTGGTGACTCTGGAAAACATCTTACTGCCTTAAATTACCTAGAATAAGTTTCGTAATTTGCAATAAGTCACCATCTCTGAGAATGTCATATTTTTTACTGAGACATCATTGTACATTTCCCTGATAAAATATGAACTATAGTATCCTAAAGTACAGATAAAATTACCTACTTACGCCTCATAGACCTTGTGAGATGTCTTTCATTACTGATATGATCAAGGAAAGCTTTTAGAGCTCCCTTTGGAGTCACTGGCTAAAAAGTCAACTGCTAGGCCTTCCTTCCACTGCACTGCAGGTACGAGCAATTGAGATAAATTGACCTCCGTCACATATGTATTTGGTTGAGCAGAGGGATCTCAGAAGACCTGAGAGAAAATAGCAGCTGAGAATTCAGAGAATTAAAATATCCATTATAAAGCTGAAGAGAAATAAAAAAAGTTTAAGAGAAAAGGCAAAAAGTCTTGCTTGGTCACACTGAGATGAACAAAATGGTGTCAGTGTCCTAGGCTGAGACAGGCATGTGGTGCTGAGGTTACACTTCATGTGATATGTGTGTGACTGTGGAAGGAAGTGTCATCAAACACTGGCATATTTTCATATAAGTTTTTTAAGAACTTTTCAAACTCAATCACATCTACAGACAGCTGGATTTTATTTTGCTTTTAAAATTAATGCACTTAACCATGTATGTTGTGCGTTCTTAACCAAACTGCACAAAATGTGGGCTGTGTACCACACACTGGTTATGGCTACAACCTTTACTAACAGGATGAGGAGTTTTTAACAGATAAGGAATGTGTCCCCATTTGGCTGCTCCTGGAGTTTTATTCTCCAAAAATAGTTTGGTTCCATGTTAGGTACTTATGTATTGGAATAGATTAGTGAATTCCAGTTGAACACTACTGATTTCTTGTTTCTATTATTAGTTGATCCCCAAGGTAATTTTACAGCAAACTAAAAAGCATTAGGATCTGCAGATCTTCCAGTTACTTGTCAGAGTCATATACGACCATTCAAGGCAAGAGAAACCATTCTCTCCTTCATTGTTCGTATATGGTCTATCAAATAAATAGAACACCTAAAGAACTACTGCTTAAGAATAAGTTTTGCTGAATTAATCCCATTTTTGCAGAAAAAAAAAAAAAACAGGAACTTTAAGCTTCAAAATTAATAGCTTTCATTTGAATATTTCATTTAAGAATAATTCAGGAAGTAATTTCTTTCTCTGCCCTGCCATGGAAAATATAATCTTTTTAATGCCTTTAATAAAAAAGAATCTAAATATAAGAGTCTGATTTTTGACACTTTCAGTCTCACTAACCATTATTTGGCATAAATTGTGCTCAAAGTGATTGTGATAATCTACTGATCAATTTCAAGACTGGATGCTAAACAATAACAAGTTTCAGCTGGTTTGAGAAGTATCTTAAAATAACTCTTTGTATTCGATTTTTATCAGCTTTTGTTGTGACATATGATCTGTTAAAGTGGTGATTTTGATAACACCACTTCTATATCTGCTTTAGGAAGCAGGAAAATTCATTGCTCTCCTAATCTTTATAGAGCTGATAGCTTTGGGATGCTTGTCTGTGTTGCATACAAATACTCATTCTTGTAGGGCTAAAAATAAATAGCAATTAAAAGAGGTAATTTTTGAGATAGTTTGCAGTCTCCAGATGATTTCCCCTAAGTGTATTTCTTTCAGCACTGCACCTCTTACTAACATAACAAGAACAAAAAGGCAGATTACCATGAATTCTTTTTATATAGGAAAAACAAGAATTTACCATACTACTGCAAAATCCTGTTTTAGACTTCAGTGTTAACTGCCTTAAATTTCAGCCTTTATTCTGTAAAAGCACAGATTTCCTATGTAAATTATGTAATTTATTTATGTTCCTATTCATATTTCTATATAAAGTGACTGTCATGAAGCAGTAGTCTACACTTTGCTGTTACATGCATGCTATTCATTAGACTTCTCACTTGAAGATATTTTGAGTTAGCACCAACTATATCAGACACATAGACAATATACTTCAGAGCTCTTGGTTGTTTCTGGAAAACAGACCTGATCTATTATGTTCTTCCTACTATTAAAGTCTCCATAATCCCTCTTTTTGTCTGATTTTTATCTTGTCAATCATAGAATCATAGAACGGTTAGGGTTGGAAGGCACCTCTAAAGGTCATCTAGTCCAACCCCCCTGCAAGGAGCAGGAACATCCCCGTCTAGATCAGGTTGCTTAGAGCCTCATCCAACCTGGCCTTGAGTGTTTCCAGGGATGGGGCATCTACCACCTCTCTGGGCAACCTGTTCCAGTGTTCTATCACCCTCAGTGTAAAAAACTTTTTCCTAATATCCAGTCTGAATCTATTTCCCTCTATTTTGAAACCATTACCCCTAATCCTGTCACAACAGGCCCTACTGAAGAGTCTCTCCCCGTCTTTCCTGAATTACTTATGTGGTGCCAAAAAGGCAACTTTTTCCAATTACTCTCTGATGCTCTAGGTCAGTTTTTCTTCGAAGAAGAATGGACACGTCTCTTGGTACTTTCCAGAATGGTTTTGATATCAGCCATTGAATTTTGCACTAAAAAAATCAAAACTTGGTGAGGGGAGGAAATCATAGCTCTGAACTCATTAAATGTCAACATCCGAAGTTTGAAATGTTCCCCTTTTGTCAAATATTTTGTAAGGAATATTACTGTACCTCTACTTTACAGGAGAACTAAACAAGAACTCAGTAACACTTTCTTCTTATTGTACTTCTTTTTACTGATATGAAATGTACAGTGGTGATGACCTTTGTTCCAATACTAAGTTGTTCTTTGATCAATAAAGAAAACACATTTTGAAAGACATAGAAAAGAATTGAAAAAATAATATAGTGCTAGCAATGCCTGTAAGGGTACATGGAGTATGAGATCTCTGGTTCACTAAGTTGTCTAGTTAAGGACTAGACAATGTAAAAGAAATACTAGATAAGAAGGAAACTTCACAGATGTCAAGGACAGCGCAGCAACAGAGACAGCACAGAAGACCAAAAGGAGGGATGAGCCCCCAAAAGAGTCGCAGGGCTCAGTCAGACATCTGCTTACAGATTGAGCAGCTTATTCCTCCTCAGTCCCTCTTGATCATCCTCTTTCCCCACCTTTGGTCCTTCTCCTGAATGTCCCATGGTGAGTTTTGCACAGTCCCACGAGCCCTCTCAAATGTCTCATATTACTTGTGTTAGGCTTGTTTCCCCCTTTATGTCAGTGACAAAGCTCGGGCTGATCCTGGAGTCTGTAGGATTTCTCCAGTTGCACAGCACCAATGGAGAAACTGAGCTGCATGACTTCTGGACAGGTCAGTCCATAAACATAGAAAAAGCTGATTTTGATTCATTATGTTCGTTTCATAAGCAAGAAAAGAGTAGGCCCTTGAGCACAGCTCAGCTTTCCTCAGGAAAATAACTAAAGCAGACAAAAGGCAACACATACTAGACATGCAAGGGCTTCTCTAAAATACATTAAATAAGTACTTATCCTTGAAGATGTCTATAGGTATGTGTGTAACTGAAAAATTTTTATAATAATAGTACGTAAAATGAGATTCCACCACAGGCTGTGGGCACCTGAATGTGCCTATGACTGTGGTAGTGTGCAAACTGCAAACTATTAGTCATTACAGACAACAAGGCTTGATTCAATTGCCTAAATGTAGACATCTGAGGCACCCTGGCATGACTGGGACATCCACCTAGGTTAGGCAGGATAAGAGGAAGACCTGTACTATTCCATAGCACAAGGTATGGGTCAGGGAGGATGAGTTATGGCATGGCAGGTGATACTAGACATTTGTATTTGGACAAATTAACTGCGCCCTCAGCCAATACAGTCAGTAGAGCTTGCAAAACTATCTAGTCTGATATATCTATTTTAGGATGAGCTGAATACTTCTGTTGATTATACTGAACATACTGCTTAGAGCTCCTTTTAGTGTAAGTTGAGTTTAGACATAGACCTAATGTAAAGAGAGACACATTTCAGTGCCTACAGTACATCAAGGCAAAGACAGATTTGCACATAGAACTCCCTCAGAAAGTCCTCATCCTCCACCGAGTTAACTTCATATGTGATAGGTGTTCCCATGGGACTGACCAGCCTGGGAATAGCATCAGCACAATGATGAAGTGAAGACCATGCACATTTTAGGACTACAGATGCTTTTCTTTATCCTGTGTAATTCTGTTGCAGTACTGTTGCAACAGTGACAGAGAAGAGAACCAGACTTCTCCATCTCACATGTAGATTTATCTCTTCATTGTCCTGGGGCATAGCTTTAAAAGTACATAGCTTTAAAATTTATTTTATTTCATAACTCTCATAAACTCTGGTGCTTCTGAGATCCCAGATAACAAATATAAATCCATTAGCTTTTAGAATTGATACTTCTTTAAGTACTTCTTTCAATTTGATTGCATTAGGCCTTGCTGCCTTTGAAGAGCCCCTTCATGGACAGACGCTCACAGTATTGGCGACTAGGTTACATGTATGAGCAATTATTCATATCGATGAGCACAAAGCCAATGGAAATACATTATTATAGCAACTATGTTTTCTAAAGATATTAAACCAGTAAGCTCTCAGAAAAATTCCCATCAAAAGGTTTTTCTCCTATTGGATTTTATTATCCAAAATTTTTTTTTTTTTGTGTCAAAATAAGTCGCAAAAATACAGTTGTCATAGGACCAAATATAATTAAAGTTTACAGAACATAGAACTCAAGCTTACAGTACATGGTGAAACACCTTCCAGTGACAAGGCGCAAGCGCAGAGTCCAGTTGCACAAGCTCAAAGAGGTACATGATGGCTCCCACACATCTGCACCATGCCTCTGGGCAGGGAGCACGGTGGAGTACACTGCAGAAACACCTGCAAGACTCAGGCAAAGCCTGGCAGCCATGTCAGTCCTATCAGCCTTGGACCAGAGCCTTGGCTGAGGTGGATGTGGGAAGGAGTAGCGTCCAGCACAGCATGCAGCTCTGCCAGCTTCTGCTGGCAAGGTGGGCTGTGCTCAGGGAAACACGGCTGAATGGTGTCGGGGTCAAATTCCAGCCAGTACTATGGCAAGGAAAGCAGGCTGAATTAAATACCTAGCTTTGCTGCTTTGCACTGTGGAGAGATTAAAACACAGAGCTCTTTTCTGGTTTTGTTTTTTTTCAGTTACAGTCAAAGGTAAGGATGATTCATGTGCTGTAATGATATGAACCTCTTCAACTTACAGCTTTTTTGACTCTCAAAGCTTTGCAGTGAGACTCCCCAGTAAAGACACTAGTTACAGAATTAAGAGATAAGAGTTTTGGTTTTCCAAGAGGTTCCTTCCTGAAGAAGAAAGGAGGAAGATGTCCCAGGCTAGGAAATGGAAACTGTACAAAGTGCATCCACTACAGCAATCATGCTTCCTCTGACATTTCGAGCAGGAATCATCTCTCTCATTCTATAATTCATAGGCCATCAGGTAAAGGGCCACCCAAGTGCCAGTTCAAACAAACACAGAGTATACTAACTGTAAGAAATTATTTTTTTATGTCTTTATTCACCCAAAAGAAGTGCATAGAAAGGTTTTATGCTGTTAAAAATTGAGTAATGATCCAATCGGGTATTTCTGTACTCCAGCAGTAGGAGCCTTGTAAATCAACTTTCACGTCATTTTTTCCCATCCTGTTAGCATTGCAACATGGAGCTGCCCTCACCTTATATTCCATAGTTAAACAGGGGAGAAAAACCCAACAGTTTCACAGCGTTCATTAATGGTTTGTTTTCATTGTTTTTTTTTCTTTTATATTTTTCTTAAAATTTCAGTAAAGGCAAATATGGCCTATTTAACATCTTTATTCCATAAGGCCTCTGTGACTGTTCAGCCCATAGTTGTAGTGACCTGTGAATCTAACACCATGCTTTTCAAATCACTTTGATTTGAACAGAATCAATGTCTGTTAACTCTGATCCTACCATGGGAAAAATATATCCTTTTGGGATTTCACTTAAAGTGACTCTTTAGACTGAGAGAAGCAAATCCCCATAGGCATCAGCAGAACAAAATTTACTTGTGAGTAACAAAAAGAACCATTTCAATCCACTGCCTCTACCTCAGCCTCTTCACAAAAGGTTGATCAGTGGGTGACCCAAAGCAGCCCTCCTAGTGAGGAGGTCGACTTTCAACTAGCTACTCTCTCTCTAAGGAACAGAAACTTGCTTTAGCAATAAAATCATATTGCTATTATTTATAAAGAAGACTTGACCACCAGAAGTATTTCCATTCAGATACACAGCCATCAGACCAACAATGAAATTAAATGTTTGCTTTTCTTTATTTCTTCTTTACTACTTGTTACTCTTTACTACTGCTGTTTTGTACTTTTACAAGGGAAGAGGTTAATAAACTGAGAGGGAAGAGGGCATAGTTTCATTACAGCATAGTAGGAATTAAATTTGACATTTTTTGCTGAGACCAGAAAGTATATTTTTCCAGATCTTGAGTTTCTATAAACCATGACAGATTGATATCTATCAGAGATGATCTAAAAAAAAAAAAAAAATTAGGCTCTTCAGTGTTTTTGAAAAGTGTCCAACACACGGGCAAGTGCTACAGACATTGACTACATACCATCTACATGAACTGAAAGTGGGAGCTCCAATGACAAAGAGTAAGACTCCACAAATTCAGGGGAAGGATTAGCCATTTTGTGTGAGACATTAAGCAGACAGAAAGGAAAACATGACCATATGCACTCAGCTGGTGTGAATAGTGGTTTGCTTCTCACAGAAGCAGCTAATTCCATATATTTAAACATTAAAGCCTGTGAGGTTATTCAGCAGTGAAACTGGACACTAGCAATGCAATCTTAGACAGGATTGAGGCTGGATTGTGAGAACCATAAGTACAAATATGAGATAAATAATGAACAGTTCAACCTATTAAGTTAAATCCAGATATGCTAATAGTCTACCAATATAGTCTATATACTAACAGTCAGATATAGATACACTAGCCCAGCCAAGGGATCGATACTAAGTGTCAGTAAGAGAGGTTTTTAGATCGCTAGAAGGACTTCATAAAGTATTTAGAAACACTGTCACAAGATGTCACTGGAATCCATGGGAACTAGTTGCTGGAAATTTTCTGCAAGTGCCTTTCTATGGCTTTGGGCATCTCATTACTTCAGATATGCTTAGTGATGAGTTCTCAACAATGCTCAGACACTTGTAGACAGAGTAGGTAAAGATACACCAGTTTAGGAAACTGGTGGTGGAATACTAGAGACCCACAAGGAAAGACATTTATGAACAGCCCTGGTGCTTCACAATCAAAAAGTTATTCCTCTGTGATTGTTTATTGAAAAGGAAATGATCAAAAAAAAAAAAAAAAAACCTGGAAGAAGGGAAATGCACACAGAATAAAAGAAGAAAAACATGAGAAAGAGGAAAAAGAAATACTTCAATTCCCAAGCTTTCCAGCAACCACAGAACTCAAAGACCACGCGCAACTGAAATTGCCATGTGCCTTTTGGTATTGCTCCAGAGGATTTTAGTAACCACACAGGGCAGCATCTCGAAGCATACAGGAGGTTTACTCTGTAATGATAAAGTGTCTCAGGCTATCAGAGCAGAATTATATTTTTATTTCAGCCATAAAAAGCAAGTGCTGATTTCTCATGGCAAAACGGTCGTTTAATGCACTCGTGGTTGGCAAAATGAGTAATATTTTATCTCTGAAGCAGTAGGACGAGCAGGTGCATATGTCCCTATTTTCTTGCTTCCATCAGCAGCGTTGCTTGTTATTTTGTTGCCATCTGGCAAAGACAGCAGGATCAACTAAAAAAATATAGCTATTGGTTTTACTTTAATAAAACATGGTTACTCAGTTACCACTGGCCCACAAACTAACATGAAATGCATGAAGTGTGATTTTTGGATAGGATTTTCTAAATTATTAATTTTTGCATCCTGTCAGTTTTCTCCTCTGATAAATCTTTTCTCCAAGGAAAGTTATTGACCCATTACAAACAAAAAAAAAAAAAAAAAAAAA
>WHYT01014809.1:32251-86702 GCA_009806455.1 Tetrax tetrax | reverse complement strand
AAAAAAAAAAAAAAAAGGGGGGGGGGGGAATAGTTCTTTGGCTGCCATCTGCCATTACCTTGCCACTACCAAGTCTTGAGGAGTCTCAGTCTTCTGTATTTCATCTTACAAAGCATGCTCAGCTAAGAAAATACTATTTTTCCATTGTGCAAAAGAGATTTTTAAATACATCAATAGACTTAGTTAAGACAGAAATTATAACGCTGCTGTCAGCACAAGAAATAGCAAATACAGTGGGCTAATAAAAATAGGTAGACTGTTTTTCTTTAATGTTATATGAGTGCTGCTCCATTGCCTTAAATAGCACAAATTAGTACTGCTGGCTGTGTAGCTACTGGCCTAAGGTCTGAACCTGTCCTAATTAAAATACTTAGCATAGTAATTAGAAAAACAGTTAATTCCTGTATGCCACATTGTTGCGCACGTAATCCAATAGCAAAACTACTCTCACAGACTGCTTATAGAGGTGGGAAGGAATGGAATTTCACTTTGTGTGCCAATCCAAATCATGGATTATTTTGAGAATGTGCAGCACCAGCTTTGTAGAATCTCACGTTATTTATTAAGAAAAACATGTATGTTCTTGTGTGGAAAAAAATATCTGAGTTAAAACTACAATATGACATTGAGCCTTTGGGGAAAAAAAAAAAAAAACAGGCTGACTTTGCTCTGAATTAATTCTCCTTGTTGAATTGTACTTCATCTAGTCCTCAAGTTTCATGTTGTAAAAATGTATCTACTGACTCCTGAAAGTAATTTTTCAATGTAAGATACCAAGCATCAGTATTGGTCACAAACATCTATAACCAGGAAAATCACTTGGCTTTGTTGATTATTTAAATTCAAGAGATATATCTATATAAACTGAGTAAAGTCACACAAATGAGACTACGGAAACAAAGCAGAGATGCGAAAGAGTGTTCTTTGTTTCTAAGTCCTCCACTCTGTTCACAGAAAATACACTTCTTTCTTCAGTTCTTTGGTCAGTCTAATCAATAAAATTAAAGTGATAGGAAAGGATTAGTAAAAGATGAAAAAGTTTTGAACTTTTTGACTTTTAGTTTCCTCTTCAGTGTAGTTAATTATAAATTTAAGCTAAAATCCCAAAACACTTGCACACTTAGTGAACTTTGCATGTGAAAACTAACAGAGTTGGTTGGGAATTTTCCAATAAACCCACTTCAATTAAAAAAAAAAAAAAAAATATTTTCTACAGACTTTTACCAAAGACCCTGCCAACTCACCTGAAGGGCTCTATGGCTTCTGGATATGATGAAGCCCATGACATCAAGGACACTCCACAATACCTGGTGCATCACAATGTATATCCCAGTTACTTGTTGGAAAGACTGCCTGATGGAAAGTGTGACACATGTGAATGCACACTTGGAGCTGGGCCTCCAGGGCTCGTGCACTCCCTGCTCCGTCACAGAATAGTTAACAGTTTGTCCAGGAAAACTGAAGAACTGAAGGAAGTTGACTTACTCTCCCACTATTGTCTGCCTTAAAACTCAAACTGGTTTGTTTTCTGTTTTTTTTTTTTTCCTAAAAGTAGGAAGAAAACACTACACTGCTACAGGAATTTTCTAAATTACAATCACTTTTTTCTGACTGTTAAAAACTGTCAGCAGACTTCACGGAATGGAAATTGCCAAGATAGACACCTCTAAGATGTAGTATCACAATTCATGGCAAAACTAATAATGTCTGTAAGAGGATTTAACTATAGAAGAGTTTTCCTTAGGTCTAGGTCCTCCCTTGTAAGGACAATGGAAAGTGTTTGATGTTGCTCCACATGAATGATCCTTTGTTGTCCTGTCCCCAGCCAAGGTGACCACAGGTATGTCATTATCCCATCAGTTATCCCATGAGTTCTTGACATCTTCCACCTCCTATTGTGATAGTCCAGCTCCTGATGTCAGTGTCTTTCAGTGTGTTTGTCGTGCTCAGAAAGCCCCTTTTCCTCTCCAAGCAGCCAGAGGTCTTCCATTTTCCACAGCCACACCAGAACAGAAACTTCCTTACAGACTTTAAGCCTGGAAATCCAGCCTTATTTTTGCTATTGGTGCACTTGACCTCCACTACTGCCTCTTGTGGCATGAGGAATAAGAACAGGCATAAAAAGGTGGGAGAAAAGAATCACCATCAGACTGGAAGAAGACCTCTTCCCCTCAGCACACAAAGAGCCCCTCCACAGCAGCATCCCTTCTCATTTAGGTAGCTGGGCTAAGGTAGCCACCCAGAGAGCATGTAAAGCCCAGCAAAAGGAATGGACACCTCTAGGTCATATTAGGAAGAATATATGTTGCCCTTTTTTAAAAGAGATAGCTAAACAACACTTTGATTGAAATTACTGAGAGGTTAGATGATGCTTTTATATTGCAGAGTATGTATTTGCCTAAGAGATGATAAGTGAAATTAAATTATCTGTCATATAAAAAAGGAAAAAGCCATTTATAGTTTCTTGAAATACACAAAGTATTTCCAGTAAAATCTAAAAGTTTGTTTTGAGAGCAACTCTTGCTATAATTTTTTTTAAAAATCGCTCAAATCAGAATGTCATTTCTTTGATACAAATAGATTGATCGCCCAAAAACAGATTAACACACAGAACACTAAATAATATATTGTGGCTTAAATAATTTAAATAGGGCAGAAATTCATGTGGCTTTCTAAAATACATTTGGGTCAGCTGACTCAATAAAATATTATTTTATAAAGACTGTCTTGAAAGTTACTCTAGGAAGAAAAAAGAAAATTAGTTTGAGCAGCAGAGCACAACAGACTTGCACGTGGGAGTACAATAGATGATGTTCTTGGCACCAGCCCTTTTCTTACTGTAGCATTGCCTCCTCTTCTGTTTTCTACTGCTATTACTTCTAGTTTCCTCCATTTTAACCCTTTTCCTTTACTGGTTACCTGTCACCTGATTTTCATATGAAAAGACCAGTAGATCTCTTACCTTCCTAAGCATTATTCATTCTGTTACAGAGGGAAATCAAGAATTTAATTTTCCCCAGGAGTCACATTTATCTTTTCTTTCCAGACATACATCTTCTTTCACAGATGGCAAAAGCCATATGAACTGAGCTCATGACTGGCAGTGTTTCTGGGAAGGATTTTTTACTGCACACTGATTCAGACGAGGCATACAAGACAAACTTTTGTAATAAGTGATAAATGCAAATGTTTAAGTAAGATAATTATTTTTTCTTGCAGTGAGTGGGAGTGTAAATGGTGTTTAGAGAAACATTAGCAGCTAAGAAATGAACTTGTTGGTTGTTATTTTATCCTGACTGTCTCGATCTACAGGATCTGGAAATGAGTTGCTTAGGAATACACTAGTTCAGTTTTCCTAGGAGCTTTCAGAAAAAAAAGATCATGGATTTGAGTAATATATCAACATCTTCGTGCCTGCACCAACCTAAACTATTAAAAAAAGCATCTAAATACACAACAAACTATACTTCTTCTGTTGAAGAATCTTCTTTTGTCCCATAAAAATTTGGATTTAAGTAGAACATGCACATGGACCACATAGGCCACGGGATCCAGTCCCCATAGCTACCAGTTGCCACATCACCACACAGGTTTTTCTCTCACCTCCCTTGTTGTAATTCGAGCAGTCCTCTTTGGTCCCACACATATATTAGGGATATATGCATGATAAGGGGATAGGGACAGGGAGAGATCATTCAGCAATTACCGCCATGGGCAAAACAGACTCGATCTGGGAAAAATTAACTTAATTTATTATAAATCAAGTCACAGTAGGATAGCAAGAACTAAAACCAAATCTTAAAGCACCTTCCCCCAACACTTATTCCTGGGCTCAACTTCACTTTTGAATTCTATACCTCTTCCCCCTGAGTTGTGCAGGGGGACAGGGAATGAGGGTCACAGTCAAATCCTACCCTTCAGTGGTACACAGAATACTTACTCTGTATGCCCTGTAAAGTTAACTTCCAGAATTAATTTTCAAAATCTCAGACTTCCAGAGACATTTAAAGTTTACTTTTTAATTTATGCTTGACTGTATGCCTGATCTATACATTAAAGAAGGCAAATGCTTACTTACAAAACTGAATCACCTAGCTATTTTGGCATATGTCTAGCTTTAGGCTCAGAAATACTTCCGTAGATTTCCTCATGAAGGTTAACTCATCAAAATGCATGTGAAAATAACTAAACTTAAACTTATAGAAGTTTAAAATAAGACACAAGCCGAAAGTGTTATTCAAATATTTAAAGTGAAATGACAGAGGCTGGACGCACAGACATATGGTTTAGCTCCTGCCTGGGTACCAAACTCTCCACAGCATGTCTGAAAATGCTCTGACAAAAGATGTACAAGAGAGAGCATTTACAGGTTTGGGTACCTGGGTGACAGTAGAAGGACTGTTGCCTGCTCCAGTGAACAGTAACATGCAAAGCAATCATTGGATAACACAAAAATATTATGAGTTTAAAACCATTATATAGTAGTTCATTAATCATTCTAAGGGCCCAATGAGATCTTCAGAGTTCATTCATTCATAGTGTTAGGCTTGTTCCCTGGAATAGCAGCAGCTAGTTTTAATGAAAGCAAAGATTTTCAGGTACTCCCTTATCTTCTGAAGTAGGTATGCAAAAGAGAAAAAAAAGCCCACCATGGAGGATTTTTGGTCACCCTATTTGAAATACCAATATTAATCTCAAGAAAAGTGATATTGTAGTATAGGGATAGGAAATGGTCTTTTAAGATCATCAAGTCCACCCGTTAATCTAACACTGCCAAGTCCGTCACTAAATCAAGTCCTTAAGAGCCACATCAACATATCTTTTTAATACCTCCAGGGATGGTGACTGCACTACCTCCATGGACAGCCTGTTCCAATTCTTGATAACCCCTTCAGTGAATTTTTTTTTTCCCAATATGCAGACTAAATCTCCTCTGATGCAACTTGAGGCCATTTTTTGTTGTCCTCTTGCTTGCTACTTGGGACAAGAGACTAAGACCCACCTCACTACAACTTCCTTTCAGGTAACTGTAAAGAGCAAAAAGGCCTCTGCTCAGCCTCCTCTTCTGCAGACTAAACAAGCCCAGTTCCCTCAGCCTCTCCTCATAAGACTTGTGCTCTAGACCCTTCACCAGCTTTGTTGCCCTTCTCTGGACACACTCCTGCAACTCAATGTCCTTCTTGTACTGAGGAGCCCAAAACCGAACAGAATATTCAACATGTGGCCTCACTAGTGCCAAGTACAGAGGTACAATCACTTCCCTAGTCCTACTGGGCACACTGTTCCTGATACAAGCCAGAATGCTGTTGGCCTTCTTGGCCACCTGGACACACTGCCAGCTCATATTCAGCTGGCTATTAACCAACATCCCCTTATTTCTAATCTGAATCTACCTTCCTCTATTTTAAAACCATTACCCCTCATCCTATCACAACAGGCCCTGGTAAAGAGTTTCTCCCCATCTTTCCTGTAGGCCCCCTTGAGGTACTGGGAAGCCACTATAAGGTCTCCCGGGAGCCTTCTCATCCCCAGGCTGAATGGCCACAACTCTCTCAGCCTGTCCTCATAGCCCTCCAGCCCTCTGGTCATCTTCATGGCCCTCCTCTGAACTCTCTCCAACAGGTCCAGATCCTTCTTATGTTGAGGGCTCGAGAGCTAGACGCAGTACTCCAGGTGGGGTCTCACAAAAGCAGAGCAGAGGAACAGAATAACCTTCCTCGACCTGCTGGCCACGCTTCTTTGGATGCTTCTTTTATTTGGCATTTTGAGAGGGCTGCAAAAAAGTAAAAAAGTTTCAAGGTGTAAAAATTGAATTCTGATTTTCAAATCAAATTTCATAGAATTAAGTTAATGTAGTTTTAAAGTTTCCAAGAAAAAAAAAAGTTGCACATATATCTATGCACTTTTTTAATGCTCGGAAAATCACATCTATACTGCTTTATCCAGTGCTGCTATCCACCAAATTGCAAGAAACTTATATTTGTTAATTTTCACTCTTTATGATAATTTCTTTCCTCAAAAAGTTAAAAACTTTAAATTTCTTAAATTCTCTTATTAAGTATCTTATTAATTTTATTTTTTAGAACATAAAAATTAAAATAATTGAAGAGAAAATTTGGTGGCGCAACGTTTTTAATAGAAGCCATTAGATGTTACCCTTGGAGATGGAGACAACAGTAATAAAATATACATTGAGAGACTTAAAAGATTCAAAAGATATAAAATATACTTTTAGTACTTGAGACCAAACGAAAAAAATCACTGCTTTACCTTGTATCTAGCCACCAGTAAGTAGCACAGGGAGGTAGCCATGTATGGGTAAAGAAAAAGGGAATAGAATAGGGAAAAATGTAAGGAGAGAAAAAGCAGAGAAGGGGATGTAGAGGAGAAATGTTAGAATCTTCCCTAGGGAAGTTTTTCTTAAATCTTGATTTTTACCCTTTGTTCTTACAAAAAAAAGACCAAGTCCACTACTTCTCCTGAACATGCATCACTGTCTTTAATGCAAAAATTGTTGTAGCCAGGTACTATTTCTTTAGAATAGTACTTTTCTAGAGTAGTCTTTGCTAGCCAGAAGCAATTATTTCACACTGCCCTAAGAAAGAACGTATGAGAATGCAGTGCACATTTTCACAGTGTTCAAGTCAGAGTGCTCCCATGAGCAGCATTCTCTCTAGCTGGGAAATTCACTTGTGTAAATGGATAGTGCTTTACCTATGCCAAAAGTAGATGGAGAAAGCTTTAAATTTTCAGAGACTCCATTCTGTATTGTTCATAAATTATCATACTTATTTCAGCGATTCAGAATGAACTCTTCAGGAATGGTAATGATGAAATGCTTAAATGGTATAGTCAGCAACCTAGCCTTTTTGCGCGTGGACATAGAGGAAGTCCCAGCATGAAGGACACAGGAAAATTATTAAAGCCAGTTGACCAAAAATTCCAAGTTGTCCCTGTAATGTTTTCTTTCTTAATTGGATTGATGTTCTTTTCTATGGAGTGTTATTTATAATTTAACTGTTATTGATTTACGTCTTTGTTCATTTATTTTCATTACTTCTAATGCACTTAAATACAAAAAGTACTCTTACAGAAAGCAGTGCAGAGAGTGATGCTACTTGCTTATGTGTAAATGAATACCTATTAATCCTGTAAATGTTAAGAATCATGTCTGAGAGTGCAAACACAAGTTGCCCTTTTTAAACCCAAAGTGGCATGTGTGAGCTCTCAGATTCCTCAGGTGTGATGGATGGGATTCATCTGCTCTCTCAACTGTCTGAGGGTTACAAGTAGTCTGACCTAATTATTTATGTTCTTTCGATAACCAAAGAAAAGAGGGAAAATCTTAGGTCAGGTTGAACAGTCCTCTGTAGTCTAAGAAACGTCTCTCAAAAAATTACATAGAAGGCCGAAGTGATGAAAATTGATAGCTAGCTCTATTAATTTAAATAGGCATTTGTAAAATATCCACTTGTTAAAAGTCAGTCTTGCAGAGCCCTTGTCACAGTTTAAACACTTGAATTCAGAACAAATACCTAAAATGGCAAAGCTTAATTATAGTTGTCTGTAGACAGTGGAACTATAAACAATACACAGTTTAGGACTGTGTGTGTGTGTTTGTGTTTGCTCTTCATTCTGGATCACCAGATAAAGATTGAGCCAAGAAATTCTGAAATAAATTACAGTTTTGCTACTGTTTGGAAGGATAAGACTCATGGTGCCTTATCTGCATACCTGAAAAGTGTTGAAATACTAAATAATACTTAAAATATTTGTCTTGGTTTAGAAAAAAAAGCGTTTACGTGCTACTTGAAGATGTCTAAGTCAGCTCTTCATTTTATTTAATGAAAACAGATTCTTCTTTATTTTTACGCTATAGATTTTATCTGAAACAGAAATAAACAGTTACTTTGAAAATAGAGGAACAACATTTTCAGATTCCTATCTTAATCCCATCCTGGAGTGTAAATAAAAAGGATCAGATTCTGAAAACAGATACTCAACTCCCAAATGCAGTATCTGCTCTTCAGACATCTTTGATAGGGGAATTACTCATCTTGATCTCACAAAACAGCCTTGGAAAAATGTACATGTGATGGGACAAGCCACTAACTACCTGTCACTAGCTACCACTAACTACCAAGCCACTAACTACCTACCACTACTATCAGTGTCAGTTATTTTTGGACAGCATCTGAGAGTTATCAAGGTTTTAGAGGACATTCATGTTCCTTAGAGTGGAGCAGCAGCAGCAGAAAAAAACATTAACCTAGTCATATTGACATTAACTTACCAAAATGTTTTAACAAAAGCAGCTTAAAACTGTGATTTTGTTGCAGACTAATGCTCTTTGTCATACAAACTTGTCATTTTGGATCGAGTGATGCAAAACCTGTAGACGAGTTTTTTGTATCATCAAATCTCAGTTCAGGGAGTCAATTTAAGAAAAGTTAACCTCTTCCCTTGATCCCTAGCAATTTTAGTAACTAAAAGAATATCAGATAGGACGGTTCTTGTGTGCTTCCCACCTTAAGTCTGTTCTCTGTAATGAAATTAGCTCAATAATATTTAAGATGTTGGATCAAGATGAACATCAGATATTTCTACTCACTTACAGTCTGCCTAATTACGTGACCTCCAAACCTACTGAGAAATTAGTTTCCAGTCTTCCAGTAATTACTTGTCTCTTTGATCTCGTACATGAAGACATGACTTCATTCAGAAATTGTCACTCACCTGCAGCAGATACAAACAGAATGGAAAATCTCGGTCTTGCCATGAAATATCCAATGATTGCATACTTACAAAGCAATGCCAGTGTAACCTTAACATGGAGATAGCTGAGAAATTTTTCATTGATTTACTGACTAGTTCATTGAGAAAAAAAAAAAAAGAAGAGTAATATGTTTTGTGAGCAACACAGAATCCTCTTTTTCACACTTGTGCTGAGCCTTGATATTCTCTATATTCTCTACACAGACACCAGTGCTTTGCAGATAGATCTTATCAGACATGTCTGCAGGCAGGGAATGCCAGTCAAGACCAGTTCAGCACTTGTTGAGTTCAGTGGCCCCGGTTATCTACCATGGTTTGCAGCTCTGCAGAGCTTCTTAGTGATCAGAAAGTGGGTTTGTCTGTAGGAGGCAGCTGATAATAAAATGCGTCCCATCAATGGTGTCTGTATAACAAGGTCACTTCATGGAGCAAATGTCAGTATGACACTTCATATGTTCATCGCCTGTCTGGGTGTTACTTCACAAAACTTTCTAACCCAACGGAGACTGATAACTGTGACAGGAGTCAGGGTTGCCATGTCCCTCGTGTAGAACAGCCTTCTTCCTCAAACTCCTTGGCATCCTCATATTTACTGTCCAACATATCAGATTAGAGATGAGTTCACACTTCTACCAATAACCATTAGCTTCTTCCCAGCCTGAATATCCCTTTCCAGCAGGCATGCCAGCTAGCATAATCAGCAGCTTCCTAATGAACCTAGCTATTATATGAAGTGAGTTGCTGTTTACTGGAGACAACATAGGGTTTCCTAGCAATGTGAACGGTTCAGCCTGTGCTAAATTAATCTCCACTTCTGCCATCTGCCGTGGTCTGCAGCCCATGAGCAGCAGAAGAGTAAGTTGTGCCGTGAGTCTGGGTGCAGTTGTGCTGCCACAGTGCAGTCACAGCAGATGTGGAACCAGGCTGCTGATGCTGTGCTTGCTCAGGTACACATCACTCCCTCTGTGTTGAAATGCAGAAGGCAGTCTGCCTTTGTCTGACATTAAATATTTAATGTGCCTAGTTCCTAGGTCGTGGCTTGTTTGGAAAACAGATTGTCCGCAGATACACATCACTTCTGTCTTCAGAGAGCTGTCCAAAACACCCCAAAGTGGAAACCAGTTAGTGTTCCTCAGTTCCTAGACCAGAAAAGGACTGGGTGGACATAGGCAGTCTGCTATACATGGCAGCATGACTGAGACATTACTGAGGCATCTTCCTAGTCCTGTAATGCACATTGGGACTGTAATTGTGTAACCATGCATAGACTGGCTCATATTTGTCCTGTCAACTGATTTGACATTGCACAGATCTGGAGTTAATGGTGGTCAAATGATGTCAAACTAGAAGACTTGCAATAAAGCATCACTGAAAGAGAACAATATGTGTTTACAGCTGACCTTCAGATGAACTTTCTCTTTTGCTATTATTCCCTTGGTTCTGCCACAGCAATCACTTGACAGAAATGTTTCCAGGGGAAAAAAAAATAAAATCTTGCAACCAATACCAGAGAAAATAATCTTCAAAAGTAATCTTCATTAATAATTATCCATGAATTACTCTGAACATACGCAAAGTTGAATAAAAAAGCCTAAAAGAGGTAGTCTTTTTTTCATAGTTGATGAAAAACTTTTAGAAAGTATTCAGTTTGCAGTTAGTACTTTTCACTTTCTTGCACATTGTTTTTTTCATGAATAATTTTGAGTGACCAACAATAGCTCATTCATGTCTATGAATCACATTCTGTGTTCTTTTCTATAATTGCAATAGGCAACACTCTGCTATTTTTCATGTTAATCTCAAAGGGATGTAACTTACTATATGGGCTAGCTGGTTAATTAGGTTGGAAACATTATTCATCTAACCTTAGCAAATCTGAAGTAGATTTTGGATGTGAAAAATTTAACAATAATATTTTGCTGTTGTATGGTTCTGTGCATCTGCAACTCCTAAAAAAAAAAAAGGAATAATATTAATTCAGTAATATTCCATTTTCTTAATAGTGTGCCTTGGAGCTGACACTTTCTGTGAAAGAGCACTGGGATTCCTTATTCTAGTAGAGTTCTATGCTGACAGAAAGCAAAATCTCCCATCTTAAGAGGAGAAAGACTCAGTGTAATACTACCAAGCCTTAGGTGAACCATCCAGCATAAATTTTGGATAATGTCCCTTAATCTGAAGCATTAACTGCAGGACTCCTGTTATTCTGTTTTTAAATCACATCCTAGGGGAAAACATAAATTAATGAAATATTTTTTCATCATACGGGAACCAGGCTGGTATCCAAGTTGGAAATCTGGAGGAACTTTACACTACAAAATCATACTCACACATTGTTTTTTTATTTTTCTGTGTTGCTATTGTTTGTTTAAATGCATTCTTTTATAAACTAATATTGGATATTTGGACTTTCTAGACATTAGATCTGTATTTTTACTGATCTACCAAAGGGACCAGGGCACAAGTTCTTATATAAGCATAGAGTTCATCCACACTAATAGCATTATCCCTGGCACGTTTTTGGTCTATCCCCTTAGCAGTCTCCTAGACAATACCTGGGGTGGCTTAGGAGTTTGTAAAAGTCAGAAACCATTCACAGAAGACACCAAGAACCAGCCATTCTGTTCTAGAGGGAGAAGGAATTTGGCTATATGGACATAAACTACGTGATCCCACTTGTCATGAGAAGCAGAGAATGACTGTCCGTCTGGTTTTGTTAGTATACACATTACCTAAGTGTCAGAGTCCTTCCTCATTGCCTGACTGGTTTTGAGCTTGTACCAGTTCCTTTGCACTCAGTATTTTCTCTGGAGTTTATTAGTTAACTCAAGCTTATTACTTAATGCGTGCTTCTTTTTCATTTTGCTGTTGTCTCTTGTGTCAAAGAGGAGATTTTGTTAAAATCACCAATTAGGTGTATACACATAGATGAGACATCCAGGTCCTGAAGTACATTAAACAGTATGAACATTGTCATCCAAATTGAACTAACAAAGGAACTTCTATAAGAAAAGATAAATGCCATTATTTGACATAACAAAGTCAATTTATCTTCACTCAGAATGTCTGTAGATGCATCTTAGTATGTTTGCAGTGGTACTTTTAATGAATAAGAATAGTGCCCCAATTTTTGCAGTACTTTCAGGTTAATTAAGCTCAGTCTTGATCTCTCCAGCTATCTATTATTTTCCTCAGCATCCATTTGTGCAAGTAGTTTTCAACTGTAACTGCAACCTTTTCTAATATCATATTAAATGCAAAGCACTCATTTAATATTTTGTGCATATTATCATGATTTTTTATGAGAAGTATACTTTTCACTCTTGATTAAAGAAAGATTTCTTTTAAAATTAATGACTTTTTTTTTATTACACTGACCAAATGCAATCTTTATATTTTTGTCTTTTATGGGAAATTTTAAGCAATTGCTATTTGCAGTAGAATGAAGACTGATATTTCATTCTACCTGACTTAGTGAAAGGGCAATACTACTGATACCTTTGCCTGCAATATGTCACTATCTGACGGGTTTGCCAGTTATTCCAAACTGTTAAAAGAGTCTTTCATTTCTGGTACAGTTCCTGCAAGGAGAATCTTAATCTGATAGCTTGCTTATAGCCTTCTCCTTGATTAATCTGAGCAGTTCAATAAAACAAACAAAGCTGCACATAATATATCAAAATCACTCTAATGAATTTCAAGGTAGCCTTTTCTTACTGGACGGTGAGGTAGAAAATGGCTGTTAATGCTGTACATTGTATCACGGCAATTTTAAGCATCCAACTCCACATTTACACGTGTGCTTTGAAGTTTAACTGAATTGCTTAATCAGGCTTTTTTTATATTTCTAGTTTATAATCTTTACACATTCAGTTTTGACCATCATCCATCTGCTCTTTAAAGTAAGCTCTCATTTGCTTGGATATTTCTGTACCCTACCAAGTACAAAGCAGCAACAGAAACACTCTGGAATCTGAGCCTTCTCTTTTTCTGCCTGAAAGCTTTTCTGCTTTTACATTTCCCTTGTAAATGACCTGTTTAAAGTCCTTTCGTCTCTACCATACTATAGTTATATCAATTTTATGTCTTGCACAGGACTACACATTGCATTTTCTGTATTTCAGGTGGAGGCTTTCTGTGGGGACCTGGACTCATGCGTATCTGTGTTTGTACTGCGAATAAAAATATTTTGCTCTTGTTTTTTTTATTTCTTATTATTTCTTCTGTCATGTAGTCAGGTTCTAATTTACTTTTAAGCTGATGAGAACATCAACTTAAAAAATTTAGGAAAAATCTGTGAAAGGCCGCAGCACATGCCCCCGTTAGAAATCCACCATCTTTAGTTAGGTAAAGTCTCAAGTTAGATGCGATCTCTGCATCATACCTAACTACATCTAGACCTGGTTATCTGATATATGGAGAAGGCTGAGGTACTCAACCACATTTTTGCCTTAGTATTCGTGGTCAAGGGCTCTAGCCACATCGCCCTAGTGACAGAAGGCAAAGGCAGGGACTGGAAGAAGAAAGAACAGCCCACTGTGTTTGATGCATTAAAAGCTGTCGAGTGCATTTCACTATTATTTAGTGAGCTGGCCATGAATATAGTTTCCTTCCAACACAGGGGTTTTTTTGTTGTTCCAAACTTCCAGTGTGATTTGCAGTTGCCTGGCTGGGCCTTTCATCTTAAAGGAAAGACAATAATTCACCTCATATTGGTTTCAGCAAATCAGAATATGAAATGAGGCTGCTGATTTCAGCTTTCAGTTAAATGGCTAATTAGACAAAAATTCTTTATCGACAGGGAGTATCCTGAATTCATACAGGCAGCAGATGCAGCACTTACTCACATGAATAATATTCCTCAAACTGACAACCATGAAAGAAAAGCTTAGGAGAAACACTCCATCCCTGGAGACACTGAAAAGGACATCATCTGACAAGGCATCAGAAACAAACTGAGCATATGCGATTTAACACCTTCACTGTTACAACCAAATAAATGGTTTCATGCTGCATGCTTTTCTCTTGATTATATCCCTTTATTTCTGAGGGAATTAAATGCTTGGATTTTCAGAGCTGTGACAATAAGCTACATACGCGGCTTTGACTTTTAGAGTACTTCCTGCTGTAACTGCCTGATTACGTCTTTGGCAGGAGGGGGAATAGTACTATAGCCATTTCAGGCAGAAAAAAACTAGCCATTTGCAATAATTCTTCACATATTTATAGAAAAATAAATCAAAGATGATTATTTACCAAAAGTGGTACATGAGTAACTATGATAAAAGAACAGAGCTGGACAGCTTTTTTTTCTGATGAAAACCAAGAATTCTGTTCAGGCAACCTTAAATTCTTTGTGAATGTACGTTTTTTTTTTCTTTCCTACTAGAAAACTGAAAGAGAAAACTGTGATGATAATAAAATTGTACCAGTTTTCTTTGTTAATGACATTTAATTAGAACAAAGCCAAACATGGTCTAAAGAAAAAAAAATGTTCAAAAAGCAGCAAAATATTTGATGTTTGGTTGAGCAAAATGTGTACAAGTCAAAATTCTCTAGTTGTTTATTTTATCAAGGAGAAATAAAACACAAATAGCTAATGTGAAAATGTTTTCCCACACTGAGACCTGTATAATTATTCACTCATTTCTGCCTAGAAGTTCTCAAGAACATTCTTAATGGCACAATTGCTCTAATCAAAGACTTAAAGGTTGTAAATGGCAGTGTTCAAAACAGTTAATGAGTTGCAGTTGAGTAAGTTTAGGGAAAAGGCATGAAACTGGACTTCGCTTACTGAGAGGATAAGAAGCATCTTCTCTGTGCAATACCTTTATTATTCTGTTGTTTGCTGCTCTGATACACTTTGTAGCTGAATTAAATGGCACTTTGTTGATTGAATCTGAAGAGACATGAGGAGATGCTGTCTGAGGACTAGAAAAAAGATAGCTCATTTCATAGAATCATAGAATCACATGGTTGGATGGGACCTATAAGATCGTCTAGTCCAACCGTCTTCCCACTACCATTGCTGCCAGAGCTACTAAACATCAAGGTTTATTACCTTCTACATCAACATTAAACACTACTTACTTTCTTCAGAAGTTCACTTTAATCAGACATAACTACTCATAAATTCTGAGATAAAGATGTTTCTTGATCTTGACGTCAGTAGAAATTACCTTATTCATAAAATCTCTTTGTATGAAGGTCTCAGCATCAAAGCAACACAAGCAATAATGACATTAGTTTATAATGGGAATCTTGTGAAGAAAAATGCTTAAAAGACTCAGCCCAAGATCTTGCAAACATTAACTGCATCATTCTTTAGAAAGAGTGAAAAGATCACAGGTAAAATGGGGTACATGAGCAGTACATGAGTTTTCTCCCACAAAACTTTTGAGTTACTTTCTCCATTTTCATATTCCAACAGGCCTTCATTTCACAGTACCTAGTACAAAGCAGAAATATTTTTTAAGTGCCACCAGGAGCAATGTCTGGAGTTAATGTGTAGAAACACAGAACAACAGTGCATGAAACTCAGTTATTTTCTCTGTTTCCCTGACTCTAGATCCAGAAGTTGTTTGAGCTTACTTTCCTGCTGCTTCCTTTTCATGTGTGCATCTCTCCAGACATCATCTAAGTGTTTTTGAGGATAAAGCAAATACAATGATCCTTCTGGAAATAAGAGGCAATGGCATACTACCTCTGTGTCTCAGTTGGGGAAAACCACAAGATGAGAGGTAATTCAAAGAAGACACTATTATTATTCATCAGACAGAATAATCTGTCTCTGGTTAATGTGTAGTTAATAAGAAGTTGCCATTAGTGTGCATGTTAGGTGTGCAAAGGGTATCATGCAAAGAACCCCAGATCCTAACTACCATTCAAGGAAAATATATAGGGCTAGAAATATTTAGATATTCTTACCACTTTTCAGTAGAAAAGTCCTGATAAACCCTTGCCTTGTGATGCTTATTGTTTGTCTCTTCACTACAGTAACACAAATAGCAATAATCATATGGGAATGCATAGCCTTACTATAAGAGGCGTTTTTTTTTCCCAGGTGTTTCATGTTCAACATAAATCTCACTAAAATTTCTCATGATAATACCTTTCTGATCCAGCTTTATCTGTTTCCTCAATCTTGTATTTTTCAAAGAGTCTCTTAATAATTAAGTTTTAAGACACTTTTAGGACCTGAAATATTTTTAGTATGCAAATTAATTATGCATTTACAATAGAAATGTTTTGGAGTTCTGATGCATGTAATTCGAGATAGCTCTTGAGTGGTGAGATGTTAAGTACTTTTATATAGGATGTGGTTTCATCTCTGAACTCCAGCTCAGCAAGGCTGATTACTAACATCTTATTAACAAGTCTCATATTGGGCTAAACTGAAAAGTAGGCATTAGGTATGGCATTAATATTTTGATCTTTATAGTCCTGAATCCTTGAAAAATACCTGCTAGTAGTAAATACATCCCACCTAGAGAAACTGGATTTGACCTTGCAGTACCCCGCAAATGTGCCAGAGGTGCCTTCCACCTCTTGCTCAATTAAACAAAGCTCCAAGCACTTGCTGTCACCTCTGTATTTGTGTGTTACCAGTTAAAATGTTCTTGCCGCACAAAGATTCACATCTGTGACAGCAGCTGAGAAAATGTTTTATTTTTATCTCCCTGTGCTCCTAACTCCTTCAATTAAAACTATGAATTAAGCAGGCCCCTCAAACTACCTTTCTCATTACAATTGTTACAGTTGTTTTCCCCTCAGAGCACAGCTGCCTCATGTCTTGCAGAGGGCTTTTTTCCTGGCCTCCAGGGTCACACTAAATTTTTAGAGTCTTTAAATAAAACTATCTTTTGTTCTTTGCATGAAACCCAGCAAATCGTATTCACAACATATTTTCTCACAAAGAAATTGGGTCAAAATGTGAAAATCTGTCTATCTTGTGTCGTTATCTGCTTATTTGTAATTACTGAAATACATTAAAACTTTTTCTTAGATTAGCCTCTATTATTTTTTGTCTGACATTGTGCAGCAATAAGCACTCTCCAGTCTGTACAAAGTTCAAATTGCCAAGATAAAATGATGGTAGGAATTCTTCCCTTCAGTAAACTCTACAGACATTTATGGAAGCACTTAAGGACTACATTTAAAGGCACCCTCCTTGTCACGCAATTGAACATATCCAACATAATGCCAATCTATGACATGACTGAAAGCATGTCAGCCTTACGACATTATTAAGACATAATTGCATTTTGCAATCCTCTTGCACATAGCTGGCCTAGCCCCTTCTCAGGACCAGCCTACAAGAAAGTGAACAGAAGTGCACTTGGCATCTCAGAAGTGCACACTTCATCCCGTGATCCAGGAGCTACACACGTGCTCATTGTGTGACCAGGTACCTACCTGCCGTGCAGCAAAGATGCCATGTTTAAATGTACTCTAGAAAGATGGTGGGTAATGGGCTACAGACTTTATTGCGTTACACTTTAGGCTGAAGGTTTACCCCAGAATTTTAAGATTTTTTTTAATAGTATCATGGCTCCTTTGATCCAACTGATTAGTCAACATCCAGGATCTTTCTGGACTGTTCCTATTATTTATTTTTCCCTATGAACTGCAGCATCTAACTGTAAGTTAGACACCTAAAAGAAGCTTCAGTCTTTCAAGTGTTTGATCAGGTAGTTGATATTTAAGTGGTGAGCCTAGACAAAAAACCGCTACTATGTATGTACTACTAAACTTAGCAATGCTAAAGACTCACTGAAATATTTGAATGTGATTGTTTGTATTCTTTATTCATTAGCATGTGCCCAGCATGCTTTTTGTGTATCCTAATTAGCACACTAGAAAAAGAATGTCTGAGCATGTTTCAGGAGATAGCATGAAACATAAACCCTCCTCAATAGGCTGTATAGACCGGGATATCCTGTTATCGGGACAGAAGATCATTTAGATGAACAGATCTGGGATATACGATGCTGCTTGCCCTCACAACAACAGATAAAAGTTTGGCCTGTATTATTTACTAGCATAGAGGAAGCCTGTGATGCTAAACACTCAAATGTGAAACAGATGGTATCACTCAAATTAGATTAATTATGACAAATTTTCTTTGTTATGTTACTAGGTACATACTGTAGCTTTTAATAGGAGCAATTGTCCTGATAAATACTTAGAAGTCTTAATCTTGCTCTAAAAAACAGCTGAGACAGTTGTGGCATCACTGCAACAACTTCTTTGCAGGCAACTCCACTGACTGTGAAAAGTTTCCAACATTATAACACTCTAGTAATATTATATGGAATCTCTTTCTGCTAACGTTCCTTGCTACATAGACTATTACTTGTCAGCTATAAGCTTTTTAATCCCAAGCAGTTATAACCTGACCTTGGTCTTTCTGTATCAGCAAAAACTAGCTTCTGCTAGATAGCATGAGAAAAAAGTGCAAGGATACTTCTACTGTAAACCATTAACTCCAGTATCTAAGTGTAATTGATTAGGGAACATAAATTAAAATGTTTTAGATTATGTTAACTGTTGTAAAAAGTCACCAAAACTGAGGTATTTTTCTAAAGGCATTGCTGTATAACTTCAGAGTCCAGAAGCAGCTAGCAGAACTGAACCTGCAAGAGAATGTGAAAGCAGCACACCAAACACTGTGCACTTGCAGTGGCTAGCTACATTAAGTAACAGGACAGCCTGTCTCATGTTTGGCTCAACAGACTCCCTGAGTGCTCTCTAAGGCTAAAGCTGGAGCTCTGTCCAGTACTTGCATTTAAAGCTGCGAAGGGCACTGATGGGTCTGGAGAGTGGTGAACAGAACCTTCTAGTTAGTCACGGATGGAAATATTGTTTCTTGAATAGTTGTAGCTCCAGAAGCCTGTCTTCCTATGGTTTTGGGGTTTGGTTTTTTTTTTAGTTTAAAACTGAAGTTTATGCATGTTTTCCCCACATTCATACTCTCACAATTCTCCTCTTCCTCCTAACTCCCAGCTGATTCCAGCTATGTCCGTGGTGACTAACTTACCATGTGAACATGCTGAATGACTAACCTGCAAACCCCAAAAGAAATATCAGATGAGTTCAGACTTAAGCCTTTATCAGAGACACTAATTTTGTCTCACTCCTTTCCCTGCCATCATTTTTCATCAAAGTTTGAAGACTGGAATAACTCATTAAATATGACTGAAATTAAGCTTTATATTCAAAACCTACTGATGGAAGTAACAGACAGAATAGTCCCATAATCACCTTTCTTTAGGGAAATTGCCTAGAATATTCTCTCTTGCATGCCCAAGAGGAATGAATTCCATTTTCTTTTCTTGGCAGGAAATCTGAAGTGCTGGAACTGATTGCTTTTGAAAAGCTACGAACTTGATTCTCAATCAGCTCTTTATGGGATCATTTTAGTTATAGTTCTGGTATTTAAAAAGTCAGCAGGAGGATGGATTTTGGCACTAAGTAAAGTGGACATGATGACCTGAAATGGCAATGCTTGGCCTTTTCAGGGTTGATGCAATTGCACAACTTTTCCCAGAAGAAATCCCTCATTGCACATCAATTTTGTTTAAAATTTGGTAGATTGTGACTACTATCAGCAAGAGTCTATAGAAATGTCATAAAAAATCCTCGGGATTGAAATGTCATCAAAAAACATACACGGGATGATTACCACTATTCATACTTCAATATTCAGTATCTGGTATGCAAGTTATATTTGGTGCCAGAAATCAGAAATCAGGATCTCTGCCTTAGTACTGGGTCTCTCTCTTGTAGACGGCCTGAAAGAAAAAGATTAAGAGTACTGTGCTTTCATTCTTGAGATCAGTCTCTAGGCAACAAAGAGCTGAATTATGGCTACTGAATAGCATATGATTATGAAATGCTTAAATTTTTTGGATCATATAAATATCATATGTACCTGTGTACATACAGGTATATAATCTATACCTACTATGCATATATATGTATGTATATATATAAGGATGCATGCATGTATCAAGTGGGTATATATAGATAGATATGTGTACAAAGGTACATATCAATGTGATTCTCACTTATAATAACATATGTATCTATATACATACAGGTGAAATATGCATATTATATGCATAATAGATGTATACTGAACAGATGTTATTTCATGTGATTCTCATAATATGTGCACATATATGGATATATGAAGTATGTATATGTATAGACATATATATGTGTGTATATGTATAGACATATATATATGTGTGTATATATATATACACATGCACATACATGTATAGATAATTTTTAAGTCCACCATACTTGAAACACTGACATTCAGGCTTCAAAGAAGAAAGGTCCTGTAGTTCTGGTCTTGGCCAAGCCATTGCAGACTGATATCTAATCTGTTTCAGTTTCTTGCAATGTTTATATCAATCCATATTGCCTCTAAGCCACCAGAGATGGAGTTTTGTGTTGTACTTCCCCTACTGTGTATGAGCACAGTTGTAAATAAGAGCAAAGGTGGCAATTCTGGCACTAGAAGGTGATACCTGAAAGGCCTAGTGACAATCCTGGCTTGAAGTGCACTGTGGCCTAGAGTTTGCTCTTTCTTTGTGGATGCAAAGGGATAAACTAGGAGATGCCATTAATCTCATTTAAGACCTCACCGTCTCTGATGGTTCTTTGACTTCTCCTTCACTTGAAAAGGCAAACATTCATTTCTTTTCTGTGACTAGTCACCCAATTCCACTAAAATAAGTTTTCTTTTACAGCAGGGTAAGTGGGAGAATTTCTGGTTTGCATGCACTGAGTCACTGCTGTGGAGAAATCCCACATGAAATATTCAGGGAAACAGGAAACAAGAAAGAGAATAGTCAGAAAATTCAGCTCCTAATGTACATCTGTAGATGCCGGAAAGCAATACTTTTTTTCTGCTCCCCGGCACTTAGTGAGGCTATATCAATCTTTAACAAACTGTTTTATTTCCTAGCTGTCCAGAAATAGTTTCCTTCTTCATTTCCACAAAAGTGTCTATCCCCCCATATTCTTACCCTTTCGCTACAGCACAGGAAGACAGTAGAGCCTGCTTTGAGGACCAAATTACAGTTGTTTCAATCCAAATACTAAGATTGTTCCAAGATAGGCTAACAGACAAGAGAGATTATCTTGCCAGCGCTCTCCAACTTTTAATCTGAAAGGTATAATATTATAACATCCTTAAGAAATTTTTAACTCATTTACAGAAAGGTGGACAGGTTTTTTTTTGTTACTTCCTTCAAAGCTCTAATGTTCCTTGAGAACATATCCAGCTTCATGAAAAATATCTGTGCATGGGCTCCTTAGATGTGTTTGGACCGCAACTGAGAGGCCAACCCAAGGGAACCAGGGCAGTGCAGAAGCAGAACAGTGAATAGGAAAGTGCTACAGAGCCCAGAGGTCTAATGAGTACTTAATTGTTTATAGAAAGTAGATCAACTCAATTAGGCAAACTGAAGAGAGACACGGTCTCCTGCCTGGACCTTCGATCACTCAGCTGGGACATAAAAGACTGCTTTAACTTCCACTCTGCCTAGTTCGAAACTGGGGTCTCTTACATTGGTGGTTATTTAAGATTCCATTTGTTAGCTATCTGGAACCTTAAAGGTGTTGATTTTGGTTCACAGCTTGCAAAACAAGTGTCAAGCCTTCAGATATGAAGGTATTCTGCAAAGCAGGATCCATTTTTCCAGCCAGCCTCCACGTGCCAACACTGGCAATCCCTCAAACAGGCATCACTTGACCACCTAGGGCTTCCTGGGTAAAAGCAAAAGCTTAAAATGCTGCCTGAAAGCCAAGAGGTAGTCAATCCCAGTAATTAAATAATACAAGTAAATTAGTAATAGGACTATCAGATTTTTGTAACAGCTGGAAGGGTAGGAGGTCTGGCTTCGGGGCTCAAGGCCAGCTCAGAGCCAGGACAGCTGAGGGAAATCCCCATGCTGCTGGGGAAGCCGAGCCAGGGCCCACCCTGGCCTGTGGCAGCTGGTTTTCAGCTGAGGCTCTGATGCCTGAGCTACAGTCCCAGCCACACCACTGCCCTGCCCTGCCCAGCCATGGGCCCTGCTGAGCCAGGCCCATCTGCCCAGCCATGTCCTGGCCTGGCCTTGGCCCACCCCCAGGGAGGTGCCTGACGCCCAGGGCTGGGGCTGCCCCAGTGTTCTCCAGCTGCCCTGCTCTGAAAAGCAGAAACACCTTTCAGGGAAGGAGATAGAGGCTGCAGGGTGCTGAGGACCCGCAAGCTGCCATAGCCCACTGTACCCGCACTCCTCACTTCTGCACGCTGCTGTTGCCTGGGACAGGGGAGAGACAAAGTCATTAGCCCTCTAGGCTGCTTCAGATGGTGGACAGAGGCTTAAGAGCTGCTCTGTTTAATTTTCACTTGTAATTCAGAGGGCTTATGCCCTAGAGAGCCTCCAGACTGGTGCTGTTTGACTTCTTGCTAAGGCACAGTGTACCTAAGAAGGAGAGATGGATATTTGTATTAAAATAGAGAAAAGGGAATGGCCTATCACAGAATCATAAAATCATAGAATAGTTAGTGTTGGAAGGGACCTCTAAAGGTCATCTAGTCCAACCTCCCTGCCTGGACCAGGGACATCTCCAACCAGATCAGGTTGCTCAGAGCCTCATCTAATCTGGCCTGAATCTACCTCCCTCTACTTTAAAACCATTGCCCCTCGCCCCTCGTCCTATCACAACAGGCCCTACTGAACAGCCTCTCCCCATCTTTCCTGTAGGCCCCCTTGAGGTACTGGAAGACCGCTATCAGGTCTCCCCAGAGCCTCCTCTTCTCCAGGCTGAACAGCCCCAATTCTTTCAGCCTGTCCTCATAGAAGAGGTGCTCCAGCCCTCTGATCATCTTTGTAGCCCTCCTTTGGACTCACTCCAACAGGTTCATGTCCTTCTCCTGTTGGGGGCTCCAGAGGTGGACGTAGTACTCCAGGTCGGGTCTCACGAGAGAATATGAGGCTATGAGCCTTCTCAAAGGCTATGATAAGCCACATACCACCTCAGGAAAAGGATTGCATCCTGACGGGTACATTTAGTTGAGGCAAAAATTTAAAAGTAAAAAAAAAAAAAAAAGAAAAGAAAAAAAAAGGATCATTTACTATAATCATGCTTTTACTTGAAAATCTAAAATTCATAATTACAAAATGTGTTTCTTTTAAAGATCAGCATTATAAATGCCAGAATGCTACTTTGAATCTCGACATCATTAGTGTCTGAGCTGTTTTTATGCTATTCTTTTAGTGCCAGCTGTCTCCCAAGCGTCATCTACTTCCCTTCAACATCAATGAAAAAATTTCCTTGTTTGCCATGGAGATTCCATTGTGGCCCACAAGGTAAATGAATCATTGTCCATAACTATTTGTCTCAAAGGTGAGGAAAATTTACTGGTCTGTTAAATCTCCTCCCTGTAGTCTTGTCTTGTTCCCATCTGCCATCTTGTGGCAGTAAAAATTTAATTCAGCTCTAGCTAAAACTGTCATTCTAGACTCAGATGCAGTGAAGCACCAAGTGATGGCCCATTCCGCAGTTATAAGCCTGTTCCCTCCCAATGTTCGCTACCACCTCATGTCACGTTAGGCACACACGTGACATGGTATCAGGGGCTCCATTCTTTTCCAGAACTTGGTGACAAGTCTAAAATAAAATATTCCCATCAGCAGGTTGGAAGATGTTCAGAGTGAGAAGGGGAAACTAGATTGGATTAGAAATATGTTATATGGACAACTCACCAAACCAGAAATTAGTTCTTGCCCAGAATAGCTGAAGGCTTTTTTTCCCTGCTATAATTATTTGTGGAGGGGAAGATGGGGTGATGTAGGGGGGATAACACTGAGGAGGAACCAGGAACAGCCACAGGTAGACTTAGAAATACTGAATGAGGGTCTGCAGTGACAGGAAAGAAAGCTGTGTCACAAGACATAAGGAGAGCCTGCCCAAGGCTTCACAGCAATAAGACAAAATTCAATTTGCTGTTTCAAACATGAGGAACAGGCCACAGCTGTCATGGGGAACAAAAAGGCAGAAGGAATGGGCTGGAGTGGCAACAGAGAGCTCTGTCCCAGTTTCAGAGGAAAGTCTTTAAAGTTGAGCCAGACATTACTGTTGTAGCTGGAACTGTACAATAACATCCTCAGCCATGCAGAGAGGCTGCCTCTTCTCCAAAGACACCACAGCTACCATGCCACGGGCTGGCCCCTGCTTAGCCACAAAAAGTATTGGGCATCAGCAGAACACATGGATCTACAGTCAGTTTATTTTCTTCAGCAGCATGGTGTCCTACTGTGTTGGTTTTGTTTAGTGGGGAGGGTGGGGGGAGTTGCTAGAAGTTGCTACCCTTGGTGGTCCAGTGGACTCGTGTGGGTCTAGGGTGGACCTGCTGCTGGCCAGGGCCAATCCAATTGGTGATGGAATGTGCAGTGATAATGCCTCTGTGATAATGTATTTAAGAAGGGGAAAAATAAATTAAAAAAAAAGAAAAGAGGAAGAGGTGAACAAGCAGAAGCAGAGGCAGAGAGGAGGGGGCGGGAGACTTATGGACCTGGTGGCCCTCACCTTCTGGCCTCCTGCAGGGTGGCCGTCTGGGCCCAACTTGGCCCAGCCCAGCTGCAAGAAGTGGAAAGGAGATGAGATGTGAAGAGAACCTGAGAGGCATCTGCCTGAGCCGGTTGTAAAGAATTTCTTGTGAGAGGAACTGCTGCAAACACCAATGTCAGTGAAGAAGGAGAAGGAGGAGTAAAGTTGCTCCTGACAAGATTCCCCTGCAGCCCATGGTGAAGGCAATGATGAGGCAGGCTGTCCCCCTGCAGCCCATGGAGGTCCACGGAGGAGCAGAGATTCACCTGCAGCCCATGGAGGACCCCATGCCAGGGCAGGTGGATGCCTGAGGGAGGCTGTGGCCCATGGAGGGCCCAGGCTGTGGCAGCTGTTCCGGAGGGACTGCACCCGGTGGCAGAAATGACCTACACCAGAGCAGTTTGAGGAAGGACTGTAGCCCATGGGAGGGACCCCATGCTGGAGCAGGGGAGGAATGTGAGGAGTTCTTCCTCCAAGGAGGAAGGAGTGGCAGATATGTGATGAACTCATCATAACCCCTATTCCTTATTCCTCCCTGTGCTGCTCAGGGTCAGGGGAAGGAGGTAGAGATAATTGAAATGAAGTTAAGCCCAGGAAGAGGGAGGGATGGGGGGAAGTTTTTTTCGTTCTCTTCCTCATTACGCCACTTTGGTTTTATTAATAATAATAAATAAATTGTTTTCCCCAAGTCAAATCTGTTTTGCCCCTAATGGTAACTTTAAGGATCTCTCCCTGTCCTTATCTCAAACCTCGAGACTCTTTGTTATGTTGTCTGTCCCTACTCCTTTGGAGTGTGGGGAGAGTGAGTGAGAGACCCAATCCTGCTCCCAAGTTGGGCTAGACTACAACACCTACACACCAGTCTACTTTCTCCCGGCTAGAGACATTTCAAACTCCTGGAGAGCATTTGCAGTCAGATCCACAGGTCTTGCTTGCTTGTAAGTGATGAGATCTTGCACAGTGCTCACAGCCCAGTGTCAACAAAGGTTATTGGAGAAATCCCTTTCTTTGGCAGGGCAGGCAGAGACCAAGCACAGCTCATGTCTGTAGGGGCTGAGTGCTGAGACTAGAAAAATACAAGTCGAATGCTGTTAAGATGAACAATCTGGTGAGAAAAGTCAGGGAAGAGGAAACCCCTTAAGGTCTTTGCAGTGAATTTAACAGCTCCAACATTTACACTCATCCTATGTGATAGCATTTCTGTCAGAACAAAATGTTACTAATAGTATGAAATGAGGCACTTGGAAGTTAGGAAATGCCAGCACTGAAGCATTATAACATAGTCATTAATTACACAGTTACACATTTACTTCTGAGTGACGTCCATGGCATGATCATTCAGGCCCTTTATAAAAACAAGAAGAAAAAGTTGCTGCTTAGGTCAGTCTTCCCTTGTTTTTTTTCTGCTCAGTATTTAAAAAAAAAAATCTCTGCAGACCAACAAGCCCAAAGAGGCTTTGATTTATAAACATCTAAACTTCAGGAAAGCAATGAATGGTCACTTCATTGTATTACATTTTTAGCCTTGTTTCTGTGGACAAATATATTTTTTAAATGAAATGGTCTAGTATTTCCTCATATTTTACAGCCTCCCAGGCTGATTTAATTTAAGGTTAAAAGGCAGTTGTCTAGATTATTCTTGCCTCATGTACAAAACTAAATAAAATGTTGTAATGATTTAAGTAGCTGAGTGTCTTCCTTTATATCTTTCCCAGGGTGGTGCTGAGCTAATGAATTACGTGAAGCTTTCTGCAAGTAATCCCTAGTCCTATGGTCTTCATAACTGACAATATTGTGTGAATTCCCTGTTTGCTCAGTCACAGAATTACAGAGCAGTTGAGGTTTGAAGGGACCTCAGGAAGTCTCTAGTTTGACCTCGTGCTCAAAGTAGGCTCAGCTGTGAGAGAGACAACACTACTCAGACCCATGACCAGCCAAGTTTTGAATAACCCCAAGGACAGAGACTGCACAGCCTCTCTGGGCAACCTGTCCCATAGCCTGACTGTTCTCACTTTGAAAAGGTTTTCTTTATATCCTAGAATCTGTCAGTGCTTTGAACGTATAAAGTGTTGTATAATATTAGTGCCAGAGAATTTTAAAAGTCTTGTTTGTCTGAAGTTGGGCACTAGAATTAAGAGATCCTCAGTATTACCCGCAATCTGCTTTAGCCCACTGCCTGTAAAATAAGATTAATGAAACATATTCCTGACATGGTACTTGGAAATAAAATTCATTAACTTTTAAGCTTATTTTGTATCAGATGAATGAGGAATATATAACTCTGGTTTTAAACCAGGATTTGAAGAGTGAGTAATAATAATGTTTTGGGCCAGACACTAGGAAAGAAATGCAATCCTGTGGGGAAAAAAAATACTATCTGTCATGTCCATGAACAAAATGCTGTGAATTAAAACACTTTTAAGTTTATATTTGCTAACATTTAAATACTTCTCTTTCCATCCTCAGTAAGGTCATTCCAGTAAATTTTATTTGTACAGCAGACAATAATAAAACTACTCACACAATTTCTCTCTAATAAGACTCCGTAAAAGAGCTGGGTTTTTCCTTCAGCCATCACAGATGTAGAAATCATGAGGAGAGCTTTGAAACACATGGTGGCCTTGGTGGCCTTGGTTTTCTGTGGAACAGGAAAATGTTCTCTGTATAAGAAGCAGCACTGAAGCTGCAACTGTTGCCTGTTAATAGTTGTCTTCTCCAAGAAATAGACTTCTAAATGATCCATGCCACCTTATTTCAAAATATATCCTTTCTCATCCGGTTTTGTTTCTTTTGCTTTTGTTGTTGTTGTTGTTGTTCTTTTATCCTAATAATTACAGTATTACAGGTGTAAATATGTAAACAGATTTCTTAGAAGCTCCTTTTGTAGTGTATTTAGTGTTCACATTTGCATGAGCCACTGTAACGTATTACATGATCCTGCCTCTGGATGTCAGCATTTGCCCTCATTTGGAAACATTTATAACTTGTCTTTGGAATTGCTTGTTCTCCATAACACCCAACTCTCAGTGACACCCAGTAGATTTGAAGGAACTCAGCACCTCATGAGACCTATTCTCTGCATTTCTGTAGCTCCTAATATGTGAGCTCAAAGGCACCACTAGTGAAGTTTCTCTAGATCTTAGTAACTGGGTATCAATCATGTGCTGTGGAAATCTGTCTGTCTAGAAGATTTTTCTTCTTATTTTGGTTCAATTAGACTCGTAGAATCATAGAATATCTCAAGTTGGAGGAGGTCCATAAGGATCATCCAGTTGCACTCCCTGCTCCTCGAAGGACTATCTAAAATTATGCCATATGACTAAGAGTGTCAGTCAGATGCTCCTTGAACTCTGACAGACTTGGTGCCATGGCCACTTCCCTGAGGACCCTGTTCCAGTGACCGAACACCCTTTCAGTGAAGAACTTTTTCCTAATGTCCAATCTGAACCTCCCTTGAAGTAGCTTCATTCTGTTTCCTCATGTTCTATTGCTGGTCACCAGACAGAGGAGATCCGCACCTCCTCCTCTGCTGCTCCTCTTGAGGAAGCTGAGACCATGATGAGGTCACTCCTCAGCCTTCTGTTCTCCAAGTTGAACCAGCCAAGTTCAGCTGCTCCTGACCATCTTGGTTGCCCTCCTCTGGACACAAGCTTGATGTCCTTCTTATATTGAGATGCCCAAAAGTGCACACAGTACTAGAGGTGGGTCCACACCAGTGCAGTGTAGAGCGGGACAATCTCTACCCTTTACCAACTAGCTATGCTATGCTTGAATACAATAATATAATACTTAATCCAATAATCTCCAATGTAAAAAATTTAAAAAACCACACATAAAATCAATGGCAGGAAATTATATCGTTAAGATTTAATTTCTTGAAAAATATAAATAAGTGGCATTGCAGGCATGCAAAACAGAGTATTATGTCCCATGTGGATTGATATTCATACCGTCATACATTAACAGGTTCAGTCTCACAGACACAGTGTGTTGTTAGAATGCTGCACCCTGAAGTGTGACCTACAGTTTTATGTTGGAATTCATGGACTTTTATTTTCTTTTTATTGATTGCACTGGGATGTGAGCTAAGACAAGAAATGTCTTAGAGATAGGAACATTCAAAAGCCCCTGTCATCTCTGTTGAAAGACACTTGTTTTCTGATCCAATTTAATGCATGATAGTTACTGAATAACTCCCTCAGGCATAATTGTTTTGTTTAATTACAACTACCAGAAGTAAGATTCAAATGTAAAAAAAAAATAAATTCTGCAATTTATAAGGGACAAAATCCCTGCCATGATAAATGTAGTCTGATTTAAGCTAAGGATGGTGGAGCAATATTTTCATAGCCAAATTTGCCCCCCTTTCAGTCACTCATTGAACTGGTTTTGATTTACAGACGCTTTTACAAACCCCAAGTGTAATGAAAATGGTGCAAATGCTCTCATATTAAGATATAAGTGTGAAGATACTTTCCTGCTACACAGCTGTCTCTGGCCTTTTGAACCAAATTGAGGACCACTTAAGGAAAGTGGATGCAAACAAGCCCGTAGGACTAGATGGGATGTGTTTGTGGCTACTGCAAGTGCTGCCATATGCAGTAAGGCCACACTGAATCATCACTCTAAGGTCATGGAAATTAGGTGAAATCCCAAATGACTGAAAATAAAAAGCAAATGTCACACCCATCTTCAAAGGGCAAGGAAAAAAAAAAAAAAAACTGGGTAGCCAGTTCACTTAATATCTGTCCACAGGAAAATTAAGAGGCAAATCTTCCTGGCGGCCATTTCCGGGCACTTGAAGTACAATAATTTGATTGGGAGCAGCCAGTACAGATATACCAAGGGCACATCATGCCTGACGAGCCTGATGACTTTCTATGATGAGATAACTGGGTCAGTGAACAGCTGGAGACTTGTAGATGTGGCTTTGGCAAGATCTATGTAGACCATAATATCCTTACATCCAAACCTAAGAGACAGACTGGGTGGTCAAAGCTCCACTGAACAGCTCTCAGAATCTGCCTGTATTCATGACTTTGTTCTCTTTTTGCTTCAGTAGCAAAGAAGCATAAGTGCTTGATTCCAACGAGCAAATCAAAGTGAATTACTATTACTACTTGATCAGTTCTGACACTCTTCAGTGCAGCATAGAGCATGAAAATACAGTGTCTGCTGAAAAACAGCCCCTGTGACAAGCTCAGGGAAAGCCAGACACCCTGAATAACGGAAGGTGATTTAGTGATTGCGATCTTTGCTTACTTCACTGTCAGTCAATTTTTCTGTCTTCCATTAAGACTTTATAGATTACAGGAGGGTCATCATAGATATATTTGTCGTCTGATAACTGCTGCCCTCCTTGTATTCTATTAACTTTGAACGTAGGAGCAGAAGTACTCAACATTGAATTTTGACAACCTTGTATCAAGGATGAACACCAGATTATAATTTAAAAGAAAGGCTCACTATTTTTTCAAAGTACAATTTACTCTGAATGTCAAATATCTGAGGGCAATGAATAAAATTGCAGATAATATACAGAACTGATATGATGCTTAAGATCAGAAATAAAAGTGCTGCTGAAACAAGCTGGCTGTTGATGAAATTAGCTCAGAATTATCAGTAAGAGGATTATGTGGGTCAAGTGGGGATCTCTTCAGATCAACTCACACAGCAAAGCCCACATCGGAAGCTATCAGCTCCAGATGTCTCTGTGTTACACAGCACCTGAACAAAAGGGATTAATGTGGAGAAAGGAAGAGATGCCATCCATACTCTTAAGACTTTGTGATTCTTCAGAAATGGATACAATGGAGGTTGCATGAGGGTGATCCAGAGTTTCTCACCACAGAGCACAGACATTTTGTAGGATGATTAAAAGATAAAAAGAAAAAAATTTGAAGGGCTTCTGTTTCCTGTCAATAGAGAAGGGATGACGAAATCTTATGGAAACAGGAAAAGCCAGCAGACAATTCTATGGGCTTTGTTTTCACTGCTGTGTTAGAAATGGTTTTGATTACTGAGATGGACTACAGTTTCTGCACATAGAATCATAGAATCATAGAATCATAGAATGGTTAGAGTTGGAAAGGACCATCAAAGGTCATCTAGTCCAACCCCCCTGCAAGGAGCAGGGACCTCCCTGACTAGATCAGGTTGCTCAGAGCCCCATCCAGCCTGGCCTTGAACGTTTCCAGGGATGGGGCATCCACCACCTCTCTGGGCAACCTGTTCCAGTGCTCTACAACTCTCATTGTGAAAATTTTTTTCCTAATATCTAATCTAAACCTACCTCCTTCTAATTTAAACCCATTACCCCTTGTCCTATCACAATAGGCCCTACTGAACAGCCTCTCCCCATGCTTCCTGTAGGCCCCCTTGAGGTACTGGAAGGCTGCTATCAGGTCTCCCTGGAGCCTCCTCTTCTCCAGGCTGAACAGCCCCAACTCTCTCAGCCTGTCCTCACAGGAGAGGTGCTCCAGCCCTCTGATCATCTTCGTGGCCCTCCTCTGGACCCTCTCCAACTGGTCCATGTCCTTCTTATGTTGGGGACTCCAGAACTGGACGTAGTACTCCAGGTGGGGTCTCACCAGGGCAGAGTAGAGGGGGAGAATCACCTCCCTCGACCTGCTGGCCACGCTCCTCTTGATGCAGCCCAGGACGCGGTTGGCCTTCTGGGCCGCAAGGGCGCATTGCCGGCTCATGTTGAGCCTCTCATCCACCATAAACAACAGTTTTGTTCTAAAATGCAAGCACTGGCAGGTAGAAAGTCTGATCTGTGTTCAGCTTCCCTCACTCTCTTTTCTCTTTTTGTCTGATTTCTTTGAAGTTCAGTAAGATATTCCTAGTATGCTATCACCATCACTTCTCATAAAAAGCCCAGGAATCCAGACTAGTCATGACAAATTATATATAAGGAAAGCAACTGTTTATTTCGAACAGACTACAACATGGGCTGAGGTGTATAGAATCATGGAACCATAGAATCATAGAATTGTTTAGGCTGGAAAAGACCTTAAGATCAACAAGTCCAACCATTAACATAACACTGCCAAGTCCACCACTAAACCATGTCACTAAGCTCCACATCTACACATATTTTAAAGATCTTCAGGGATGGTGACTGCACCACCTCCCTGGACAGCCTGTTCCAATGCTTCGCAACCCTTTCAGCCAAAAAAAAATTTTGCTAATATCCCAGATCTCCCCTGACACAACCTGAGATTGTTTCCTCTCATCATTTCCACTTGTTATGTGGAAGAGGTTGACACCCACCTTGCTACAGACTCCTTTCAGATAGTTGAACAGAGCAATAAGGTCTCACCTCAGCCTCCTTTTCTCCAGATTACATCACCCCAATTCCCTCAGCTGCTTCTCAAAAGACCTGTACTCTAGACCCTTTGTCAGCTTTGTTGACTTTCTTTGGACACCTCCAGCATCTCAATGTTTTTCTTGTAGAGAGAAGTCCAAAACTGAACGTGTGGCCTCACTAGTGCCAAGTACAGAGGTACAATCACTTCCCTAGTTCTACTGGCCACACTATTTCTGATACAATAGGATGCTATTGGCCTTCTTGGTTACCTGCACACAGTGCTGGCTCATATTCAGCTGGCTATTGACCAACACCCTCAGGTCCTTTTCCGCCAGGCAGCATTCCAGCCACTCTTCCCCAAAAGTATAGCATTGCATGCGGTTGTTGTGACCAAAATGCAGGACCTCACACTTGTCATTGTTGAACCTCGTACAATTGGCCTCGACCCGTTGATCCACCCTGTCCACCTCTCTACAGCCTTGCTACCCCCAAGTAGATCAACACTCCCCCCCAGCTTGCAGCTTACTAAGGGTGCACTCAATCTCCTCATCCAGATCACTGGTAAAGATATTAAACAGAACTGGCCCTAATACTGAGCCCTGGGGAACACCACTTGTGACCAGCCCCCAATTGGATCTAACTCCATTCACCACAATTCTCTCAGCTCGATCATCCAGCCAGTTTTTAATCCAGCGAAGATTATGCCCATCCAAGCCATGAGGAGCCAGTTTCTCCACCAGAATGCTGCAGGAAGTGTTGTCAAAGACTTTACTAAAGCCTAGGAAGACAATATCCACAGCCTCATCCACTAAGCAAGTCACCTTGTCATAGGAGGAGATCAGGTTAGTCAAGCAGGATCTGCCTTTCAAAAACCCATGCTGACTGCACCTGATCACCTGGTTATCCTGTAAATGCCACATAATGGCACTCAAGGTGCTCTGCTCCATAAACTTCTCCTGCACTGAGGTCAGACTGACAGGCTGAATCCTTTCTGGAAGTATCCTTCCACTTGGCCGACGAAAAGGTACACTTCTTCTTTGTATTTACTCATAAATTAGGAATGAAAATTTCTTTCCTGACTGTACTCACGGAATCTCACTAGGACTTCGTTATAGTATTTGACATCAGAGGAAAACATATATCACATTTCCCTTGATACTAAAGGGACTGGGAAAACATAAGGTTAAGTAAAGTTGTTTCCTTGAAGAAAGGAGGATTTTTTTCCATCACTTTGTCTCTTAACTCTACAGTAAATACCTGCCTTCTTTGTATACCTGCACCTTCATTAAACTCATACTGTTGTCATGTGATTGTATTATAATTTGTGTTTTGTGGTCATTTACAACCTTTTATCCTCTCATTTATCTTATTTCAAATGTTCAGTTACAGAAGCACCAAAGCACAGGTTGACTGATTCATAGAAGTGCACAACTTTTAAATTTGATAACAAGAAGATTCCCAGCTTCCTTAACAGGCAAGCTTTTGAACTCTTCAGAAAATCAGGTTTTCTTTTTTTCTTTAGTATGTTAACAGCATTAGTGTGTTCTAATGCTGAGACTGACAGCTGGAAACACCCTAGCAGCAACGTCCAGGACACAGCTCCAGTGTCTCTTAAGTTCTCCAGATAATATCAAATGAAATGAGCTCATAATCTTCTAAAGATCTCACTCGATGACAAGCACTTAAGCTGGATCTGAATCAAACTGGAACATGCGAGCTTTTCAGGGCTAATACTGTCAAGCAGGTATCAGATGCATCTCATTGGATGTGAGATATCATAACACATATCGCGCTGACAGCTCTGGGAACTGAATTCCTTGATCTACAACTGAAATATAAGGTAAGCCATGACCAAGCAAATTTCTCACAGGCATGGTTCACTTCTTATCACAAGTGAGAAGCTTTGGTGACAAATGGCAGTTGTTTATATCACTTCCACTGAGATTATCAGCAAGGGTGTCTACGTTTATCCTCTTTCCCCATAATACAAGTTCTTCTGGTACTTTCTGGTATTAAGCATAGATGATTAATATGTCTCATTTGCTTGTTCTTTTATCTTCAGTCATTGTCTTCAACATAAAAAGTTAAATGACTTTTTAGACTCTTTGAACTCAAGTCTTTTAGTACTTTGAAAACAAAAGACAAAGGTTTGGAACTTGATCTGATTTTCTGTGGGAAGCCAGCACTGATTTGAAACTGGTTTGATGCGTGTGTAGCAGCCATTGCCACTAATGCTGTTGTGGTATGTACCAGTTGGAGTTTCCCAACTTCTGAGGGCTCCAGATCCATGAGTGATCATGAGCTATATCACAGCTGTAGAGCCAGAAGAAAAATGTGAGAAACAAAAGTCAACTTGAAATGGTTGAGACTTAATGTCAGTGAGGAATCTAGCAGTGATTTTTATTAGGGGATTGAATCTGGCAATCACGGGTGCACTGCTTCTAACCAAAAAAGCTGCACCAAGACTGTCCAGAATTGCTCAGTTTCTACATGTTCTTCATCCACTGGCAGATCATATGCTAACACTTGCAATTTTTCTAACAGTTCTATTGCTATATGCAATAAAACTTAAGTAGCTCTGTATCACCTGCCATTGCATATCATCTTAATCTATCTGCAAGTAGATGTTAAACTGGATTACAGAGAAACAACTAATCTTTATATTATTCTATGAGTAAAACTAATCCTCAGGGCTGAACTTTCAATCTCTAACCATTTCATTGTTGCCTCCTGGAAGTTTCAAAGAAATTTACCAAATTATTCTGGATCTCTGCTAATTCTCTTAAACAAGACTTTACTATCACATGATATAGATGAGTTAAGGAGGAAGAGAATCAATGTCTTCCCTTTGTCCTTCAAAATAAAACCATCCTCTCTTTGCACCACTGATACATTTTGAATGCCATGTTCTGGTCTTAAGCCAAAGTATTAGCTTCCAGTGAATGGGTTTGTATTTGCCTTTGGTTAGCTTTTTTGTGAGCCTGTTCCAGAGGGAGGGACCTTGGGCAACAGTTGAATGTATCTATCCTGAGTTTCTGTTGTAGTTCAGCCCCAATCGGGACCAGACTACGCAGTCTCTCTCTCACTCCCCCCACCCTCCAAAAGAATAGGGGGAGATGATGTAAGGAAAAATGGCTTCAAGGTTTGAGATAAGGACAGGGAGAAATCCTTAAAGTTACCGTCACAGGCAAAAACAAACTCAACTTGGGGAAAACTATTCATTTATTTCTAAAACTAGCAGGAGAATGAGACAGGGAACAAGATAACCTCCCTCTTCCCAAGTTTAACATTATCTCTACTACCTTCCCCTCCTGAGTGGCACAGGGGGCGAAGAGGGAATGGGGGTTATGGTCAGTTCACCACATGTTGTTTTACGCCGCTACTTCATTTTCGTGGGAAGAACTCCTTGCATTCCTCCTCTGCTCCATTGTGGGGTCCCTCCCACGGGCCACAGTCCTGCTCCAGCGTGGGTTCTCTCTTCCACGGGGTGCAGTCCCTCCAGAACAGCTGTCCCAGCGGGCCCTCCACGGGCCACAGCCTCCTTCAGGCCTCCACCTGGCCCAGCCTGGAGTCCTCCACGGGCTGCAGGTGAATCTCTGCTCCTCCATGGACCTCCATGGGCTGCAGGGGGACAACCTGCTCCACCATGGTCATCACCACGGGCTGCAGGGGAATCTTGGCCAGGAGCTGCATTACTTCTCCCCCTCCTTCTTCACTGACCTTGGCATCTGCAGCCATTCCTCACAACAGGCTGGCAGACGCCTCTCAGGATCCTTTTTACATCTTATTCACTTCTCATCTCCTCTCCACTTCTTGCAGCCAGGCCGGGCTGAGTTGGGCTCCCTTCGGCTGCCTGGCGGGAGGCCAGAGGGTGAGGTTTGCAAGGCCCACAAGGCTCACGCCTCCCCCTCTCTGCCCCTGCTCAGCTGCTTCAGATCTCCTCCTTTTTCTTTTTTCTGTTTTTCCCCTTCTTAAATACATTATCACAGAGGCATTATCACGGGACATTCTGCTACCAATTGGCTTGGCCTTGGCCAGCAGTGGGTCCGCCCTAGGCCCGGTCGAGTCCACTGAACAAAGGGGAGCAACTTCTAGCATTTTCCTACAGAAGCTACCACCTTAGGCCCCCCTTTACTAAACAAAACCAGAACAGTTTCTCAGACAGAAGTAAAAATTTTGGGCCACAGTTTGAGAATATAGACTCCTTTCCAATAAGTCATGAAAGGACCTTCACATGATGAGAGCTAGACCAAAGGTGTTCTACAGAATAGAAAGACTCTGTAACCTATTAATACCTGGTGCTTTTTTAAAGCTCATTAAAAATGTTTCCCAATAAAAAGATGTAAGAGGAACTTGTCAGCGTGAAATATGTTTGTTCAAATTGAAGCACACTGTAGTGGGTTGACTTTGGCTGGTTGCCAGGTGCCCACCCAGCCGCTCTATCCCTCCTCCTCAGCAGGACAGAGGGAGAATATACAGTGAAAAGCTCATGGGTTGAGATAAGGACAGGGAGATCATTCACCAATTACTGTCATGGTGTCATGGGCAAAACAGACATGACTTCAGTGAAATTGATTTAATTTATTGCAAATAAATAACAGAGTAGGATAGTGAGAAATAACAATGAAATTACAAACAGCTTCCCCTCCACTGTCCCTTCTTCGCAGACTCAGCTTCATACTTGACTCTTCTACCTTCTCTGCCCTGAGTAGCTCAGGGATAGGTTGTAGGGGTTGGAGTCAGTTCATAACTGATAACTTTGACTCTGCTGCTCCTTCCTTCTTATGCTCTTCCACTGCTCTGGTGTGGGGTGCCTCCCATGGGATACAGTCCTTCACAAACTTCTCCAAAGTGGGTCCTACTCACTGAGTTCAGTTCTTTGGGAACAAACTGCTCCAGTGTGCATCCTCCACAGGTCCTGCCAGGAGCCCGCTCCAGTGCAGGCTCTCCATGGACTGCAACTTCCCTTAGGGCTTGTCCCACTCCTCTGGTGTGGGGTCCTCTACAGGCTGCAGGGGGACAGTGCCTCACCATGGTCTTCTCTATGGGCTGCAGAGGAATCTCTGCTCTGGCACCTGAAGCGCCTACTCCCACTCCTTCTTCACTGACCTTGGTGTCTGCAGGGCTGTTTCTCTCACATTTTCTCACTTGTCTCTCACAGCTGCTGTGCAGGATTTTTTACCCTTTTTAAAATATGTTATCACGAAGGTGTTACCAACAAAGCTTTAAGAGGCTTAGCTTTGGCCAGCAGCCAAAGCAGGTTAATTTTGGAGCCAGCTGGAATGGGTTTTGTAGTAGCTTTTTTCTTGCAAGCTAAAGAAAAAAATCACCCTATTATTATGACTTTTTTTTACTGTTCCTTTAAAGTCATCATAAGATATGTTCGATTCAGTGAGCACTGTGATCTGTGTACATTTTGTGGTCTATAAAAATAGCTTACCCTCTTTTCCCATTGCTGCATGGCGGCTGCTAGAAGATGAGACTGGCATAATAAGGTCAGTGCTGCTGGGTAGTGTAACAAACTTGTCAGTAAACGTTAATATCAAAACAGCATCTTGGAAACATTTTCTTTATTCTTCTCACTTGCTTAAGACATGTGGTTTCATGTCTCATCACTAGCTATTTTCTGGAAAAAAGAAAATATGCACTGATTAAAAAAGAAATATAATTAAACTATTTCATGTAAAGTCATGAAAATATTCAGAATCTAGTCATTGGAAGGAACAAGTATAGGCAGCTATACATACTTAATTTCCTGGACATACTAGCAATAGTATCTTTTGGGACGAATTTCTGACATGTTTATCACCATCATATCTGGGAACGATGGGTTAAATCCTCGACCGTGTATAAATCCTCTTTTCAATGCTTCAGTAGAAGGTTCAACATTACAGAAAAACTCTATGCAAATCAGTTTACATTTCACTGCCTTAGTGATTCCAGTCCTTCTACGCATTGACCATGCCAACATTCTCTATATAGACACAGTAGAAAATCCCAGAGAAAGAAGCATTAAAAATAATAAAACAATGAAAACCTTACTGTACAGGGAAAGAGAAAATATATTAATTTCCTAGGGAAAACATGAGAAAGGTGTCAATAGAAGAATAAAATCTGAAAAACAAAAAAAAAATGGAGAACTAGTCACACCTTCATATTTTCTGAGTTTACAAGCAAAGAAAATGGTTATGGTTCCCGCTGTGGGTCTTTGCATCATGTTCTGCCCTTGGTGTATACAAACTTGATCTCAAGAATGTGTTATGTGAAATGTGGTACCTGCACCCAAATTTACTGTACTATCCAAGGAACAGAATTAATGAAAGTCTTTGTGATATATCATCATGGCTGTCGGCGGTAATGCTGAGCTCATGTTGCCTGCATCCCAGAAACTGTGTTGCACATGACAGTAAGTCTGTGCTAAAATGCATAGATAAGAGGTGCACCAGAGTACATCTTTACACAAATATAATAATCTAGGTATGAGGAAAATGGAGAAATCTGGTATGTGGGTATAGCTGGCTCCAGTATGCTGGCAAAGATCCATATAAATGTGCTCACCAGTAACCATGTTCCAAACTTCTGAAAGCTTTTTAGATATTGTTTAGAAAATACCTTTTCCCTTTTGATGTTTCCAGGTAATGTAATTTGAACCCATTTTTGCTTTCCTCTTTGGTGAAGAAAAACAACAGATTTGTCAAACTGATTCACAGAGGTGCTTGTGGGTAATATACAATCTGATCCACCTCCTTTCACTAAGCAACTGGAAGATTTACAGCTGAGGTCCCTGAGTGGGGAGGGAACAGAGAAATCTAAAAGCATGTAATATCACTTAACTCTTTATTTAATAAGTGTAGGATTTATTCCACAATCTCTTCAGTAAATATGTTTATGTTTTTTACATTTGTGATGGTTTAGCATTCTGACATAAAATTGTCTATTGCTTATTCAGACTTGTCCAGCAGTACAGGATTGCTCTGCAGTCTCTGTATTTTCAGATGTTTTAGGGCTAAATAAAGGTTCTATTTGGAGAGTGCACTTAAAAAATCCCGAGGCAAGAGGTTGCATAGCAATGGGAAGAGTGTATGCTCAATACTGAATCATCATCCTTGCATTTCTGTTACTATGGAGATGGCATGGCTGCTTCACAGGTTATTCTGCTGTCTCCACAGCTGCAACAGGAGCTTTGGTAGGGTGCATGTGCTGTCTCCTCATACCTTCTCTGTCCTTCACAAACGCAACAGAAGAAAATTATTAATTTTCAGTTTATGCTTAGATCCTGGCTTGTTGAAGCATGACGTCACTGCCATGCCTAAGAATATCAGTGTCAGTGCATCCTGGGACTGTGTGAAGATCAAGGGATTAAGACTGACCCTTTAAGCACATACACCTCTAAAAGTACTGCTGTGAATTCTCTCTTTTCTGTCTAAGAGCCCATGTACAAGATACCTTATCCATCCATTTTTTGAGAACTTCATATACATATTTAATTTAATATTGGAATGTGAAAACCATTATAATTACTGTACAAGCACAATGTACATTTATCAACTATTTCATATTCTAGGGCTATAGTGAGGGAGAAAGGGAGTGGAGTTAAGCATTTTATGGCTCCAGGTATGAGAGAGAGGCATATGGCAAGAAGCCATCTCTCTCTTGTTCTTGTGCCAAAAATATTTCAGCTAACACACTGAACAGAGAAGTAGGTCATATGATGATTTCTTTTTATGAACAGCACTTGACAACTGCACTAGTTCAAAAGTATGTCTGATTTTTTGAAAGGCATTTCTTCTTTCAGGATTGGAGATGCAGCTACAACCCGATGTATAAAAGCTCACTTAATGTGTATGTGAACACTTCCAATAACAATCTCAAACACTACTTTAACCTTATTGACTCAAGGTCATTTCTTTGTAACCAGGCCTACCATATACTCATTTTTTAACACTGAAAAAAACCACATATCCTTTTCCACTGAGCTATCTTTGCTGCATGGGTTTTGAAGAATTGCCTTCTTGTTTGATCTTTTGCCTGTATAATACTTTGCTACAGATGAAAGTACTCAAACTCCTCTGCAAATGTTATATGACAGCAATGACCATGTGAGTTCAGATCTTTCATCAGGGGCCAAAATCTAGCAAGCAGAGAAATCATGAGATCTCATCAATATGCTTCACAACCAGAGGTATATGTGCAATAAAAGCGAAGCTTTTGAGAAAACATCAATCTTTCTACCCACTTACTGAGAAACAGAGCAGCACTGGAATCATCCAAGAAGCTTCAGAAAGATTATCTGCCTGCATGTTAGTTTAACTTTTTTGAATGGTGTTACTTACCTTCACAACTGAAGTCATTTGGCATAGACTGAATTCTTTGACAAACATAAGATGTAAATAATGTTTGGCTTATACCTTTTCAGTTTTGCAATTCGTATCATCTACCTTTGAGCATAAATTCTATGAAGCTTACACACTGATTCATCTAATTGAAATACTCATGTTACGCTGCAGATCAGATTTATCTAACGTTAACGCCGAGTGGACAAATACCTTGGTATATTATGCTCGTCTTCTGTTGTTTCAAAGCCCTCTCCACGTTACGTTCAGAGAGGTGCAAACCACTCTCAGCTCTTCTATTTGGCATGTCTATGGGCGAGTCCATTTCCCGTTATCATCCATCACCCTCCTTCCATAAGCACAATTCCGGTAAGACTGGAGTCTGGTCTGTGCCACATGAGGACTAATGGCCGTCGCATGCATACATCATGTGCACGTCAGGGGCAAAATGCATTTAATGAAAGCCGTTGGGCTGACATTGCCCGGCTCCGCGGGGCGCGGGTAGCTCCGCGGGGAGCGGGCGGGCCCCCCCGGGCTCTGTCCCCGGTGCTAAGCGGGAGCGGGAGCTCCACGGCTGTGCTTCCCCGCAGGCACCGCGAGTGAAGGGAAACGCTTTTTGCACATCCAAACCTAGAAATTGTGCTAACCTCGTGAATACAGACAGGTAGAAACAACGCAAGACAATCTCACCTGTACCGATCAAAAAAGCATCCTAGCTAATTACCGTGAAAGAACGTTAATTCTTATACAAACATGATGTCACCTCCCATGGCAAGAGGGGTGGACTAGATCTTTCAAGATGCATTCCAAACCTAAGAGTTCTGTGTTTCTATGAATATTTAAACAGATTAAAACAGCGCTAATCCTTTTCCAAAACAGACACTTTTGACACTGATGTCACTAGAATAAACCAGCTTTGTCCAACAGGAAGGGAGTCACTCTTCTGCTATGATTTTTCACAGTGATTGTTTCAGAAACTGCTGAAGGTTTAAAATAAATAATGGTATTTAATTTATGGCTGAATTCTTGTGACCAAATGTTACTTAGCAGTTAGCTAGTTTTAAGAATGCATGTTAAGAGATTCCATATTCTTTCTTGAAAACAAGAGAAAATCTAGGCTGAACTTAAGAAGAAATATGGATTTGGGGTGATATTCTCTTTCCTTTGTAATTAATAAAGTAGTTCAAAGAGATCAGAGAAAGATAAGATCAAACATCTGAGGCAAGCATGCATGGCAACAGCTAATTCCACAGGGAGATAGTGAGTCCTTCATACTGAGAGTCTAGGAGTTTTGAGAAGGAGGCTTATTACAAGGATAAATGGACCATAGGAAGCTGTTCTCTGGTTGGCAAGTGGCCAGAGAAGAAAGACATGAATGAGAAACACATAAACAAAGGTAGTAAAGCAGTCATGCTCATAAGCAGTGCAGAAAAGCACTTCTGAGACAAAGAAAACAGCATGGAAATCCCAAACAGAGATACCACAGGGCTACCTAACTTGAAGGCCTGAAAATCCCTCAGGATCCTTTAGGAGTGTCTAATTAACCCCATTGCTATCCTAGAAGTTGATTAGCTGTTACATTTCACTCTTCTTTTTGCTTCCTTACAAGGAGTTTGTGAATATTTACTAAAATGTGAAAAAAAGGTCAAAATTCATGGATTTGAATGTGCAGGTAACCTCCTTCTTTCAACTTATAGTATTTGAAACATGTGAGTAGCTTCATTAAAAAGATGGATTTTTTGACAGTCTCAGCTGTGACACTTACTATGGGACAGATGGCACTGTCCAAAACAAATTCCACCGATTTATGTCACATAGAATTAAATTACTCAGATCTTATCATGGACTTCATGGAAAGAAAGTGTTCTTAATTTTACACTATGTTTTCCTTGGCTTCAGTTCATCTCCTTACTCCTGTTTATACACCTTTTTAATTTCAAACAAGATATGTCTTTCAAAGAAGGCATATAGTACTCGCGAACAGTACTGACATGCCTGATTCAGACTGTCTTTGAGACAGGCTTGCTGTAATTGACATGAGCATGTTAAGAAAGAGGTGGAATTGCTCAACACTCACATTTTGCTTGAATACACTTTGTAGGAGAATTCCTTGGAAGGACAATAAACAGCACCATGGCCAAGGCTTTTATATCCTTCATTTACTCGTGTCCTTAGCTGTTGCTGGTTTTTGGTTCACATTTGCTCTTAAAAGATACAGGAGGTCTTATTTTGTTAACAGAATATTTGGCTAGAAGGTCTTTGTCAGAGCATATTATTGCTTAACAAAGTAACAGGAGCAGTGTGAAGCAGCAGGTTTTCAATTAGCATTCTGCCTAGAACAAAGGTGCAGCTCTGCAACTAAGTACTTACTGCATGTCTCTCTCTTTTCTGTTTTGGAAGGGGCACAACAAGCACATGCTAAATGCATTTAAACAGTTTCTTTCTCTGAATCCAGATCAAGAAGGAAGATACCTTTAACCAGTGTGTCCAAGACAGGGTTCTCTAAGAAGAACACAGCTGTTTCTGTGTTATCTCATCTCTTCTTCCCAAAAGGCAAGTCTTTTCTTGTTTAAAGTGTGAAGGAGATTTATTGTTCCTATTGTACTGGCATTACTGGCCCAAGCTCTGCTTGCTTTCCTGAATCAAATCACCAGGATTTGTTCCAGGAGTTGATACTAAAAAGATTAAGAAAATAATCTTTGTGGGAGGGAAATAATTTTGGAAATCCTTCATGTTCATAGCTTGAAAATAATGCAGCAATCAAGAAATCAGCATGTTTCATCCCAATAACACAGAAATCTTAATCTTTGACTGTTAGAATAATCCTTAACATATTATTTTGGATACCTTTTAGCCTTTTAGAGAGCATTTCATGCTAACTGATTTTAAGAGTCTTTATCACTGTAGGCAGCATTTCAATGTAAGCAAAAAACAGTTCAGATTTGCTGTACAGTCCGTCATAACTAGGCAGTGTCTCATGGACAAGCAGTAGTTATTAATCTGATTGCAATTCTTTTATATTTTTAAGGACTATTGTTTAGCCTTATATTGTTTAGCCTTATCATTTTGCAGGAAAATACAATTTATTGGCAAGGTCTGACATATAAAAAAATTGGTTTTTTAAAAGTTTGCTGAGTTTTGAAGTGTATAAAGGAAACATTTCTTTACTGAGAGGGTGGTCAAATACTGGAACAGGCTTCCTGGAGAGGCTGTCGATGCCCCAAGCCTGTCAGTGTTTAAGAGGCATTTGGACAATGCCCTTAACAACATGCTTTAACTTTTGGTCAGCTCTGAAGTGGTCAGGCAGTTGGACAAAATGATTGTTGTAGTCTCAATTCCAACTGAATTATTCTGGTTTAGTCTAGTCTATATAATTATTTGATTTGGTGTAAAATATTTTTACCCTTTTATAAAAACTCGGAATTTAATATTGAAGTGTTGAAGTCAGTACCTTAAGAGGTCAAAATGTGTAAATGGGCACATTAAGTGTGCTTAACTCATAACAGTGCCTAACTGGCAAGGCAATGTGCTCTTCTGTGGAGATGTGGGCTCACAAGCAGTGGCAAAGCATTTCACTTTTGATTCTGAGGTCTTTGTAGTGGTTAGTGTGCAGTTTAGAAGAGCAGCATGTGGTATATGCAGTTCTCTGACTTGGTCTGTTGTGAGTGTATATTGAAGTTCATTGTTGTTACTTTCTTCCTTGATGCGAAGTGGTAAATATGTTACAGGGAGGAAAGGAAGAGTAGTGAATTTTTATAGGAAGAGCCTATGATTTTGAACAAAGTGCAGGCAACACCATCACAGATAGGTGCCCTAGTTTTTGCTGTCATAAGCTGGCACTCAGAAATAGCTGGGTTTCCTTTTCTGTGCTATCTTCATAGGAAAATAAAAGCTGAAATTCTCATTTATATTTTAAGCACCTCATGCCAGGGATGCCCACAGCCATGTGCTTCACTGAGCCACACTCAAATTCTGCTTCACTCCACAGTTAGCCCTGATGAAGTCAGCATAAAAAGAGGAAGTGCATGACCTTAAATGTCAGCTTTTATTCTTATATAGATATGCACAGTCATTTGACATTTTCTGGAATTATCTGGCTCATATAAAGAGTTCATATACAGTTTCTGTACAAACATTTTTTTTGTTTCTGTGTGCTATAGAGAATGGATACTTTAATGTATCTGTCATCTGTGAAATCTATGTCTCAAATATTCTCTCAGTTCTTTATTGCTTTCAGTTCTGTTGCAAAACCACACATAATACCTTTACCGTTAAAAAGATCTGAAAAAAGAGATTCTCTTACCTACATGGACACGTCTATTACATTCTTATTTGATGAAACTTGTGTTTCATAGAATCAGTTAAGAAACAAGTTTTATCAATAGTTAGTGATTAAGAAGGAAAATGTGCTCCATCTGATCTACCATGCTTATTTGCTTTAAGTTCCCCTAATAATTTACAGTAGTTTGCTCTTTCCCAGCCAGTACTCCTCAGGGAAGGCTGTGCTCAGCTCTTCCATCAATTTCACTCTTGGAGTTTGAGTGCACAGAATAAGTTACCACACATCATTTTTTTCCACAGTAATTGTCCATGTGCCCTCTTATCCCCTAAAAAGGGTGAAGTAATTTAAGATAGCTTACCCTTTCTAAATTGAAAGGCAATTTCTCATTCATTTGAGAGAAGCAGACAAGTCCAAAGCCAGTTGCTGCAAAGTCACTGATATACGGTAGCTTCCTGACATGTCAGTTCACCTCAGAAGCATCTTCTGCGTGGAAAGACTTATGATCAGGAATACACTGAAGCACTGGTCATGTTTTAGCACATTTTATAAAGCTCAGAATTTTGTGCCATTTTTATACACTCAAGAGCATGATTAGATTTTCAATCTCTACAGACATTAAATAAATAAAGTATCTGTGTGTATTTAGTTTAGAAAGAGGGAATCTGATCAAAGAAGCATTATTTCCCATGCATGTGTCTGAATGAATGCTTCTGCAGTATCTAGTGTGTGATACAGCCTGGCCCTTTGACTCGTGTGTATGAATGGGGGAAGGGATGGTGGAAATATGGAAATTAGCATAAATTATCCTCATGCTTCAGAAACATCAAATTTAATACACAGTTTCTAAAGTAGCTTAGTTTATTTAAGGAAAAGACAAACAAATACTCCGTAGAAAAAGGCAACCGACATCTATCGACTGAAACAAGTGATCAAGTTTACCACCTGAATTAGAGATTGAACTTTCCTAGCCTGGCACAAGGGTGATGTAATTCAAGTCATTTTAGCCTGCATTGAAAAATTACTAAATTAACTCGAGTGACTTTGCATCTATCATAAAAATAAACACGTAGTTTATCAGTATAGCTCAATTAACACAACATAACTTGCTACATTGTAGAAACTTTGCGCTTGAGTCCTTTCTTTTGTTAGGATTGTTTAAGGATCTGTTTTAGTGTATGGATAATTTGCTTCATTGCCCATGAAGAAGGAATGTGGCAGTAACTTTGTACAGCTATCAGCAGTACACCCAGTTTTGACAGCTATTCCCTGTTCCTCAGCCTCAGTGCTGACTATGGGAAAGAACAAGATGTCAGGCTGTGAAATTAGAACTTTCCATTACACCTGGCAAAGCCTCAGAAAAAAAGTGTGTAGAACAGAACCACAGTGACTTCACTGGAGTCAGTATTTTGTGCTTTTACAAATAAATGTAGCATTAAGTTTGAGGTTAGTGGAGTTTTTGAGAAATTCACTGATTTCTGATCTGTCCACAAGCAAAGAAATAAATTTGTAAAAATAAAAAGTGTTAAATGATGCAAAACCACTGTTAAGTGTCTTATGCTGTGAAACATATTTTCAATTACTTTATTAAAGTTTTTATATTGCAAAAATAAATTAATTGTAATTGTTGCATAAAGGAGAAATTTACTATGAACTTAATTCAATTACTATGCATAATGCCAGGGAAGATCACTGGCAACATAATACATTCTCTTGGATCAAAGGTGTTTAAAGAGATAATTCACCTGATGATAATGAGCTTTGAGATTATAAATGTTGGTTATTTGCTTTGGAGCTAGCTATTTCTCATTGAATTATCATACTAAAGATATCGCTTTCATTAAAGAATTAATTATAATTGGTTTTCTCCATCTGAGAATACATATAAAGCTGAGCAATTAATAAATCTCATGTTGTGTCATTTGTGTATGCCATGGTTTCAGAAAATGTCAAAAGAAATTATTTTCCTTTCATTTGCACTATGAAGATTTTGAGTATTCTCAATGACTGCAGCAAAATTGCATCAATAAAAAATAGCATAAAAGACAAAAACTGACTCAGACTCAACTGACTATCCATCAGCAGATCCTAAGTGCCTCTGTTAAGTTATGTCTTCAGATAATGTGACAGATTTATTCTGTTCTGTGTTCATGTAAAGAATTTGACCATTAGTTTTTAATCTTTATGAAAACAAACAGTTTGGAAAATAATTCTGGAAATTAATCTCTGTTTGTTTAGACAAGTACTTTTTTGAGGTATAATTAATATTTTCCCACTGATTTATGGTGTTCTGGTTTCAGCTGGGATTGAGTTAATAGCTGCTATCTTTTGAATTTAGTATGGGATTTGATATATGAAGAGTGTTTATAACACACTGATGTTATTAGTTGTTGCTAAAAAGAACAAGGACTTTTCTCAGCTTCCCAGGTTTCACTAATGTGCCCCATTAGCAAGAAGCTGGGAGGGGTATACCCAGTACAGTTGACTCAAACTCGCCAAAGAAGGTATTCCATGCCATAAACATCATGCTCAGTATGTAGGCAGAGGTTGGCCAGTGAGCACTATGGCTCCATCTCTCACTGTTCAGAACCACTCAGGGATTGGTTTTGGTTTTCGTTCCGTGATCACTGCTCAGGACAGTCTGTATTGGTCATTGGTTGCTGGGTGGTGAGAAATTGTGCATCGTTCATTTTGTATATTTTATTATTCCTGTTATTATTCTTATCATTAATAATATATATATATTATTATGTCTTCCTTTGCAATCCTAGTAAACTGTCTTTATCTCGTAAGTTTTCTTTTCTTCCTGATTCTCTCCCCCATCCCCTTGGGAGGGGGAGCGAGCAGCTGCATGGTACTAGATTGTTGACTGGGGTTAAACCATGACAAATGGTTATGGCAAATGGGCTTGGGAGAGCTCCATCTGAGAATTATCGGAGGCCTCAGGTGTTGTCCTTTCCTTGGCTGTGGGAGACCTCCTCAGCCGAGGTAAAAGAGGTACTGCCACATCCTAGCTAATGCACTCGATCATCTGAGCCACCAGGTATATGTGAGGGCACAGAGGGAGGACACGCTTCAGTTTTTCCTCCGAGCCAGTGATCTATACTGTGGGTTGCAAAACAGTGCTAGACATTGATTAGCTGCACAGTATGAAATCTCAGATGGTTGTGCCTATGCTAGTCAAGAGGAGTGAGGGATCCATGGATGCTTTCTTGATGAAATATTTCAGAAAATCTGAGAGAGACCAGGTAGTTAAGGATCCAAGGAACTAGATTTTTTACTCTCTTCCAAAAAGGCAATCAATTAGAGAAGGTACTCTCTGTAAGGAATACAGTTGTGTGAGAGAATTTAAATGTGAAGCATAGACAAAATGCAGGAGACATCATATTTTTACATCCATGTGGCAGTTTCCATATTTCCACTATGCTTTCCCCCATTCATACACACAAGTTAAAAGGCTGGGCTGTGTCACACACTAGATACTGAAGAAGCATTCCCTCAGACACAGGCTTGTGAAATAATACTGCTTTTATCAAATTCCCTCTTCCTAAACTAAGTAATCTCAAACATTTTGGATCAGAATCTCCCTTGGATATTTTTATAAATACTACGTGACTAGCAATTGCAAATGATGTCCACATCTAACACATCAATTGAAATGTTAGCAGAGCACCACTCCTTGTACGTATACACCAAAAACTGCATGCTCCCTTCTCAGTAGGTAGTAAATTCCTCTGCATGTATTTCAAAGGTTGTATGGCTCATGTTGCCTTCTTTGTCTAGAAGCAGAGCACCTGAACAGTAAACTAATGTTAAAACCTTTAAAAGGATCCTTAAAGTTAGAAGAATTTAGCATGTAGATAAGACATTAAAATCATGGGAGTTTTTACTACAGTTTTGTAGAATACTAATATTTTAAAGATCATTTATCATTAAATCTCAGTACGTATAGAATTGACAATATTATTCATGAGATTGACTTTGAGCCTAAATAACAGTAGTTATTTCAAGTCACGTGAACTACAATGGTGCTATGATGAATGCATGGTTCAAATAGTGCTACTTCAGTGAATTTATTTCAAAATTGATAACCTGGAAACTGCTATAATACTATTAAATTCTGTGAAATTAAAAGTAGCACTGCATTTTTTCCTGACCTATATTTTTGCAGTGTTTCTGGAAGTGATTAGTGCAATTGGTTTGAATGCAGATGTGGGATTTAGAAGCAAGGTGTAACAGATCTGATTATTATTTTAAAAAAAAAAAAACCTTAAAATATAAGTAGATATCTAATGCTTTATATTAATTCAATGATATCACTACAATTTTTATTTAAGTGCTGGATGAGATTAAAGTAATTACACTCTGTCTCAATACTGAAGGCTTTGGAATAGGCATATTAACTAGGCATGTTAGCAGGAATTTTTGCAGCACTCTAGATTATCAAGTTAATTGCCACTAACCATACTTTGTTTTTCATGTAGATTTAATTCTAACATTTATTTTGATCAACAAAAAATTCTAGCACAATTAATAGGAAATTTCACAGTCTATTAAAAGAAGTAACAGCGCTTTTGCCCACCAAGAATCATCAGCTCAAATAGGTCAGGATCTCTGATGAGGCCCATGAAAGCAGGCATGTTGAGCAACTCTGGTCAGAGCCAGGTTCCTCCTGTTCTCCAAGCTCTTCAGTCTAAGAGCCTCTTCCACGCTTCTTATGAAGCAGGTGTTGCTACCAGCTTGGTCCCTTGAGACTGCTCAGTAATTAATGCATTGGACGGTTGCCTTTGTCTCCCTAATGGCTGAGTAAGTGAATCTTCAAGGGACTTTCTCTTCCCCTCTAAAATTACAAAAAAAAAAAATATGATTTGTCTAAAAACCTAAAAATAGCTGGCAAATGGAAAGAAAAATGATAAATGAGTTACAAGGATTTTTTTTTTTATTCCGATTCACATAGTAACAGCTTCTCTAACAGTTGAAATAGATGTGCATTATCTCTTATTTCCAATTGTTCATACAGCACAAGGGGTGTGATTTGATGTCAATGTGTCTGGAGACACTATAATTACTCTGAGTGGAGGACTGATTTCATGATCCTGAAAAAAAAAATTAATTTTCTTACACAAGATTGAATTATCTTTGTATTTGTATATACATTTAGAGATTTACATATATATGAGTAATAATATATATGCTTTTAGGACTTTCTATTGATATTAAGATCTGAAAAGTTACACATACCACTGAAGAATATAGGGATACAGATATTATTTTCACTTCAGTTTCAGCATATTTTGTTCAGCAATTGTGACCAAAATTACTACATCTGTTTCAAGACAAAATGACAATACTGCCAAAAAAAATTGATAAAACTGAAATTAGAATTTAACCACTGCTCACTTAAAAAAAAAAAACAAAACACCTGTTTCTCAGAAACATCCATTTTAGGTCATCTGATCTGCCTCTCTTCTCCCATAGCACCTAAAGCCTTTGTCTAAAGTAAATGCTATATATCAGGAGCCATGTAAAGACTCAAAAGTGTTCTGTTTACAAAGGAGTCAACTAAATTAAATTTCAGTGTTTGACAATTTGGAGACATCAGTAGCTAGGAGCCAGGAGAAGCTAGAGCAGAACGAGGGTAGAGTTCTTAAAACCACAGGAAACTCCCACCCACTGAAAGATCACTGTGGGACCTGTCCACTTGGATGGTGATATGGAGCTCGGTACCTTGGGTGCCATTAACCTCTTCCTCAAGTTGAGCAGGGCTAGACTGTCTCTGGGCATCTTCCTTTTCCAAGCATCAAGGGTATTTCCCCAGGAATATCTCCACAACATTGGAGTGTGGTTCTTCCTAGCAGAGCTATTCCCACGCCTGTAGCCTAATAAAAGTCACTGGGACATGGGATAAATATAAGCATCATCATATGGAGTCAACTGAGAAAAGTGTGACCTGCAATACTTGGCTGAAATCGCTGAGGTGTTATTTCTGTAACCAAAATTCTTTCATTTTTTATGTTTTATTCTCCAGACCAATATTCTAAGGATGTTAAATACCCTCTGATCAAAGTTAGTAAATTTCTGATAAACTAATGCCTTACATCGGGCTTATTCTTACTCTTACAAGGAAATGGTTGTCAAAGGCCTTGAAAATAACTCAGGAGTATATGCAACTGCAGTCAGTGGTTACGTGAGTAGAAAGTGTTCTTTCTCTCTCTGTTGTGCACACTTTCTAGAAATTATTCATGTTAGGCATGAGACCAATTTTGTCAGGACATGAATTTTGTCTTATCGCTCCCCTCCTTCCAGAATTACAGCTAAAAGCCCTGTGCTGTGTCCCCTGGGAAACATTGTAGTCAGTGACTGGAAGCTACGACTTCACCACTGCGGAAGGCACAGGGAGGTGGACGTGTTTATACCCACCAGATTGCTTTCTTCTCTGCAGCACCACCACTGTGGCTTCCCAATATAGTGCAGGTGGCCATTCTGGATCTGGTTTTGGGCATGTGAAAACGCAATTATATGATTTCATTTCCCACACAGCCTTATCGACTGGCCATGAATATTAATTTATGACAAATTTAGCCCCTCTCCAGTAGGTAGGCTCAGGATTGCTGGGAAAGAGGAAAATAATTTTGTTTCTCTCATCTATTTCACTTCCACTTTGACTTTCCACTCCAAGTGTACATGTAGCCTGTCGTCTTCACCTCCCCAAAAAGAGCTGACACTTTTCTGTGTCTGCTGTAATGCCACTCTTGAGCCAACCAGGAGAGGGTACTGGAGGACACAATCTGTCATACAGCTCCCTGGGTACTTTTGTTCTTCAAAATGCAAACCAGAGTCCATTAAAGTTATTCTGCTTTTCTGTTATCTCATCTCTTTACTTCATTCCCTTGCTAATTCAGACTTCTTGCTGCCCACTCAATCCTTTTCAAATGGCATATTACAAGAATAGGCAAATAATGAACTCAGATCTCTTCAGGTCTGGTATTTTGTTGAAACAGATTCATTTTTTATTTGGAAAAAGTTTAACATCCTCTAATCTTAAATATTAATTTATGTATTCCCATGTACCTGTTTAAAGGTTCTATAGACAAACAGAACCATTGAATGGTAGAATGGTTTGGGTAGGAAGGGACCTTTAGAGATCATCTAGTTCAATCCTCCTGCCACGGGCATGAATATCTTTCACTAGATCAGGTTGCTCAAAGCTCCATCAAATCTGACCTTGAAGACTTCAGGGATGAGGCATTCCCAGCTTCTCAGAGCAATCTGGCCAGTGTCTTACCATCCTCATTGTAAAATATTTCTTCTTATGGCCAATCTAAATCTACCTTCCTCCAATCTAAAACTCTTGCCCCTTGCCTGTCACTACAGACCTTGGTAAAAAGTCTCTCTCCATCTTTCTTACGAACTCCCTTTATTGAAATGCCATTATAATGTCTCCCTGGAGCCTTCTCTTCTCCAGGCTGAACAACTCCAATTCTCTCAGCCTGTCCTTACAGGAGAGGTGCTCCAGCCTTCTGATCATCTTCGTGGCCCTCCTCCAGACTCGCTCCAACTGGACCATATCTTTCCTGTCCTAAATATTCCAGAGCTGGATGCAGTACTCTAGGTGGGGTCTCACCTGAGTGGAGTAGAGGCGGAGAATCACCCCTCTCGACCTGCTGGTCATGCTTTTTTTGGTGCAGTCGAGGATACAGTTGGCTTTCTGGGCTGCAAGTGCTCTTTGATGACTCATGTCCAATTTTTCATCCACCAGTATCCCCAAGTCCTTCTCCACAGGGCTGCTCTCATTTATTCCCTGGTCTATATTAATAAAAAGGATTGCTGTGACCTATGTGCAGGACCTTGTGCTTGGCCTTCTTGAACTTTATAGGCCCACTTCTCAAGCCTGCCAAGGTCCCTCTGGATGGTATTCCTTCCCTCAAGCGTATCAACGGTGCCACTCAGCTTGATGTCACCCACAAACCTGCTGAGGGTGCACACAATCCCACTGTCTATGTCATTAATAAAGATTCTGAAAAGCATCAGTCACAATGTGGACCCTTGAGAGACAGCATTTGTCACTAATCTCCATTTGGACATTGAGCCATTGACTGCAACTCTTTGGATGCAACCATCTACGTTAGGGAATCCTTTTCTACTACTGAGATTGTGACTGGGGATGATAACATTGAATCCCTATGGGTAAAGATCAGAGGAAGGGCTGACAAGGCAGACATCCTGGTGGGCGTCTGTTATAGACCGCCAAACCAGGATGAAGAGACAGATGAGGTATTCTACAAGCAGCTGGCACGAGCTGCACGGTCGTCAGCCCTTGTCCTCATGGGGGACTTCAACTTCCCCAACATATGCTGGGAGTACAGCACAGCACAGAAGAAGCAGTCTAGGAGGTTTTTGGAGTGCATAGAGGATGCCTTCCTGATGCAGCTGGTCAGAGAGCCCACGAGAGGAACTGCCCCGCTAGACCTGCTGTTCGCAAACAAGGAAAGTCTGGTGGGAGATGTGGAGGTTGGGGGCTGCCTTGGACAGAGTGATCATGAAATGATAAATTTCTCAATTCATGGTGGAGCTTGGAGGGGGAATAGTAAAACTGCTACCTTGGACTTCCGGAGGGCGGACTTTGAATTGTTCAAGAGACTAGTAGGGGGAGTCCCCTGGCATTCAGTCTTAGCGAACAAAGGGGTCCAAGAGAGCTGGTTGCTCTTCAAGAAGGAAGTCTTAAGGGCGCAGGAGCAGGCGGTCCCCCTGAGCCGCAAAATGAGCCGGCGGGGAAGAAGACCAGCGTGGATGAATAGGGAGCTATTCTTGAGGCTCCGGGAGAAAAAGAGAATCTACCGCCTGTGGAAGGAGGGACGGGCAACTGAGAATGAATACAAGGAAGTCGTTAGGATGTGTAGAGGTGAAATCAGAAAGGCAAAAGCCCAGCTTGAATTTAACCTGGCCACTGGGGTGAAAAGGAATAAGAAACTCTTTTATAAATACATTAACAGTAAGAGGAGGACAAAGGAGAATATCCACTCTTTGCTGGATGAGGCTGGGAATGTGACCACTGAGGATAAGGAAAAGGCGGAGGTTCTGAATGCCTTCTTTACGTCTGTCTTTAAAGGTCAGACCAGTTATCCTCAGGGTACTCCTCTCTCTGACCTGGTAGTCTCGGCTGGGGAGCACGCTAACCCCCCTGTGATTCTGGAAGAAACCGTCAGAGACTTACTACTCCAACTGGACTGCCACAAGTCCATGGGGCCGGATGAGATCCACCCGAGAGTGCTGAGGGAACTGGCGGAGGTGATGGCCGAGCCACTTTCCATCATCTATCAGCGCTCCTTGTTGACTGGTGAGGTCCCGGAAGACTGGAGGCTTGCCAACGTGACTCCCATTTACAAGAAAGGTTGTAAGGAGGATCCGGGGAATTACAGGCCTGTTAGCCTGACCTCGGTTACAGGGAAGGTTATGGAACAGATAGTCTTGAGGGAGATCATGCGGCATGTGCGGGATGGCCGGGGGATCAGGCCTAGCCAGCATGGGTTCATGAAGGGCAGGTCCTGTTTGACCAACCTGATCTCCTTTTATGATCAAGTGACCCATCTGTTGGATGAGGGAAAGGCTGTTGATGTGGTCTACCTAGACTTCAGCAAAGCCTTTGACACTGACTCTCACAGTATTCTCCTGCGGAAGCTGGCAGCCCATGGCTTGGATGGGTACACTCTTGGCTGGGTAAGGAGCTGGCTGGAGGGCCGGGCTCAGAGAGTGGTGGTGAATGGAGTTAAATCCAGCTGGCTACCGGTCATAAGTGGTGTTCCCCAGGGGTTGGTGCTGGGGCCTGTCCTCTTCAATATCTTTACTGATGGTCTGGATGAGGGCATTGAGTGCACCCTCAGTAAGTTCGCAGATGACACCAAATTGGCTGGGAGTGTGGATCTGCCTGGGGGTAGCGAGGCCCTGCAGAGGGATCTGGACAGGCTGGAGAGCTGGGCTGAAGCAATGGGATGAGGTTCAACAAGACCAAATGCCGAGTCCTGCACTTCGGCCACAACAACCCCAGGCAGCGCTATAGGCTTGGGGCGGAGTGGCTGGAGGACTGTGTGGAGGAAACGGACCTGGGGGTACTGATTGATGCTCGGCTGAGCATGAGCCGAC
>WHYT01014809.1:11801-32231 GCA_009806455.1 Tetrax tetrax | reverse complement strand
GACAGTGATAGAACTAGAGGCAATGGTTTCAAGCTGCGCCAGGGGAGATTCAGGCTGGATATTAGGAAATATTACTTCTCGGAAAGGGTAGTCAGGCACTGGAATGGCCTGCCCAGGGAGGTGGTGGAGTCACCGACCATGGGGGTGTTCAAGAAATGTTTGGATGTTGTGTTGAGGGATATGATTTAGCTGAGAAGTATTGGTGATGGTTGGACTGGATGATCTTTTAGGTCTTTTCCAATCATGATAATACTGTGATTCTGTGATTCTGTGATCCAGTAAGTTTCTTATCCATCAAATAGTCCATCCCTCAAATCCATCTGTCTCCTACTTAGCAACAAGGATGTTATGTGGGATCATGTCAAAAGTCTTACAAAAGTCAAGATAGATGACATCGAACTAAGAACAGCTTTGAAGAACAGAACAACTACATTTATTTATTATTCTTACTGTTTCACTTTTAAAACATGTAGTGGGAGTTTGCAGACTGGCGCTATGCTATGCTTTTGGCTTGCAGGAGGGTCCCAGTAGACCATAGCATGCTCAGACTGGTGTTTCTGTACTAAGGCCATCTCAGCTTTGACAGATCCCTACCCTAAGTCACACTAAGAGTGAATTAAAACAAGGGCCAGAAGTGACCCATGAGATCTATGCTCAAGGGCACAGTAGCAGGAAAGCTGCAGCTGCTCCTTGATTCACTATCATGGTTATACCAAGCTCACAGCATGAGTCAGGCTGCCCTGCAACTGCACCGAAGCTTGTTCTATAAAAGTGATTTTCTTGGGTAATTTTCTTCATTTTCCCTGTTGCATCTACCAAATTTGATAATATGGACAATTGTGATCTGCTGACAACCAGATTGTGACTTTCTCACTTTTTCTAAGACAGAGACTGTCAAAAAGCTGTAAAATTAGTATTAATTATTAATGACATTATTAAAATATTTAACTTAACCAGAGCTTTGATCTGAACCTGCAGCTTAGGAGGGGGGAAGGCTCTCTCTCATTCAATTCTCTTAGTCATCCAAGTTTCAAAGAACAAATTTATTAACTTTCTTAGGCTGCAGCCTGGAATTAGAAACAGAAGTCTTTTGAAATGGAGAGTACTTAGACAAAGTAGTGTCCCATCTCACCTTTTAAATTAGAATGTTTCTGATATTTTTAGGTGCATGAAAAGAAAAATGCTAATACACTGGTATGGTGTTGCTACTTTTACAAATGATGCTATGATCTTCTGGCTTCAGAAAGTGACAAACAGCAGTGAGAATAATTAAAGAATAAAACTAGGAAAGACAGCATTGCATTCAGGCAGACAAAACATCGAGGCTAACAAGTATTTGTGACAGCAAACACAGAATGTATAACTCAGTGTTTATGAGCTCCCTTCTCTCATGCTTCCATTATTTTCAGGAGCTTCCACATGTACAGTCATCTGTGTTCTCCAGTCTTAACAGCAGAAGCAACTTTTGTGTGACCCATCAAAGCAAATAAGAAAGTTCTTTGCCATATTGTTAAAATGAATGACATAAAGATTTTTTTTTCTGGCACAACTAATTAACTCTAGCACATTTGGAAAACTTTTTTTCCTAAGTTCCCTTGATATAATTTTTTTATTGCTTTCAAATTAACCTTAATTATTTTTAAATGCATGTGAGTTTTCAAATGGAGGACCTCAGCTCCCCTGGTCTGCACTAACGTGTCAGAGCAAACTTTAACATGTGTAATCCATCAGTTCAGTCATCTCAGGAGAGACCAAGAGACAGCAAAGCCGCTTGTTGTGGTTTTGCTTAGTGAGGGGGGCCTAAGGTGGCAGCTTCTGTAGGAAACTGCTAGAAGTCGCTCCCCTTTGTTTAGTGGACTCGACCGGGCCTAGGGTGGACCCACTGCTGGCCAAGGCCGAGCCGACTGGGAGCAGAATGTCCCGTGATAGCCCCTCTGTGATAACATATTTAAGAAGGGGAAAACAGAAAAAAAAAGAAGAAGAGAAGATGTGACGAAGCTGAGCAAGGGCAGAGGCCCAGAGGGGGAGGCGCAGGCCTCCGGGGCCTTGCAGGCCTCACCCTCTGTCCTCTCGCCAGGCGGCTGACTGGGCCCAACTCAGCCCAGTCTGGCTGCAAGAGGTGGAGAGGAGATGAGATGGATGATGTGAAGAGATCCTGAGAGGCTTTTTGAGGCTTCTGCCAGCCCGTTGGGAAGAATGAACTTTTCTTGTGAGAGAAACAGCTGCAAACACCAAGGTCAGTGAAGGAGGGGGAGGAGTAATGCGGCTCCTGGCCAAGATTCCTCTGCAGCCTGTGGTGACGACCATGGTGGAGCAGGTTGTCCCCCTGCAGCCCATGGAGGTCCACGGAGGAGCAGAGATCCACTTGGAGCTTGAAGCCCATGAAAGACCCCGCACCGGGGGAGGTGGATGCCTGAATGCGGCTGTGGCCCGTGGAGGGCCCGCTGGGACAGCCGTTCTGGAGAGACTGCACTCCATGGAAGAGATAACCTACGCCAGAGCAGTTTAATGAAGGACTGTGGCATATGGGTGGGACCCCACACGGGAGCAGGGGAGGGATGTGAGGAGTTCTTCCCCCAACTGTGAAGCAGCGGTGTAAAACAACGCATGATGGACTGACCGCGACCCCCATTCCCTCTTCCCCCCTGTGCCGCTCGGGGGGGAAGGTAGATAATGTTAAGCTCGGGAAGTGGGAGGGGTGGAGGAGGTTTTCTTGTTTCTCTGTCTCATTATCCTGCTAGTTGTAGTAATAAATGAATAGTTTTCCCCAAGTCGAGTCTGTTTTTGCCCGTGACGGTAAGGATTTCTCCCTGTCCGTATCTCAAACCTCGAGTCGTTTTTCTTAAATTATCTCTCTTCTCTTAAATTATCTCTCTCTATTCTCTCGGAGGGTGGGGGGAGTGAGAGAGAGACTGCGTAGTCTGGTCCGGATCGGGGCTAAACTTCGCTCTTTCATTATTCAGCTCTGGGAATGGAATAGCAGCTACAACCTTCCGAGGGTGCCTGTTTCACCCATCATGCCTTAGTCTATAGGACACAGAGACCTCCTTCCCCCAGGCTGCCCTGGAGCAGCACTGCAGCACTGCAGCCCACTGCAGCCCACTTCCAAAGAGCAGCCAGGCAACACACCAGCAACATCCAGGGGCTGTGCCAACGTATGTCCCGTCTTTTCTGTGCTAGAGGTATGGAGGGAAGCAGTAGGTAAGGGAAGGAAGGGGTTAAGGATGGGAAAGCGGCCTCTTCCATCCCAGACAGGTTTGTGCAATTGAGGAAGGAGCAGCCCGTCAGAGGAAAAAGCAGGGATCAGAGAGAGGACAAATATTGCTGAAGGTACAAAGTTATTCAGGGCACGATGTGAGTTGCCTGAGTGCTATTGTGTTTATGATGCTGAGTGGTTAGGCCATCATGTCATGGAAAAAAAAATCAATAGAAAGTAGTGATGTCATCTCACATCTAATTAAGCTGTGGAGCAGTGTTATGCAGAAGATGGTCGACTTTCAGAGTGTAGAGATGGCTGTAGAAAACAACTGGGAAAATGTATGGATTGAAATTCAACTAGATCTATAAAATATGACTTCACCTCTGCTGTGGAAAGCCCTTGACCTACAAATTGCAGCAGGCTGAGAAAATATTGTGCAAACATATCACTGCATCCATAACCCTGCCCTTCTGTGCTTTCTCATGCTCTCAGTGCTGGCCAGTGAGAGGTGGGACACTGTCACACAGCACTTTCACCTGAGCTCCTGTGGCCTTTCTTAGATTTTCATTGGCTTAAGTGTTTGCATTACAATAAATATGAGTTTGAAAACCACAGGGAAAAAATTGATTTATCCCCAAAATTTCCACAAAAATTTTGACAGTACAGCATCACTTTTATGACTGTTTAATTTGGAAGGCCTTCTTTCAGTATGGTATTTTAGCTTATACCTCTTTCCTTTATATTAAAAAAAAAAATATATTAAACTTTAGCATTATTTACTGCATTTCTCATACAGGATGAGCACCTGCCAGAAGGTATTCCTTCTAAAGACAGCATATTTTCTGATTTTGACAGGGAGAAAGGATTTTGGTTAATTCCATAGAAAATTCTGTTTAGTTGGAGTAATGTTAATAGGCATAATTTACAACACTATGGAGGGAGACCACAGTTATTAATTACTTTGTCTTTTCAAATATTGCTGTAAATTTACTACTCAACACTAAAACCCATTTTCTTTCTTAGAAGGGATAAAATCAAGTATATAATTAAATAGCTTGATTACATTGATTCTGATGCATTTATTATTTTAAAAGCACACGTACACATTTTATTCCTAGAAAAATAAATTTATTATATATACATACTATATATACCTTTGTGGTATTTGTTTTCATCTTCAAGATGGCTACTTTCTGAAAAAAAATACATCAGACATTAGGTTTTAAAATGGAGTGACATGAATACACATATTAAGCTGTCACACGTTTTAATCAAAAACACCTTAGCCAACAGTTCGATGGAAATTTGCTCTAACGGACTATCATCAGATAACAGACTGTAATTGCAAGACAAACTTATTACTCGCATACACGTGAATAAAAAAAGTGATGCAACTAGCAAGGGACATATGGAGTACTTCAATAATAAGAGAAAAACTTAAACTGTTAGTCTGCCACTCAGTGGGTATGAAAAAATGATGCTGTCAAGTTTCATTTCACTAAAAAGATCGCTTGCCAATCAAGTGGTTACCATTGGTGACAACTGTGAAAGATTTCAGCTTTGAAAAGGGATGCAAGAGGTTAAGAAGACTGAAGCTACATCCCAAGGAGTGAATGGAACACGCCAGGAATCAGTCCCTGGCACAAAGGCTGACTGGCACAAAGGCTGGCTGACAGCCCCGTTACCAACCTCCCAGGCAGCAGTGATCCCTGCTGCACTCTGAAGGGCAACTGGGCTGAAGAGTCCAGAGAGGTAGATTTTATTCTGCTAATATCACCCGACATTCAACCAGGAGCCAGCCACAGTGCTGGCCTCATCTCAATTCCCTCCCCAGTCCTAATCGAAATGATAATTTTTGTACAAACTGTCTGTAAGCATGCAGAGAAACAGGAGATGACTAACAGCCAATGCGGATTAGTTAAGAATAAATTATGTCAAACTAATATAAATTCCTTTGTGACAGGGTGACAGGCTTGTGGGTAAGAGAGAAACAGCTGAAGTCATATATTTTGATTTTAGAACTTCTTCTGACAGTGTACTGACAGTGCATTCTCAAAGTAAACTAGAGACACATGATAGAGATGAAAATATCATTGACTGGGTGCAAAACCAGTTACAAAATCATATCAGGAGGACGTTTATCAATGGTTCACTGTAAAATGGCAGCATATATTTCAATAGAGTCCTCAGGGATCTGCCTTGGGTCTGGCAAGCAGTCCCATTAGTAGTGTGCATGATGAAATAGGGAGTATATTATTAACGTGCAGAGAACTCCAAGCTGGATGGGATTGTCAGTGCTTTGGAGAATGCTTAGAATTCAAAATCATACCACCAAATTATATCATCTTAGTATAATAGGATGATTTTCTAAAAAGGATAAATGAAAATTAATGAACGAATAATGAGCTGTACAAGACGAGGAAAAATTTGTTAGGTAGCAGTTCTGCAGTAAAGGATCAGGACTGGTGTGAAACACAAGCTAACTCCACCGTCATATGAACAGAAAAACCACACAATGGTTTCTACGGACACTAAGCGCCAAGTACGTTTTCAGCTCACGGGGACTCAAATGCAAGAGTGAGTCCAGGTTTGGATGCCACTTAGAGCTGCTATCGGTCTGATGGGGACTGCAAAGCAAGACCTTCAAACAAAAGTTTGCACAAAATACAAGTGTTAGGCATACATAAGAGATAAGCAGAGGGTAATATTCAAGTGCATAAAAAGCTGCTACAAAGATGAAAAGGGGTCTGTGTTCTTCATATCTATGGTGGACAGGACAAGAAGTAATGAGTTTAATACTTCAGCATGGAAAGTTCACACCAGACACCTAGTATAGATAGATCTAAGAATGGAGGAATAATTTAGTTGGGGAGATTATGGAAACTATTACTGGAGACTTATAAGAGCAAGTTAGAGATGTATCCACCAGAAATAACATAGGTATAGTTGAAACCCTGAATAATTTCAGTTACCACTTACAGAGAAAAATATTTATTAGTTGATATATTCAACAAAGGAGAAAACCAAAACACTCACGCTGATGTTAGGAAAGAACCTGATTTGTTTGTGCAGTGACAGAAAGTCTGAGTGTCTCCAGATAAGCCCATGCCTGTGCCTTCACACAGCCCCAGGGAATGCACATGTGCACCACTGCCTGCAGAATCACAGCTTCTCTCGCACGTCTCCAATATCCTTATTAGAGGCAACAGGATAAGATGTCATCTGTACCACTTAGAACACTTCAAATACATTTATAATTATTACAAAGACAGTGAAATTTGCCGAGATCCAGAACCTGCAGGAGGATGATAAAAAGTTCTGTTATTAGAAACATTAAATCAACTCCTATGCAAACTTCCTGATCACAGAATAAGGTACCATTTAATTTCTGCATTGCATAGAACAAAGTGAATTCTGATTTATTTAATATTGTCATTATTTTAAATATCAAATGAGGTCAGACTCTTTAATCTAAAAGCATTTTCTGAATGGGAAAAATTCCAAGTATGATTTCATATTGTTCATTTTTTTTTTCTAGTCCTATTGGGAACTGAATAGTGGCTTCTGACAGGGAGCTGGAGAAAGCTGAAGAGAGCTTCAATAAAAGCAGAAATAAGTGATCATCTTGAAAAGTTAGAAAAGACATCACATCATCTAAGAACTGTGAAGAAGTCAGGGAATATGAAAAGCATTTGTGACACATTGCAATACGAATCCAGTGAGAGAGGTAATTACTTTTTCTATGTCTACAGAATGTGACATTCTAATTGGAGAAGCAAGAAATAACACCACCTCTGCTGATGCTATTAGTTGCCTGTCATTGAAAGTGGACCTTGTCAGTGGATATTTCCACCCTACAAAGCACCAAAAAACTGCTTGCTTCTGAGATCCCTAAATGTTCTTACCTTAGATTAAAAAAAGAATCATATTTATGAACTAATGTTTCTTACATAATGAAGTAGACACAAGATAGAATTTTACCAGCCTGCATCATATTGTTCACATGACAGAAAAAATGCAAATACCTCATAAAATCAAATGAGAAGTCTGTCATGGCATGAATGTAGACAAGTGCACATAACCAGAATAAGAAGTGAGGAGTTACTAGTATCACTGGTCAAGCTATAGAACTAGTAACGGTTATTTTCATGCAGCATTTTCTTTATTTTCAGTTCTTACTGGTGGTTCATATTTTAATACTCCTAAATCTAAAAAAAAATGCTGCAGCATGAAACATGTTTCTCAATGACTTCTTATAATTTGTTGTGCCCTTTAATTATAAACCTGTACAATTTATGGGAGCTGGCATCAGCATTAATGTGGAAAGCAAGAAAGAGACCTCTGCCCTCTTCAAGAACTGTATGTCATTAACAATTTCAATACACTGCCTTGTAAGTCACAGGGAGCTGGCAGATAAAAGCGCTGTTAAAAATGTATATTTCAGTGAAGTCATTAAAAAGCTTAGATCATTTTATTGTTTGTGCCAAAGCACCCATAAAAGCTAGTGTGATTTTAAAAGTTAGCTGAGGTCATGGAAGAAACTGTAGTTTAAAGTAACTTTAGAAAGCAAATGAAGAAAAAAACCCAACACAACTCAGAGCAAGGAAAGCTCAGCTCAGTTCTCTCTTACAGCTTGAAAATAGCATCAGTGAGAAAACAATAAAATATTATTGATAAGACAGTACTACAAGCTTGAAGTTTGCACTGCAGTTTTTGATAACAATGTCAATACTCGATTCACTTTCAAAGATGGAACTTCACCTTATGTTCTTCAGCTATATACTCATTATTTACTCTGTGCCACGACAACGAGAAATTGTACAGTACTCAGGAGAAGGTGAACAAGGGTACCTGAAAATGTACTGAACGATTCACAAGGCAAAAAATTACTCAAATTCAGGAACTTTTGGTGGGATTAGGCTGTGTAGGCTTGGTGATGTGGATATTTTTGATGCATGACAGACTGTGAAAAACAAGTTTAGTGAGGTACAATGCATTCCAATATATGAAATTTGGGGCTACAAATAAACCAATACCTAGACTTTTGAAAAATATAAAACACTTGAGATACTTGTATTTCTGTTGAAGCATTACTAAAACTGAGTATTTGTGAAGATTCCCAGTTAGCAAAAATCAAGGGTTCCTTAAAGAAGTTGAACTTTGTTCTGAAATCAAAGCTGTTGGATGTGAGTTCTGACAAACTATAAAGTCCCTCCTTGTTATCAAGCTCTGTATTCCCCAGTAATGTCCTGTTTCATTTGCTGTGGTGGAGAAGGGAGTTTTTTGAGGTCAGGTTACAGACACAGAGTGTTTGAAAAAGCACTGGAGTATTTGATGAGAAATTGCATCAAGGGCCCTGAGCCAGGTCTATGTGATTCCAGACCAGTTGTCAGCCTATTTTTCCTTAGACGAGTACAAAATTTAGTATCTTTTGGCAAGAGTACATCCAAAGTTGTTTTTGACAGATGTACCCCTCACCTGATGTTTAAGTATGTATAACCTCACCATTTCAGTGGTGTTCACAAAAATACATTCATAGACTTATAAATGTTATAATGTACTACGCATGATCTAAACATTAATGCTATTTTCGCTGCTTTGTTGCAAATAGCAGATGCATTACACCATAGCTTTTCTAAATGAAAAGTAGAAAAAGAGTCTGTATGCATATAGGATCAGAGGGGCCAACCAGTGTTTAAACTGTAATGAAAATTAAATTTTGAAATGACAACAAGGTTTCTAAATATTTCTAAATAGGATTAGGAAGCAGATCTGATATTCAGATCCATTTTCCCTTATGAAAAAAAAAAGAACAGGTCCCTAAAATTTCTGTCTGTATTGGATATTTGTCTAAGCAGATTATGAATAATGTCTTTTTAGCCAGATGATTGCTAGTGCTAGCCTTCTTCACGGATGTACCATTTAAAAACAACTGTGGCAACAATATGCAAGTCCTTTCTTTCTGTTTGGTGTTACTTTTACAGTGAAACTAATATAATTGTTTGGCACAGCTTGTGGTATTTGCTTACAGTAGGTTTCAACAGGCTATATTTCATTTTGTCACAAGTTCTCTCTTGAGTCTTAGCTAGAAGTATGCTTCTTTTAACTCTACAGATACCATAAAAAACAACATTGGGTGTTACCTGAGTATTGTTTATGCAGATTTCATTTTTAAGTTATCTTCCAGCAATGATATGATTTTAATTCTGGATTGAGGCCACATCCTGCAGAGTTGCAAGTACGTAACTGGTGATGAACTTAATGGCAATCCTTCTTGCATCAGGCTCACACATTTGTGGGACCATGTGTTGATGCGGGTTAAATTTGCATTCCATGAAGATTCAAGATCAATGCTTCAAATGAGTTGAGTGGGAGCTCTTAAGTGCTATAAACTCAATTCAAGCCCACAGTAAACAGTAATGATAGTCTCTCATACTGACTTATAAAATGTCTATATTAAATACATCCAGGAAAATTATAAACAATTAAGAGTTATGTAGAATAATAAAGGGAATCTACCAGTTACTATACTTAAATACATTCAATACACTTTTACAAAGGAAAAATGAACAATTTGGAAACTAAGATGTTGAATCTGTATTGATTATCCCCCAAACCAGTTAGAAGACCCACTGCTCATTTGAAGCCCAGACAAACATAGCAAAGTACAAGGAAATAAAGAAAACAAATGTATAGAATAGGTAATCTTTAATAACAGATGGTTTTTCTAATGACAATTTTGAATCTTCTGAAATCCATAGCAGCAATGATTGCACAACCATTGTATTAATTTAAGTTACTCTTATCATTCAAAATAATTTCCCAGTAGATTATCTTCAAAGCTTGGCCTTTACTTCAGGTAGGAACTGCAGAGCAGGACATAATCTTTCAGCTATGCTGGTAATCATGAATATATGAGGGTCACAGGTTTTAATCATATTCCAGAAATATTTGGGCCTGATCCTTTAATCTTTCCTGAAGTTTGCCCCACACTTGCTTTGCTGCAGGGGATGCTGAAATCCAGCTGTGCCAGGTGACACTATCCCCAGAGCAGCTCCTACCAGGAAAGGGAATGAGTTATAAGATCAGTTCTGGTAGGCTTCCTCACTGTCCCCTACACTTAGACAGATCCCTGCCGTGCCCATGTGTTACAGCCTTACAATGCTACTGAAAGAAAAAGGAGGGCAATTCCCAGTTCCCACTACTTATTTAATATGGGGTGGTTAGGGGAAGATGCAAGGGAACTCCGCCCTGCTGCATCCCTCCTACCCCCGCTCTCAAATTCTAGGAGGTATTTGGTGCAATTAGCGGTTAAACTGCGTCAGGGGACTGGGTGTCAGACGTGTGCAGCTGGGGATTGCTGGCTGGACGCCTCCAGCAAATTTGGAACAACACGGCCTGAGCCAACACATATCTCAGCAGGAGTTTTGCCATCGTACCAGGCTACAGCCAAAGGGCCTCGTACAGAGAGAAGGGCAACGTCTGCGAAACGCAGCTGAGTCTGAACAAAAAGGTAAGAGAGGCAAATGCAGTCCTTCACTATTACCCGTAACGTAAACGCGTGGCTCAAACTGGGCCTGTTTTTTCAGCTAAATAACCAGACTATAAATCAATAATATATTTAACATAGTCAACAGTTCAGGATCAGAAGAAAATATTTTCTTGTTTATCTTGCCTGCTTTCAGAGAAAAATTAAATAAAATTACAAACTAATAGTGTAAACAAAATTATCCAATCAGATGCAAAATGACAAATAAAAATCTCGTTTTCTCTTCTTGACATTTCTAAACAACAGTAAGGTTCTCCAGCACCCCTATAAACATATATCTTTTCCTGAAATGGAGCGCTGTATTTCTGCCCTTTTCATATTCAGTGTTCTCAGAAACTTCATAAGCCTTTGTGTCAAAGCAGTGCCATTGTTAGTTACTGACAGTTGTGGAATATATTATACTACCATTGTCTGAAATTAAATGCCTAGATAAAAAAAAAAAAGGGACATTTGCCTTTTAATTGCTCCAGATAGCATGATTGTCTTATTGAAAATAAATGAGAGGGTGGTAACAACAAAATTCATCACGTGGGGGATGTTATCAAGCAGAAATGTACCTGTTAGGAACCACACACACGAACCACAAATACACTTCTCCAAAATCCCTATGCTAGGGATTTTAAAGCTATCAAGGACTACACAATCTGTCTGATTACCTGAAGAATTTATGGCCAAACTGGCATACCCATAATCTTTCTAATGTTGGAGACATTAAGCTTTATCATTTACATCTATTAATATTATCATCTGTTGTTTATACTGAAGTAGCATTTCAAGGCCCTGTTCAAGACCACATTGCAATAAATACTGAAAAATTAGACCAAAAGGCCTTGTCATTGAACTGTTCACAGTTCAGTCTCTAAACCTGCCCAGAGGGCGCCTATGTGAAGGGCACTGCTGGGTAAGTGTTTAGCCAAGAAAACCAATAAAAGGAGAAATGTAAAAGGGCACAAGGATGAGAGTAACTATGATGTAATCCTTGGCTTATACATACTGATACTGTGAAACTGACAGAAGCAAGACCAGGTTTGGAAGGATAAGACCAAAATATAAACACTATATCATGAGTTGAATAAATAAAAGACGTGGGTTTGATTCCTCTGTGGTGCTATTCATGTTTTCATGAATGAATTTGTACATGAATACCCATATATAAATTTCTACTTGTTCGACACAGGACCACAGTTCTGAACAAACCCATGCATATCACAAATTTTGTTATTAAAGCAACCACAGAAGGACTAATACAGTGCTGAATAAGATAATTGGGATTAAAGATTTTGTAAGATTGTTACTTTTTAAAGTTTACTTTGCAGGGGAAAGTATTGTGCATATTTTTAGTGATTTAAAAGGACACTATTGAGGTAAAAAGCCTCTGTTTTGACCATTCTTCATTATTGCTACTTGTGAAATACGGTTAAAATTCGATTCAGTTATCCTTAGCTCAAATTATAATGGTCTCCTAACACAGTTTCTGCTCTTCCCTTAAGCTGAACAGCTACTGACATTGGCAATTGTATACTGTTTATGCTGTTTTTCTTATCTCAGTGGCAGTTCAGATGGGTTTGTGCTGCATACTGTGAGCACAGGAAATCACATTATTTTGGCCAGCAGCGCCTTGGATCACATCTGCACCCTAGACATCCTTTTCTAGGTTACTTTGTGTCTGACCCCAAGGAATTAGCACTGATCATCACCTCTTATATCATGTCTCATTTGGCTACAGTACGTGCAGCATTTTCAGGCTCATACAAAGAGGCCCATGGGCATGTTCTAGACCTTATCTCCTTCTCTACCTTGATGGTCTTTCATTTTGCCTTCCACTCCTGTGTGAGTGTTCCCATAAAATTGATGAAATTTGTCCTAGTTCCAATCATTACATTTTGCCAAAAGCATGTGGTGATCGGCAAGGCATTACTTTGATTCAAAGGGGAGAGCTCCTAAGAATTGTGTTAGATGCCAGGTCAGTGAGAGCTTATCCTCTTAACCATATTAAATGTCATCAACCAATTTCAAGCTCACCTAAAGACCTCTGCAAGAGTGTACTTCGAATGTTGGGAAACATTCTGATACACAGGTATCACTGCATCCTTTGTCTTTCCCACACTGAAGGGTATTTGAAATCAGACTCGTCTCTACCCTCACGGTGAGAACAGAATAAAAGTAGCTCAGAAATGAATCCCTTACTCGTTAGAACAGAGACATCCACCTAGGTGTGCAAGAAAAATGAGCAGACACTTCTCAGACACCCATTTTGGGGTCATAAAACTCCTCTCATAAGTGTTGTATTCATCAAGAGACACACTTGTCTCCAGACAGAACTAAAAATGTCAACTAAGGCTCTCCAAGTGCACTTCACTTCAGATTCTGTATTGAAATGTTTCTTCTATCCACTCTGTGCTGCAAATGCTACATACCATGTAAACATACAAAACATACTGAGAAAAATAAGCCAAGATACTTAACTGACTTTCTTGATAACCCCAGGAGATGCAGCATTCTGAAATAATTAACCGCTGAATACCACTGCTACTTACTTTCTCAATCATTCTGACTTAATATGAGAAGTGTCTATCAGATCCACCACACCTGTATGCTCCAGTTTAAATGACGGTTGGCTGATATCCCATTAGCCAATACAGAAGTGGAGAACACTTGCTCTAAAGCAAAAAAAAAAAAAGCTTTAAAATCTAGGTAGGAGTGGCCATCTCAGAACAATCTGTCTTCATTAAGCATTTGCGTTTCAGCAATATCACACCAAACCCTAAAACAATTGGGGTTATTGATTACAGCAGGGCTCATCCAGCTGGACACCATTAACTTTCAGGACGTCAACACAGTTGCATCCCATCCTCTACTGCAAATCTGTATAGAGCTTATGTTATATAAAAAAGGCATGTGGCACAGTAAGCTACAGTTACTGACCTCAGATGGTTGCGTTTCAGGAGTCAAAACAAGGCTGCTCCTAAACATTGACTGCACATTTACAAAACAATGGCCTTGGATGGGAGTGCCTGTTATGGGAAGAAAGTCCAGTAATTTATTCTAGGCAGACTTTTAATTTGAAAGTGTTTACACTGCATTTTAAAAGCAGATCCAAACTGCATTTCAACCCAAACTTTCCGTGTTTCTGAAACTGTTTGGATGCAGAGCTGAGTCACAAGTTTTGGCAGAAATCTTGGACACCCTGGGGAGGGAAGCTTAAATCCAGCCAGCCACTGGGCACAGGTCCTTCCTCACACCTCCATCTCCAGTGTGGGCGCAGGCACGGATGTCTCTGCTTGCCATGGTTCTGCCCCTGTGTATGTCATAATTTCATGCAGTAAGTTCAGATGCCTGCAGTCAGACAAGTCATCCCAAGTCTTTTCTACATATGTAAACTGCTAAACAAACATTTGAGAGCGTGCAGTGCTTTAGGTTGCTTTCTGGCTTGCATTTCATTGAGTAGTACTGACAGAGATCTGCCTAGTACAAACAGATCACATAATTCTTATCAGAAGTCAGATTAAATAAACATCTTGCAGAAAATAAGATCTCCCTTGAACTCTTCCCCACTAGAACTGAACACACTGTTCCATCAGATGTCTTATGCTCTGTACACAGGCAAGGTCTCTCCCTTGCTTCAGCTAAACATTCCACTTCTTCAGCATTATTTCTCTTAACCACAGCCGTGGTCTAAGAACTCACATTGAGAGATTCACTATCATGGCTCCAAAGTATTTTTCTCACAATAGCTTTCCAAAACAGTTTTCCAACCTGTTGGCAGAACTTTACTATCCCAGATGTTTGTCTTTGAATTTGGCTGTATTTTTAAAAATATTACTACTTACTCAATATAATGAGTCTTTTTAACGATATATGCTTCCTGTAAAGACATCCTGATAGCTATTAGTTACATTTTTAACTTTTGATTGGTGTTACCAGAGTCACAAATTAATTATTCTCTTATTTTGCCTAAGATTGGCATGAAGAAATGCTTCCCTTTTGCTCTTTTCTATATATTGTAATGACATTTATAGTGTTCTCATCTTTCTTCCATTTTCCAGTATTTCTTAAAGATGATGAGAGAATTTTTCAGATAATTTTCTGAAGACTTCTAATGTAAACTATTGCTATGAAAATAGTTAGCTCCAGCTGGTGTTCTTTTTAGCATTTGGGAAATGTTTGAATGAGATCTGCTGATATGTTATACAAACCATGTGAATAGAAAACCAGGATCAACGTATTTGATAAACAAACTAACAGGTGTTATTCTGCTCAGACAATTCTAACTTGTTTGAACTAAGGCCAGTCAGAATGGAGATAATAGAATGACAGAATGTTTTGGGTTGGAATGAACCTTTAAAAATCATCTAGCCTCAACCTCCTGCCATGGGCAGGACAACTTTCACTAGAGCAGGTCACTCAAAGCCCCATCCAACCTGGCCATGAACACTTCCAGAGAGGGCTATCCACAACTTCTCGGGGCAGCCTGTTCCAGTGCCTCATCACCCTTATTGTAAACAATTTCTTCCTTATATCTAGTCTAAATCTACCCTCTTTTAGTTCAAAACCATTACCCTTTGTCCTATCACTACAGACCCTGCTAAAAATTTTCTCCTTGTCTTTCCTGTAGGCCCTCTTTAGGTACTGGAAGGCCACTGTAAAGTCTCGCCGTAGCCTTCTCTTCTCCAGGCTGAACAGCCCCAACTCTCTCAGCCTGTCCTCATAGGAGAGGTGCTCCAGCCCTCTCATCATCTTCATGTCCTCCTCTGGACTCTCTCCAACAGATCCGTGTCCTTCTTACATTGGGGGCTCCAGAGCTGGACACAGTACTCCAGGTGGGGTCTCGCAAGAGGGGAATAGAGAGGGAGAATCACTTTCCTCAACCTGCTGGCCACGCTTCTTTTGATGCAGCCCAGGATACAGTTGGCCTTCTGGGCTGCAAGCACACATTGCTGGCTGGTGTCCAATTTTTCATCCACCAGTATCCTTAAGTCCTTCTCTACAGGGCTGCACTCAATCCAGTTCATTCCACTCAGCCTGTATTGGTACTGGGGATTACTGTAATATAGGTGCAGGATCTTGCACTTGGATTTTAATTCTGTTGCACATGTAGTTTCTAAAGCAGAAAAAAGAAAGTTCATTTTACACCACCCATCAAAAATAAGAAACATACAAGTAGCATTAATAGGTATTCAATCCATTTATATTATATTCAACAAGTAAGTATTTGTTTTGTCTTTTGCTTTTCTCTATTATGGCATTTATCTGTTTGTGTTTTATCCTGATTTTTCATCCATAATCTTTATGAGTCTGTAGATCTATTTGTAATCTTCTGATTATTCAATTTCTAATTTCCTCACCATTTCTCTCTGTCCTATCCCTACTAATATATGTACTATTGCAAATAAACAATCTTGTATACTTGGCAATGTTTTTCACTCTCCTTCCTAACCTCCGTATTATTCACTTGGTTTGAAAGGAGATGTTTAAAGATCTCCAAGCCAAGTACTTTTAAAATTCATAGTTTCCAGTGTTTCCTTTATTTTTCCCAGCTTCATGTGCTTTTGAAGTCTTTCCAACACTTATCCATTTCCAAATTCTGAAAATGTAATTTCAGCATCATTCTCATGTTTTGGGGGAGAAAAAAAATGTCAAAGCATCATAGGCCTCAGATGGCAAAGTACAGCTGCTTGTTAGGTCATGGACAGAAGCACTATCAGCTGTCTGCTGGTGTTAATGAAATCATGTAGTATCAGGATTATAGCACCCAGCTCTGCCCTCTGCCCCATTCAGCATTTCTTTTGACCTCAGAGGGAGACGTGAATCAAAAACAAAACCTGACTTATGGTCCTGAAGCATTATAAGGTATTGTCTGCCCTTTGTTGACCTGTGAAAGCCAAAGCCAAACCTAAAAGAAAAATTCAACCACTTGAAATTGAATTTAGACCGATTTAGACACCAAAACTCCCCAACTCAAAATCACTTTGCAAGAAAGCCTCCTAACTCTAATGAACATAAGGTCACAAAATTCCTCTTTGGTTTTCATCCCAAATGTCCACAAGTGCTTTCAGCTTTATAAAAACTTGAAACTGTCCTGGTCTGAGCAACAAGTCAGCCTTGTTTTGGATCAACATCCTCCAGATGATGGACTGAGTGCAGAAGCATGCCACTCCTCCACAAAGTCAAAATTTGCAAGTATACACAACGCTACCAAATGATGACAGCATAAAAACAGCAATGGTGCATGAGGTGACTGCTTAGTGAGAATTCACATAAGGCAGAAATCATTGTTCAGTCTTTTAGTTATGACACAAAAAAAAATACCCCAAAACCAAAAAGTCCAGGTTCCACTCCTTTTGCCACCTGGGGAGACTACAGCCTCTGACTTTCCTAGAAAGTCCTGCTTTCTTCCACTCTGTGAGCGACTGGTGAAAAGCAAAGTGAGTTAGGAGTGGAAGCCTTCTTGCTGAAGCTGAACTGCCGCACAGAAAAGAAGGAAAATTCATGGGATCAGAGAGGCAGTGTACAAGGCTGTATCACAGAGACGGTCTCAACTGAGACTTGATGGCTGCTGGCAGCATGAATAAACCTCTTGTGCTGAAGGGTGCAAAGGTACCCTCGTATGTACTGCTGAGCTCTCAGCAATTCTCTCCTGGGTATGTTGTGGGTTTGTTTATTTTTTTCTTGCTCTTCTGAAGTGCCCAATTCTGAAGAGAGGCATTTGGGTACTTAATTAGGATGCCAAGATCTTTACTGGACTTTTCTACCGCCGTTATTCTGACAGGTCATGAGAAAAAAATACTACATGGCAAGAAAGTAAACTGGAAAACAGCATTTGCAGATGTCTAGAAACAATGTACCATCAGATGGAACAAATAAAATTACAAAAACAGATTTCACAGAAAGCCTTGCAAAAACATCAGGTGAAGCTTTACTCTTAGTGGTTCAGATGGGGAAGCAGCAATGCTTCGTATCTGAGCTGAAGGACGCAGCTGACTGCTGGCTAACAAAACTCTGCTGAATTAGAACCATGTCCCCCTCCCACTGAGAAGGTTCAGAGGCAGCAGCAGAACAGAGGTGGCAGCAAAACGTACTCTGTGATCTGCTGGAATTCACCCCCTCCTCTCCCTCTTGCATCATTTTCTGGAGGATCACTCCATCTGAGTGAAGATCTTGGTAGCAAAGCCTGAAATACAGACTGCTTCAAGTGCCTCGCTCCCCTTTCAGGAAAGCGTGAGGTCTAACCCAAGGGCCTGGCTCAGCGCCCAGCTTCCCCTGGCAGCTCCCGGAGTCTGCGGCTTCCTGGAGAGCTGCTGTATTTCAGGAGGGAGCAGATCAGGAAAAAGCCTAAGAAGACACTGTGTTCTATAGGTTTTTCTGAGGCCCTTATAAATGTATAACACTTTTCCTTTCCACAGTAAATACGGTTTGGGTCCGAGTTACATACTAGTTATGAAATTTAGTTTTATAGGCAATATAGCAACACTACTAGTTTGTAAAAGATGTCAAAAGGAGAATTGGAGTGATATCACATGATCATATGAAGGATGTGTTCTTCCCAGCACTGATGATTAACTAGTCCACAGCAAAAATATTTTAATAAGCTGAAAAGTAACTTAATTCCTCAATATTTATTAGATATGTATGGATACTAAGGGAAAAAAAATATTTGCTTGAAAGTTAATGATTTTTTTATGATTTATGATAAGGCTATAAATCTCTACACAAAAAAAGGAGAGGAGATCAAAGGGAATTATATCCCATTATGAATCCTGAGGCAGCATGAAGACTTCACTTATCATATCTTGCTTCTTAGCAAGGCAAAAATTTGAGCTTTAAGTGGAAAAAGATAAAGCAGGGCTCCAACAACTGAATCATCATCAGCTCTCGAGCTGAGTTACTATGGCAATGGCTCTGCTGCTGCACAGCTTCTTCTTACTCTTTCTATCCGTACAACAGCTTTGCAAATGTACATGGGAAATTTCCACCGCATACGTGCCACGTGCGGCTTGCAGGAGAAGCCCACCATCTCAGGTGCCCTGGTTTCTACTAAAGGGAAGAGCAAATCTGTGTAATTAAAATACATGATTTGCAATTTTCTGCTTTCCATGGAAACAGTCTTGGAGCAGTAGGGAAAGTCCAGGATTCTTCCTGCTCTTTTGCCTCGCAAGACAGTATATTCCAGTGCTTAAAATATATATTTTAAGCATGAAGAATTTTTAGTACAGGAATTCTAAGCATTTTTTGCAGCTGTAACACTCTCACTTCTTTGAATTATAGATGTCTTGACACTGCCAGGGGAGGATGGTATCATCTTTTTGGCAGAGCATAGCTTGGAGCTCTACATAAGTAATGGATCTAATCCTGATGCCAGGTTAATAAATTATTAATTGTAACTCTTCGTATATGCAACAATCAGTGTGTCAGTACTCACCAGTGTCCTCTTTCCTCTTTGAGGGCTAGATGGATGCATCACCTTTCCTATTACTGATGGTATGTTCTCTGCACTGTACATAAAAGACACATTTGCTCTTAATTATTTTTGAGACGTATTTAATATTTAACAGAAGTTCCCAACAGGAACTGAGGCCCTTTGTAGGAAGCATACATGCAAAGGAAATTTTTACCCAAAACCACTGTTGCTGAAAGTACAGTTTCTGCAAGTTCATTACGTCCTACAAGCAGACATTTACGTGGAACCCCAAATGAGCTCCATGTTGAGAATTTCATCATCCTTTCTGTGGAAAATAAATGCATACAGCCCAGATCACAGCGCTGTTAACAAATGCACGTCTTTTGAGCAGACCCACTCTGGGGAGCGGATGAACAAGATTAACACTTGTGCATTAATCAATAGGAGGGTCAGCAACAATTATCACAATGAAAAGTAAGAGAGATAATACAATAATTAAATATAGTCTGCTCTTGTGAGACCCCACCTGGAGTACTGCGTCCACCTCTGGAGCCCCCAACATGAGAAGGATGTGGACCTGCTGGAGCGAGTCCAGAGGAGGCATGAAGATGATAAGAGGACAGGAGCCTCTCTCTGACAGGCTGAGAGACAGGCTGAGAGAGTTGGGGCTGTTCAGCCTGGGGAAGAAAAGGCTCTGGGGAGACCTTATAGCATCCTTCCAGTACCTCAAGGGGGCCTACAGAAAGATAAAGAGAAACTCATTAGCAGGACCTGTTGTGAAAGGATGAGGGGTAATGGTTTTAAAATAGAAGGAGGTAGATACAGGCTGGACATAAGGAAAAAATTTTCTACAATGAGGGTGGTAGAACGCTGGAACAGGTTGCCCAGAGAGGTGGTGGATGCCCCATCCCTGGAAACATTCAAGGCCAGGCTGGATGAGGCTCTGAGCAACCTGATCTGGTTGGAGATGTCCTTGGTCCAGGCAGGGGAGTTGATGACATTTAAAGGTCACTTCCAACCCTAACAATTCTATGATTCTATGAAAGGTAAGAGAGATGATACAATAGTTAAATATTTAGTCCCATAGAAAGTCATTGTTGAATAATAAGGAGCAGCAAACATCTGATGCGTTTTGCTGTTTATATAGCTATACATCCATCATATTTGCTCTGGCAACATCTGCCCTCTGTTACATATCTGTTTCAGTGCCTCAGCGTGAAATCCATAAAACTGCACACACGGCCTGTGCTCAGGCTGCCCCAAATTTCCATACTTTTTTTTTCG
>WHYT01014808.1:360356-409954 GCA_009806455.1 Tetrax tetrax | reverse complement strand
TTTTTTTTTTTTTTTTTTTTTTTTTTTTTTTTATCTCAACACACAAGTTTTGCCTTCTTTTCTTTACCAATTCCCTTCTCTGTCCCACTGGAGGGTGGAGGGAGTGAGTGAGAGACTGCATAGCTTGGTCCTGAGTGGACCTAAACTATGACACTGTGGAGAAACTACAAACCCCATGAAGCACATTTGGCTGACATCTTCCAGTGAGTTATAGCTGAGCCGCAACAGCAATGCACCATAGGAGATGTAGTCCAGGCTGGGATGGACTGCTGGAACTACAGCTCCTATGAGTCGCTATGGCATGCAGGCAGATCCAGCTCTCTGTCAATTTGAGCAGAACAAATGATTTTGTAATTTCCTGATTGGATTATTTCCAAACTGTCTATTCCATTAGAAAACATGGTATTGTGACTTTTTCTGTCCTGCTTTGGAATAAAAACAAATGTCAGAGTATTGGGAATCTGTCCCTCCTCCTGGGTGGAAGACTAATCTTCACACAGCTCTGGGAGCTGGGCAGAAGAGTGCCTGTGTGCAGCACGTGCAGCCTGATGCCCTGCTCTGTACGTCCCTCTGGCTGTCCTTGTCATGGGGTGATGATTCCTCTGTGTGTTTAAAAAAGAGGGAGAAATTAAGAGGAAATGTTGTACTGTTTACTTCTGTGCTCTGTGAGGATTTTCTGAAGTGTCCAGATTGCTCATTGTAATCAACTACTCTTTATTCGTTGACATTTAGGGAAACCAGGCATTTCAGATACGTCACAAGCATCTTGTGGCTTTTTATGCCTTCTTCTCCAAGGCGGCTAGATTGCTGAAGGCCAGATGGTACTCTGAGCAACACTGCTGTAAATCAAGAGCATTTCACCAGTTCCACAGCGCTGAGGAAGCAGAATCAGGCCCTCCCACTCAAGGCAGAGTATTGCTGGGGACTTCCATTTGTTTGCAATTAGGTGCTGGCACTGGGAAAGCCCTGAAGTCACCATGGTCTCTGGGCAGCAGATAAAGCTTTTGTTTTTGAACAGACAAAAGGCAGAGCAGGCCAAACCAACACAGGGTGTGTGAGCACTGGGAAGCCTGATGAAAAGCAATAAAGAATGTCCGAAGTCAGCAACAAATAATATGGTAGTAGGAAAGAGAAATCTTAAAGTAGTTAGAAGTGAGGAAGGAGGGAGGGGAAGGGGAGGTAGAGGAAGGGAGGAGTCAGGATGGCTGGGTGCCCAAAGCAGTGATTGACGGGGTGAGTGCTGCTAAGACTCACATGGGAGCAAGCCACGTGGGAACCATGCAAAGCAAGCTGCGCATCTCAGACCTACTCATCTCCTGCCCGCAGAACATCCCTCTCCAGGCTTTATCTCTTCTGACTGAATGACTGGGAAGCCTTCCTTGTCCTTGCCACTTCTCCATTATCTTTTTACATTATTCCAGCCCTCCAAGGAGCTGAAATACTTTCTGTTAACCAAATCTTGCATATGGTGAAAGAGGTGAATGCGAAATTAGATGATCTGTACTACTTTACTTGCTTGACAAGCCAGCCTGCATCTAGTGTGATGCTTCTCCAACACTCAGCAAAGAGATAGACTTGCATTCCTTGTAACATGTATATTCGATTAAGAGCCCAGCAGAATAGATCTTCGACCATGAAATCTATCAGGTAGGGACTGTCTTTATCATTCTGTATGCAACTTCTGCACTGTAGGGCCTTGTCCCAATTATTATAATACTATAATAATGTATTTATAATAATAACTATTGTAATAGACAGAAAATCAGACTGGGAGACAGGATACAAGAATAGGGGACTGCGGGCTTCTACAATAGATATGTTCTGGAAATGCCCCTGGAATCTCCCTCCATTTCTTGGCAAGACCAGATGTCTGCTCTGTAGATCTCAAGGGGCCAGGAGGGCTACCAGTCCCTCAGTAACAAGACTGCGGTAGACTGCTTAGCAGGCAATAAGGCAAGTAGGAGAAACGCTGGGGTAACCAGACTGAGAAAAGCATGAAAGTTACTATGAGGACCTTAATTTTTAATGTGGATGCATAGCATGATGGTAGTCATCCAGCTGTTTTTGTGATTGTAGATCTAGCATATAGGTTTTGATTCCTATTTGCATTCATAGTATTTACATTTTGAAAGAAAAAGTATTTCCTATCTTTTTCCTCCTTTTCCAAAGATGTTGTGCAGACCTGTTTTACTAGTTCTCTGCCCTGTGGGAAAGCTCTAATCTAGAAGACATGGTCCAGACTATGCAATGGAGCTTGGCATTTCCTCACATGAGTAGCCTTCCCTTTGCGTAAGAATTGTACAGTGTAGTCTGAAGTATTTTAAGTGTCTCTGGTGCTCAAAGGCAAACAGATAGCGTGTGCTAGATATTAAGCTTATATTGGGTTTATGTATTACTGTGGTATTGTGTATGGAAGGACTTGGCAAGCTGGCAAACTGAATAACATCCAGAGTTCTTTCTTCAGATTTGCTGTTTTTACAGGCAACATACATACATGCTTCACCACAGCCAAAATCTTCTTCCAGGCACTGCAATAAATCACGCAGCACGCTAGGCAGCTGGAAATGATTGCGGATCTCTGGGGTGGAAGAATCACACACGTTTTTGAGGTTTCAGTCAGCTACACCAGCATTTTAAACCTCTGTCCTTCTGTTCCTAGGCTGTGTTCTTCCACCTCCTGACAGACTGTGCTAGACACTGCCCTCCATTCAAGCCAGGGTGGTCTGGCTTGGGTTTGCCAAAAGCCTAAAGCACCTCCTTGGTTATGCCAGCTCAGTGCATTGGGGTTCAGCTCTCTGTTTCCTGGCAGTGGTAAGGAAGCAATAACAGGTCACTGTCTTTCCTCAGCAGCTACCATGAGGAATGGCTGGCTGTAGAGGGAGGCACTGGAAGGCTCGTGAGCTGAGGACACACTGATGTGCCCGAAGGGTGGTTCTGTGGTAGGAGGGGAAGACAGATCAGAGAATGGTGGGAATGAGCCCATGATTACATGCCAAACAGCTCAGCAGCAACGTTCATGTGGCTCCTCTCCTAAAGGGCCCTGGGTCCTGCTCTGGTACAGTGGCTGCAAAGGACAGAAAGGAAATGTCCTACCACTTCTTTCAGAGACTGGAAATGGACCACTGGCCCTAGCCAGAGAGTATTGACAAGGATGAGGAAGCAGGAATGTGCTGATGACTGGCAGATTGTGCCTTGCTTTAAATCACCAAGACTTGTCACTTGGGGTGTGGCAACGGGGGTTGAGAGGAAAGAAGAGGTCTTCCAGCTGGAGGACAGAAAGAAGGACAAATAAGGGTCAGTGGCAAAAAGGGATAAAGGAAGAAACTCCGGGCATTCCTACAAGATCACCAGTGTGAGCAGTCCTGCCAGCGGAGACCTATGTAAGCAGATACCCCCTCCCAGAGTCAGGGTGTGCATGGACCACAAACAGGGCTGCAAGCTTCTCTTACTTCTGCCCCTCCAGCTGGAAAGCAACCTTCCTGACCAAAAATAGAGGCGTTTTACCCCAAATCTGTCTCCTGTGTAACAGCAGGAGCCATCCTCAGCCTTGGTCCAAGCAGAGCTGGGACAGATGATGATGTGCTGAGGTTATTAATCACAGACAGGCTGAGGAATGCTCCCTTGGAACCAGGGCTTTCTGCTTACTGATTTCTGAGGCCAGAGAGATTGTTAGCTCATCTTGTCTGACTCTGTCGGTAACAGAGGCAAGAGAACTTCACCTCATGTGCCCTGAGAGCCTAGCGAGCTGTATGTGGCTAACACCACAATGGTGTTCAGCCCTGCTCTGAAGGTACAGGAAGAATTGGGGTTTTCCCCACCTCTCTTGAGGAATGTGTTCCAAAGGCTAATTAGTTCCACACTTAGAAATCTGTTTTCAGTTTAAATTTCTCTGGCTTCAGCTTCTAGACCTGGTTTCTTTGTTTTTTGGTTTGGTTTTTTTTGTTTGTTTGGTTGGTTTTTTTCTTCATTTTGCTTTTGCTAGTCTCAAAGCTACATATTTGTTTTGTCTGAGGGACTCTTGGGATGACTTGAGAGCAAGTAGCTTTATAAACAGGGAGATGCTTACCAGAATCTAGGATTGACCCTCATCGTGTAGCATCACAGCAGCTCCTAGGTAACATCCTCAGTGGCAACGTCCCTAGATGGTCTCAAGAAGCAGGAGCATTTCCCATGCTGTTTTTTGACTTGTACCATGCCAGAGCCTAATAAACCCATCACATAATCAGTATCAGGATGGCTGAGGCCATGAATGCAGCTGATTTCCTTCAGCTTGCTGATACTGGAAAGCTGCCTATGAAGAGAGCTGGATGTGGATTCACTTCTAATTTCTAAGCAGTTCACAGATATATTGCCATGATGCGTTGCTGAGGAAGTAAGAGCCAAAACTTTTCAATTCAAAAGAAAAGACCAAATGAAAGGCACAGCAAAGTGCTCCACAGAACATGGAGCCTTTCCTTAATGTGTAGTTTTGTAGCTAATTACTCCCAATGCATTTCCCAATGGCCTGGGAATCTCTCACTGACCATCTGCACTCACAATTACCTGCTCAGTTTTTCATAATCTCTTACTAAATCATTGCTGGATTTGCAAAGGGATCATCAGTCATCTGAGTTTCCTTCTTCTGTTTTTTGCATGTCTTTTGCCTTGACTCAATTTGGCCAAGAAATATTTATTCAATAAGAAGCTCAGTAAGGCTCAAGCACTGTTTCACTGTTACAAGATATTAAACGACCCCTAACCTTTGCTCCAGCCAGAGCTGTATGTGGTGCTGGGATTCACCTGTGGTGTTGCAGTGGATGAACGGAGGAAGACTGGCATGTTGGGGCAGGGCAGCTGTGGAGGGCCAGGGTGACCTGAGGAAACACTTTCCCCCCTGCCATGGGGACTCAGAGATGGGGGAAGGCATGGGCAAAATACAGCTTTCAACTCATGGTTTTGAAACTTGCAGCAAATTCCCTATGACATCATCCAAGTAAGGATTATACCTCCAGGATCTCAGGTCAGTCCTATAAGCCTCTAAAATAAATCCCCACCTCCATACTGAATGTTGATCATGCTATGCCCTGGGAAAACCAGCCCCAAGGAAGATGATGTTCACAACATCTGGTCTTTTGTCAAATGCACTCCCTGACGCCCCTCAGGCTCTTCAAAGAAGCCCTCATGCCATCCATTCCCTGGCACAGATAACAGTGGCATCCCTGTTGCTGGCACAAAACCAGCTCAGTTTTCAGTTCTGCTGAAGTCAACCTGCTGCAGGAGACAAGTTGTAGGGGCGGAAAAAAGGTTGGGTTTTTCTTGGTTTTTTTTTTAAAAAAAAAAAAAGTTTGGGCTTCTGTTTAGGGAGGAAATGGTTAAGCCTCTCTTGTAGATGGCACATTTCTCTCTGCTAGGCTGCTGCTCCCTGCCAAACCCCATGGACACTTTGCCTTAGGTCCCCTGACGAGAGTCTGAGCCCATGGGGCTATATGGAAGCATCCTTAAAAGTGGACATTTAAGCTGCATCTGAATATTTTTTTTTTCTGATGCGAAGCTTTTAGTTGTTTATATGTGAGGAAAACAAATTAGCAGTACGCAATTTCATTTGGATAGACATTTTTATTAAGAAAATTAAGTGCATACACATTTACGGGAGAAATTACAACAATATAAAATGTTTATTTTCAAAATATTCTATGAAAGGAGTGATTTCAAAAGCATAGTATAACTCCTCCATAAAAGCTGCCTTACAGGAACACAAATACAGAACCCTTTTCACATTATTTGGGAAGACATTTCTTTTTACTTAATAAAATATAAAGTACAGTATTTACCACATTCTGACAACACTGAGTTCTTAAGGAGTGGAAGATTGGAGGTTCATGCAGCCCTTTCATCATGATACAAGTTTTCTTCTCTGTGGCCACCAGAGTTTCACGTTTGCAGACAAGGCTTCTCTTGGTGGGAAGTTGGTAAAGAAAAAAATCCAGATTTTAGGTGACAGGTTCTCAGAAACCCCTGGTTTATTATAAATGACATCACTCAAAACAAGTTTCCACAGAAAAGGAGGACCCTTGAGATGCTAACAAAGGGACAACAGCAACAAAAACTTCTATAGGAACTGCATTTTCAACAAAATCTGTATATTTAACTTTGAATATAGATTTTGTTGCAAAACGAAGTCTCCTTTGCTCAAACACCTTAGATTAAAACACATCAAAAAGTCACCCTTCATCCTTCCTTAGGCAGAATTCAGATAAGATACTTATACATACAAGTGTAAAGCTAGTATAAATAAAAAATTGGCACAGCAATAAATACTATCTATTCTTAAAAAAAAAATCCAACCTTAGGATTTGACAGCTGCACTTTGAAAATACCACACATGATGACTTCACATTAATGGAGACTGCTTTTTCAGCACCAGCTCAGTGTTCTCTCTTTTCCCTCCTCCTCATCACGTGTGGTCCCTACATCACACTCATCTCGCCACGGTTCCTTTCCCTGACTGAGTCTTTGGTCAACATGTAAAGGCAGAAAGGAAAATCTAGTGCTCTACCCAAGCGGGTTTCTGCTAGTGGTGCTTCTCAGCCTGCTAAGATGGTGGTGTGCACAGGAGGAGCAGCGTGCAATGCACAGGACAGCACAGGGAGCCTGGGGCAGCAGGGTGACTGAGTTCTCTAGTGTGAAGGGCATGGTTGCTCTTCCTAATGCATCATATAATTATGTCAGGCAAAAAGCAAAGCTTCCTGCTCAAGGTTGAATTTTGGCCAAAAGCAAGAGAAAGCTTTCATCAGGTTCTCACTTAAATCTTCAGTTACTCCTGGCCAGGCCTCTTCCCCTCCTGCACTCACGCTCTGCCCAACCTTGCCCAGACGAGGGAGGGACACGGTGCTGGCCCACGCGGGCAGCCCCATGCCCCGAGTGGTCTGCAGCTGACTGCATGAGCGGTGAATTGTCACCAGCACAGCGGTGTCAGGGCCCGGGTCACAGTGTGAGCCTGAAGAAATGCCAGAGGCAGGCAGCCCACAAGGCACCCGAAAAACCACCACCTGGCTGTAAATGTTCCCCACCCTTACAGGGAGTCCCTCTCCTTCCTGTTGCATTTGTCCCAATGCCCTTCCTTTAGCACAGCCTACCCCTGCAATGCTGAGTAATTTATCACAGAAAGAGAAGGTTGGCAGGTGACTCCATATCTTGCAGTACCTCCACTACCTGGCTATACTGTCCAGAGCTGGGACCCCAGGGTTTGGCTGGAATGCTCCAGCAGTGCCCATCTCAATGCTTGCTTCTGTCAAAGCAGTCTGTTTGCCCAGGCTGTAATGCAGGGTTGGCATGTGCCCAGAGACTTTTCCCTGCTGGCATTGACCCTGGATTCACTCCCTGTTAACCAGGACTGCAGTGGACTGCTGGCAAGGCTGTGTGGTCACATCTACCAACGCTACCTATTTACTGGAAAGCCAATGTTTTCCTTAGAAATAAAATCTTCATGGATTCTATCATGGTTAGCAAGGTATGCTGTTGAATCAAAATCAGAGGATTATTTAATTCTCCATTTACTTCAATGGGAACAGCTAAGACCTCAAGCTGTCCTTGGATGGGAAGCATGTGCAAAGAATGCACCTTCCTGGGTGAGAAGGACAAGCTCCATGTCTGTGTCAGAACCAAGATTCTTCCACACCTTCCCCAAAGTCATTCTTGGCTCTGACATTCCCATGTCTGCCTCTGGCAACCCACTAGCAATTGCAGGTGCACGTGTAGGAGCAGGAGATGGACCCTATGATATAAAGTACAGTCCAGGGAAGACACAAGAGACTATTTTACTCATAAAAGTTCTTTCTGTCTTTAGTCTTACAACAGAGGTTCTGATTCTACTCACATTAAATTAACACTCTGATTCTCATCAAGTACAGTAGTATCAGACCTTTCAAAACAGAAGCACAACATACTTAAAGCACCAGGCTGGCAATGATAACAATAGTAGGAATTTTAAAATCACACACACATACATTTTAGGCACAGTAGTTGGTTTCTGCTTTAAAGTCAATGAGGTGATGTGGTTCCAGCTGAAGCACTCTCTGTAATAGCACTGTTTTGCAGAGAGGAAAACACTTATGAGATTTTTACCTGAATTCACATGGAAATAAGGTGGTCCCCAGCTAGCCAAGGCACCTCTTTGGCACTAAAAGGCACCTGCCACAAAAAGGAGTGCTTAGTGAAATACCCCTCCCAGTGTTCCCAAACCAGGCTGCAGGGAAGAGGGAAGCAACCTTCTGAAGCAAGTTGTTAAAAAAAACAAAACAAAACAACAATCTTACAAGGTTTTTTGTGTACAACACACACAGAGATACATACAAACATGAACACTGTGCTGCACGAATGTGCTTCCCCCAGGTCCCAGTGCGCAGCGTAAGATGGTTATCGCGGTACTGCAGGCGTCGCTCCACACACCTCATAGCAAAGAAGTTGTGTACACAGGTAGGCATCAGAGAGGCTGAGAGAGAGGATTGGCACAAAAAATGGTACCTGTCCCTGGATGTACTTTGCAAAGGAAATTGCAGAGGCTGTCCTCTTCACCAGCAAACAGACCCATGACCCCCAGTGAACAGTGTGTGGGCCTTCATTTCCACACCTGAGAAACTCCGCTCCTTCCACAAACTGGGTAGACCCTCTTTCGCCCCAAGCATCTCCTTTCTCCAAAGGTAAGGCCAGACATCCTCTTTTAGGTATCTCCGAAGAAAAGCTGTTACTGTCCTCAGGTACCTGTGACTGTGAGGCTACAAGCGAGGTCATGTGAATGCATCTCCACATACTTCAGTGCAAAGCCGGCCAGGCCAGCTGAAGCCACCTCCTGTGGATGGGTGGGAAGAGACACCTGGTGCATGGGAGCACATCCGACTCCTCCAGCAACTTGCAACATGATCTCATGTGGTTAGATTTTTAATAACCCATTCCTTTTTGTGCTAAAATTTGTCATCAGAAACACAGGAACATAGGAAATGCCAGGTGACATCAGCTCAGCGTTGTGGCTCCTAACGCACACAACAACTACAACCCAAGTACTAGCACCTTGCAATACCAGATGTGCATTGACCCAGCTTCTCATAGCTATCACCAAGGTTTCTGACCTTCAGAGAAGGGTTTTAGCCCTGTAGCCCTGGGTTTAATCCCTCACCCAAAATACCTATAAATGCTACCCAAGGTAATGCTGTCCACTTTCATCGAAGTCTGATGCTTTTTAGCCTTCCTATGTTCTTGGTCTTGATGACTTCTGGAGGCAAGGAATTCCTCCAGTACTTACACAACACCATTGCACTGTACAGTTCATGTCCTTCTAGGTTTAAAACTCCAGGAGACTTGCATGAACCAAAAGAAAGTTAAATAAAACAGGACCTCTACATAACAAAGGAAATAAAATATTATATAATAACATAGGGTTAGTTTAAATTCATATCTGCCTTCAGTGCTAGGTAATAAACCAACCTGTATAAAAAAAAAAAAGTATTTTTTCTCAAATAGTTACATCTTACTATATAAAAATAGCACTGTGAAAGCAAGCCAATTTGTGCAAAAGAAAAAAAAAAACAGCGCGCACACACACACACAAAAAAAAACCCCAAACACAAACAAAAAAAAATCTCTTTGGAATTGCATGAAGCGTTGCTTTTGTGCTGCATGATAACAGTGAAATGTATTCATTCCCTAATACTGGTTATCTGCTTTCTGGGTCCTACAGTAAGAAATCCTGTAGACGGCTTACAATGCTTGCCTCTTACATCTTGAACCTCCTGTTGATGAAGAACAGAGTGAAACACTATTAAGGTTTATTTCAGTTGCAAAAGTTTTGATATCAGGCCTAATCAAACAGCAAATCTGGACTAACCCAAAAGCATTTCTTTTGCAGTCCCTCTAACCAGTATTTGCCAAACATTTTGGGGGAAGTTCTCCACAAGGAGCTACTGGGACCCAGCAGGGTAAACCCAGTGGCGGGAGTTATTTTGGGCAGGTTGTGCTCGTCACAGTTAGTAAGGTCGTCAGAGCTAACGTAGGAGGAAGGCTGGCTAGGAAGCTTATTCTGGACTTAGAAGCCAGAGCAGAGAATTATTGGTGGGCAAAGAGACTCGGCCAAAAAAAAAAAAGAAAAAAACTAGCAAGGAAAGGAGGGATTAATAATTTGTGAGCAGCCCCAGTAGTGCAGCAAATGGCACTGGAAATGCCTCTTCCACCTGCCCCACAGCTCTGCTGGAGATGATGCACCTCCACAGGGTGCAGGTATCCATGAAGATGGAGGAGCACAAGGACAGCCCATGCGCTGCTCTTGTTGGTGCTCAGCTCCCACCATGGGGTGGCTGGAGAGCAGAGGCCTCCAAGTGTGCTGCCCAGCCAGCAGCCATCCCCATAGCCTCTCTGCGCTGGCATCTCACCTGCTGTCAGCAGCTGGCTAGCACGCCACAGCTCGTGGTGACCAGCTGCCCAGCGAAGGTGGGGTGACAGGGAGAGCGAGCAGCCGTGTGCTGCACAGGAAATGTGTGAGGCGTTAAGTGCAGAAATAGGGAGCTCAGGGTAGGAGGCAAACAAATCAAGTCTCAGGGCGAGCACAGTACCCAGGGGGAGCGGTGGGTGAGGCATCACAGCCTGGTGCAAGTGTATTCTGTGTGCAGGGCTCACTCAGAACAAGGAGCCAGTCTGTGCTGGTGGCCTCCAGGTTTTGTCTGAAATGACCCCTACTCATGCTCCAGACTGATTGGCTTTTTGCAACCTAGATGAGGTCACTAAGGCTGAGTTACAAGTATGGGAGAGTAAACACCAGGTATTCAGAAATACGCATGTCTCAGGATGTCTTGTCTAGCATAGGATCAGAACAACATCCCTTTAAAGGCCTGCTGGACAACTAAGACTGTGTGAGCACAGCCGGAGACAGTTGTGGCTACTCTCAGTGAAGGTAGCCTCGGAAAACTCATGCAGGCATAGAGAGGATGACTAAGCCATAAAGAAAATTTTCCTCGTTGAAGGTAAGTTTTTCAATATGCCACACCAGTAACCCTATTTCTTTTGGTGCAGAAAGGCAGGACACACCACCCCGGTAAGAGAAAAACAACTAGGACATCCAGAGCATTAGCATATGTAACACCATTCTCCGGGACTTGCCTAACATCTCCCATTGGAGAGGGGTCAACCAGTCAGCAACACATCAGATCATATTGTCACCACTCAGTGCTGCATTTGTCAATAAAAACCACCAGTGACAAATTCACAGCTCTTATTTATAGTTTATCTCTGTCAGTTTGGTATTGGGGGAATATGGCCAGCTAAAAGAAACAGGGCTTCCAATCTTTACCCTGTTTTTGACTTTGGCTTTGTTTCAAGGTTACTTTGGCCTCTTTGGGTGTCCGTTTTCCCATCTGTTAAATGGGAGAATTTTCCCACCTCTGTTGTGGCTTAACTTCCTCCTGTTTTATGAGTTTTATGTAGAAAGTACTCCTTTGCAGGGAGAGTACAGATGTTATCCTCAACAAATATGGGGAAAAATGGAGGTCTGGATAGGCTAATATATTTGCCCAAGGTCACATAAGCTTGTAAGTGGAAGAGCAGGGACTTGAACCTGAGGTATCCCAGCTCAGAAACTAATGCCTCCTACCATTCTTTCTCCCTGGAGACTTTAATGGTGCTGCACGGGAAGGGCAGAGTGGGCCCCGTTTCTTCTGTTGCTTTTTTTTATGAGTGCGATGACGTGGTCTAAATTAAAAGAAAAATACAAAAAGACTGCCATAAATTATCCATATACAAAGGTCTTATTCACATTTATCCTATGGTCCCTTCACATGCTGGCAGGGTGCAAATGATGATAACATCCCCTTTCATATACCCCCTCCCTTAGAGGAACACTAGGTAAATGAAAGTGCCGTGGTGACAGGACATTTGAAAATTCTGAGACCAGAACAACTCTTTTCCCCAAAACACTGAAGCCTCCCCAACTGTCTGCCAGAACTTGTCAGCCAGGAGCCTCACCATCCACAGGACACCCTCTGAGGTACAACAAAAGTAGAGGTGGGGGGCTGGATTTCTGGCTTCTCACCCAGGATTCCCACTGACATTGACAAGAACTGGTGGTTATTCCATGCAATTTGTGGGCATTCAGTGCCTTAAAACAAGATAGTCACCTACACTATCCCCCACCATGTGGGGCATTCACCCAGCGCATGCTTGATGGAGTACTGAGAGGAAGTTGATTTGACATCTACTTTAGCCCATATTTACTGAACAAGGTTAAAAATTAGGAAGAGCTGCCACACCCAGGTTTACAAATACTAAGTAGGAAGGCAGCAGCAGGGCTTGGCAACTATCACAGCCAGCCCCTAGAAGCTGGGAGTTTCGTTTCCTTTCTCCTAGGAGGCTCAAGGGAAAGGATTTTCCTATTTGACTTTGTTATCTTCTGCAGCTCCGTCAGCTCTCTCATCTGTGTCAGCAGTAGCTGCTGAGCTTAATGGACTCCAGTATCTCGAACTGAGGGAAGTTTTGAGATGGGACTATATTAATGTGACAGCGGACAAGGTGGTCTCTGTCTATTTTGGGTTCTGCTAACTCTGCCAGGGCCTGATTTTGTATATCCTTGTGTGAAGGGAGAAGGGAAAGGCAGTCAATGTACTGTAAATGATGGGTGGCGTTGTCTGGAAGTGATAAAGTATTTGTTAGATATTTCAAGACAGGATTGATTTGCCCCTTGTATATAAAATGAATGAATGTTGAATAATGTTGGCCACAGCAGTTGCACAATGATTTTTAAAGCCAGTTAAGGAATGTGGATTCTTGACAGCCTGAATGTATTTTATTGATGTCTCATAAGTGTGTATATTACATGGAGATGTGATGAATAGTAAGCAATAATAAAGGTTAAGCAGAATTAGTGAGCAAAATAATTCCCTACTAAAACCCACCACTGCTTTCGCAATCAACTGAATTGGACTACTGTAGTCTAGAAACTTTTCCTTGCCCTTAAGCTGCAAATTATAACACAGAAGATACTCTCGTATTGAAGCACTGGTACAGATTAAGATGTCTTGACAGTTTGGATTTTACTTAAGCAATTACAAGAGCCCTTTCTACAAAACGTATTGATTTTATTCCAGAAAAATAAATTCCCATGTACAATTGGGTTTTCATAACATGAAACAATTAGCCATTTTATTGCTAGTGCATATAGGGTAATGTCACATTTCATACAATTTCAGTACAAGTGAAAAAATATATGTCTGATTGAAATTGATAGCTACATTAATATTTATAGATCTGTATAGATATATAGATTTATTTTACAAGCTGTTAGTAGTTTAGAGGGCTATCGGTGTTTTAAACTACCAACATTCATATGACTCCAATTCAAATATATGAATTGTTTGATGTGCTATAAATATATTCCAAAGTACATTTCATTGAAGAAGTCAAAGCTGTGCACTAAAATATATCAAAAACATGCCTTGTGAAAATGCTACAGACAGAGCCCTGACTGTCTGTGGAGCATGAAAATGCCACTGGTGCTAGCATCACTAGTTGGAAAATGAAAACAATGCCATGATTACAGGATTAGATGATGGAGATATATGCTTTCTGCCATTTCATTTCATAGATCTGGGACCAAATTCTCTTCTATTACTCAATGTAAACCAGAATGAAATCCATCAAATTAGCAGAATCGCTTCTGGTTTAGCATTGGGTAAACAAAACCCAGAATCTGGCTGGAGATCAGGCACAGGCTCACTGGTTTCAGCAGAGCTGGACCCAGATCTTCACTACTGGAAGTGAGAGCAGAATGTGCTCCAGTTGAGTTGTTCCCCTAAGTCAGGCAGACAGGATCTGAGCACATCATCACATTTGCCCAACCCTACGACTTTCTCAAGTGCCTCCTAAGTTTCAGGTCTTACGAACAGCACCAAGGGCTTCATTGGGGATGACAGCAAACAGAAACTTAGGTGGGGCTTGAGGATTTTCCAGAGCTGGAAAACAAAGTAGGTTGAGCCCTTAGAATAGTCAGCATGGGCCACATCTTGCTCTTAGGTTCAGTTGTGCCTAAATCCAAAGCCATCCGGGCAGCATTAACCTGGATTACCTCTGCAGAGAATTTGCCCAAAGGATGAGAGGGCTGAGTGCTGGCAGCAAAGGCACTGAGCGTCGGATGAGATGGGAAGAGCTGTCAGGGCTGGAATCACAGTCAGTCTGTTAGCTGGCTTCCTTCCCTCCTCCTCCTCCTCACTCTTGGCCCCATTGTGGTCCCAAAAGGGCCACGTGGAGGAATCTCTCCACTTCTGGCAGCATTTTCCCCCTTGCTTATGGTAAAAACACAGGGGAACAAACATATATATATATATATATTTAACTATACCACTTGTTTGGCGGATGCATTTACAAAGCAAACAGTGGAGGGCATTCAGGTACCAGTACTGCCTCACATCTGTCCTGGGGCCATGGCCTTCCCCTCCTTTCTCCAAGAAGGCATTGCTTTTGCAAATGACTGGATTTCAGCCCTGCCTTTATCCTATAGATGCAGGGGGGGCAAGGTTCAGCACGGTTACAGCGCGGTTACTGAGGGGTGGGAATGTGGTGGCAAGGGTGGGAGGGATACTGAGTGCACAGGTAGGCTTGCTGGCCAAAACGCCGTGGCTGGATCAACAGCAACCCAGGGCTCTGGGCAAGCAAGGAAATGCTTTGTACCATCACTTGTCTCATCTTCCATCCCAGAAAGGCCAGAGCCCTCCCCTGCAACTCAGCACAGAAATGTTCTCTGCGCTGCTCTTGCTCACCATAAAATGGAACTGAGATGGGTCCACCTCAGAGTAACAATGATCACCCGCTTTCAAGGGGAACAAAAATAGATCTAAAAAGTCTAAATTTGGCAAGTACAGCTGGTTTTCCCCTGGCCTTATGGCAGAGCCTTATTCATGCTCTATTAACAGCGCTCTGCACTGGCCTACAGAGAAACAATTTTTAGCGCCAAGACCCCCTAGGCCTCAGCTGCCTGTGCAAACAGACCCTCAGTGTAACATGGAGAAGGCGCTCCAAAGGAACTGGAACAATACAGATTCTGAAGTAATTGTAGTTTGTCTTGGGGAAGAGGGGGCATAAAGGAAGCATTTTCCTTGGGAGAACGGCTTCTTTTAAAAGAGGATGAGTTGGGGACCCCAGAACAGATTCATTAGGATAGATTTTGCCTCAAATCCTGGCAAAACTCTTAGTTTAGCATTTAGGATATACTAGAAGCTGTTGTTTTAATACAGGCTAGGTCAACTCCAAACTCATCTTCAAAACAATATCTGATTCCACAAGTACTTTGTCCACATGGTAAAAGCCAGCCCTCAATGTTCTACCCTTTAATAACTCAAGATGTTAACTGTTAAGTCCGTTTGTATCTTGCCTTACTTGTTTAAAACTTTCTCCAGATATTCCTGGATCCACTTTAACTTTGGATCAATGCACACTTGCTTGCTGTTGCTCTTGAGCCTCGCACTGCCAAAGGAGAAAAGTCAGAGTGAGTCTAGTGTGCAACACTCCTCAGCACCCACCACCCACCCTTGGATGCCTTATTTTCCTTGGATGTCAGTGCTGCTCTCAGTTAGCCCATGAAGAGGATGGGTTATCCCTGCCATACTCAAGGCACCTATTATAAATACCCCTGTTTTCAAAGCACTGGTACCATCTGTTTACCCTGATGCTGATTCTTGCGGTCATGTGGGGGTTGGACAGATACGAAGTTTTAATCTCAGTTTTCCAGTTCATACCTGGGCTGTTATGAGTTCGGTGCCAACAACAGCTAAATTTCATTTGGAAATACTGACATGGTAAATATAGGTCATTTTTGCAAGGAATTAATTAGGAACAGTTTTCATATTCAACTCAAATTGAAGTTTCACATGTTTTGAGGACAGACACTAAACCACTCCTCTTGGATGTTCTGAAAGGGTCTGATCACTCGTTAGCTTTTTGTTTTATACAAGACTGAACGAACAGGTTGCAGGCAGAAAGACAACTGGAAGTACCATAGGCAAGTTTTCCCTCATGTATTCACTCAGCAGTGGAAACAAAAGCAGACTCCAGGTTTATCCTGGATTCCAAGCTGCACCTTCCACACCAGACTGCTTAGCTAATTTGAACTCCCTGTGAATCTGGCATTTGGGCTATCTGCATCTTTCCTACAGAAGCAGTAGAAATAGCTTTGCACCTGCATCAGCAGTTCTTACCCTCCAGGGATCTCAGGGCCTCAGGAGAGTGCTGTGATCTCCCACATTTCCCAAAATACCCAGCCTCTGCCCCAGCTGCTCAGGAATTTCCCCTTAAATGGCCTGCCTGCCATTCAAAAGTGCCAAGAACAGCACTTTCGTGGAAATGCCCATAGGAATAAGTTCAGTATTTGTTTAAGTGTTTTGCTGGATGGAAGCCAAAATTTTCCCCACTTTATAAAATGAAATCTGCAGAATATAAAACTATGGCGTAAGAAGTAACAGGTCAAAAAGGGTCCTTGGTCTGAAGTTATGCAACAATGTAGTTGTAACATAAACACATCGGAGATCCAGTCTTGTGAGCCCTGTGCCAATAAAGAGATGAATGGGCCTAGTTCATGTTTCCCTTACAGCTGTGCCAAGCTGGAGTATTTCCAGTGAAGTGATACCAACAGAGAGTAAGAATGGATTTGCTGATGTTAGCAATGCCTGGGACCTCTTGAGCTGGCCTTGCAGGGTACAGAATCAAAAGCACACGCAACCAGCCACATGCAATGCAATTCCTCTCACCTAATATTAAGACGTTGATTTTTTTTAGATATTTATTTGAGCCTATTTATTGACCCCTTCTGCTTGTACAGTCATGGCAGAAACCTAGGCAATTGTATGGAGTGTTAATCTGAACTGGTTTAGGTGTCTACTTTAGGATGCAATTAATTGCATGCTAAAAATGCCTATTTCCCTGTACTGAAATGCAGGGAATTTAGGGTGGGCTTTGCAGAAGCAGACATTGACAGAGGAGATTTCTGGATTTGGAGAGATGACTTCCAATAGAACCAAAGACAAAAGCTGCTCTTAGGCTTTTTGTTCAGGTACAGTTCCCCTCAACCATAAAGGGGAATGCACTCGTGCAAAAAAAATACAAAATCTTTCCTTGAAACCGTATGATTTCACTGAGATTCTCTATTCCTGAAAGCAGTAGCTTTCAAGTTACTTACACCTTCACTGTATAATGCATATCCGCTAGATTCAGAGCATGCTTAAAATCATCAAGATGAAAAATGTCTATGTTAGTTTTGATTCTGTTTCAGCTTCTGTTTCGATAAAGACCTGGTTTGAACTCATGATGTTTCAAGGGTATCTGGAAGTAAGTTTTTAAGCACCTTACTTTTTAAAGCAACAAAAAGGTGGTGAACTACAAGTTCATGTGTTCTGTGTGCCACTAATGACTTTGCAAACAAACACATTTGGGTCAGGAATGAATTGACAAGAATACGAGTTGTTAGTGTTTCTGTATTTCATGCTCTTATCTATCTCTAATGACTATGATCCCACATTAATTAAGAGATAAATGTATACCCTATCCTGTCTTCAATGCCTGTCATTTTCTTGAAACTACTCCAGAAAATTCCAAATCCTCCACAAAGCCTTAGCGCTGGGACCCTTATGACATCCATTGACAGTCCCAGAGCACAAATCCACAGACTATTGCATTTTGGATGCTTGCCTCCAGAATTGTTTATAGGTACAGATCAGAGTCAGTCACAGCTGGTTTTGCCATTTTTGTGAAAGGAAATTATTTCTCAGCTGAGGTTTACATTTTTCTCACTGTCTTCCACCAAATCCTAAGGCAGAAGCACACATGAGAAAATGTGTATGACCTACCCAGAGTGGCTTAAAAAATAAAAAAATAATATGAATACAAACTGGGTCATGAATGGATACATTCTCTTCAACAGATCTGTACATTCCTGAGAAATCTCATGAAAACACATCAGTTTTCTGAGCGCAGAAATGTTTTGGATGTCAAAGAATGGATTTCTACAGCATTTGAGTTTGAAGAGCTCAACGTGGATTGAAGACAGAACTAGTGATGGGAGCACTGCACAGAAACCCAATCTAGTCACTGAGACCCTCTTACAGAGGTCAACAGAAGTTAACAGAAATAAGGCTCCCTTGCAATTAAAAGATGAATGCTATTTTTTTTTTCTCCTGAAGATTTTGAATTTTGGGAGGGGGAGAAGGAGTCACCCATGAACAAATGAACAAAAATACCTTCCTAAAAACACACACACACGCGCACACACACACAAATCTACAACCTCATTTTCCTGAAAATTGGTGTTTCTTTTTTTCAGGAAAAAGGAAGAGTGTATTTTCTATTGGGAACTCATCATCTTTGTTGTGCTGTGATCTGTGATTTACTGAGTCAGTCACTGCCTGGCAAGTGTGTCCCTATATCAGGCCAGCACAAGTTTAGGGTCTGTACCTCCTGTGGAGGCTACACAAAACACAGGGATTCCTTTTGCTTTTTTAGCTGTGCTCTGTGGGGAAGTGGAGCATTAGAAGACTCAGACCTCGGTAAGGTATGAAGCTTTGAAGTTTTTCGCAAGGTATGAAGCTCCACCTGCAAGGCAATGGACAGTCTGTCTGACACTCCTGGGGGAACAGGACTTGGGATCACATAGTCACAGGGAGATCACAGAGGTACAGAACACAGCTGGGAAGCACCTAGCTGGGCTCCTTTGTGTGGGGTAAAGCAGGGTCCAGCTGCATCTGACACACAGGGTGAAGAGATGAATTGGAAATCACGGCATGAGACACAGACCAAATCGCAGCCACCAGCAGGAACTGGCTCTGTCACTCTTCCTTTTGACACCTGAAATTTGCACCCAGCTGAAAAGATCAAGAGACTTACACAATCTGAAGTGAGCAGTTGGGTGTGGAGAGGATTTTGAGGTGCTTAATGTTGGCTCTTGCCACGCTGCTCTCGTAGAATCGACAGGGGCATCGGTAAGTCAGGCTGACGGGTTTCTCTGTGAGACACAGGGAGAGAAAGGACACGTTACTCCCTCTGTTCCCAGTCAGCAGCACAGAGACACCGACCCAGGCTGACAGAAACTCCTCCAAATATGCAGGTGAAAAAAAGCTATAGAAAAGCTTTAGCTTTGGGAGGGCATTTGCTCACAGCTCACAGCACAATCCTTTTACCTCAGTACCCAGCCTTTCAATAATGGTGCATGGGATTTTGGAAGACAAAAGAAGAGGGAGAGAAAATGGAGATAAGTAAAGAAGAAGAGATTAGAATAAGGAGTCACTCCATTGTGCAGGGATGCTCCTGGTAATTAGACAAGATAAAGGCCAAAAGAGGGGGCACTTGTCCTCAGTGTTCTTCTAGCCAAATGATTTTGACCCGAGGCCAAATTAGAAGGTAGCCAGAAGAAAGCGATGAATTCCAAAGAGTACAGATCAAAACGGCTCAGCTCAGGTGCAGGCTTTTCACGGGGGACTTACTGGCTACAGAAAAGCCCTGAGTCTTTCAGTCTTTCCCAGGGCCCAGCCGCTGACCTTTCCCCACCACTGCCAACCTTTGCTCCCAGCCAAGATACTCGCACGAGGAGGTGTGACTCGGAGAAGCTTGGAGATCACAGTGGCTTCGCAGGAGAGATTTGGAGTCTTTTGAAATCCCAGCTCGTGGCAAAGTAACAGCAACCGAGGAGACAGTTACCAGGCAGCACGCTCTGCATATACTAATCAGGGATCACCAGACTGGATGAGAGTCTTGCCATTGGCATCACTAGGGACAGAATTAAGTCGAGCCCCCTCGGCTAAAAATCAGCAATGAATATGTATGCAGAACTGAGAAAAACAACCTGAAGCTCACCACAGCCTCTTGATGCAGTCCTGCTACCCGATTTCTCCATGGGAGAACTTAATTACTGGCAACCAACTGCACATAAATAAGGTACTCACTCTGTGTGTAAGCTTCAAAGCTCCATGCACACTAAAATGAAAACACAGAAGTCTTCCCTGGAAGTCTAGAAGGAGCTGCCTAAGATTTTAAACAATTTCCCAGTGCAGCAGTTTTCAGCCTCTGGGAGGAATTAAATTCATACACCTATCCCACAAGGTTAGGCTCCCGCTGTAGATCGTCAGATCTATATCTGACAGGGCTTTAGATCCTACATGGCAATCTCCCATCCTGTTTATTTAGCCACACAGGAGCACTTGCAGCATCCAAACCCAGTTCCCTTAAAGACAGATGGAGAGCTAAAGAGCAGGGAAAGGCTTGGAATCCCTAAACTGCTGTCTAGGAAGGTGAGAAACAAGACAGCTTTTCAAAGTGCAGCTTATCTGCACATATTGCACATTTACCAATGCCTGTCTCTAGCACATATAACCACAGACAACACAATGAAATTACCCTGTCCTCAGGAGGAAAAACCCCTTTTTTTCCAAGTACCTCTACCAGGAGATGAGCCAGAATCAGATCCCACAAGCAGATGGGCAGAGAGGAATTCATCAGCAGGAACAGAGTCCCTCCAGATTCACAGCAGGGTCTGGACTACCAGTTAACAAAACCGGAGGACTTTTTCTATCAGTTTTATGGCAATCCAAACAGTGATTTCATCTATGAGTTAATAAATGGGAGGAGAACCTCCTATCTGCAGGGGGGAGGAGGAAGGTGGGCTGCAGGGTGAGCCTCCCAAACATGCACTAGACTGACTAGTGCTAATGTGGAGGGGAGGATGAAACGCACTAGGATTTCCCACTGCAAATCAGTGCCCAATAGCTACACATCAGTGAGTCTGTATTGGAAAGGGAGGCTGAAATTGAATGCAGTCATACAACAACACTCCGCAGAGCTGTAGTGGAAATGTCTTTGCAAGCTTGTACCAACCAAGTTTAAGCAAACTTCACTCTAAACAACATGCAAGAGCTGAACCATTTAGATCTAGGATTTGAGAATGCAATCTTGTCCTCTCTGAGACTGGGAGAGGGACTTTCGATCCCATCCCACTTGAAATCAGCAGCAGAGAAAGTTTAACCGTGACTAACTTGTCTGTGAGTCCCAAAATTGTTTCCTGCCCTAGAAAGCACGTCCAGCACAGCAAGGAAGAGGGGAAGCCCCAACATTCGGTGTTCTTCTGTCACCCCAGTGCAAAGTGGAATGACAGCTCCCTCCCCAGCACAAGAATCCCTTTGGCATTTCTGTGATCCTTGCTTGGTGATCAGCAATAGACACTCAGCACCCGTCAGCGGCAGCACAGGCACCCACCAGGGTCAGCTCTCAGCATCGCTAACAGGGAACCAACATCTGCCACTGTCCCACCAGCACTCTGGTTCTGAGAGCTTGCTTCTGGCTCATGCTGCTCTCAGCAAGGCTGAAAACCAGGGAGAACTAGTGCATGTGGCATCTCCCAACACATGAACCCCTACCATCCTAAAGCAGGAGGGGGAAGGAGCCATTTGGGGGCCATAATTTGGAAAGGGGACATTTCTGGTCTTACTCTGAAGCTGACAAACATCTTCCTCTTCTCATTTCAAAATTTGAAACAAATGGTTCCATGCACAGTACAGTTGATCAAGCCAATTGTTCTACTGATTTGTACTGCAGGAGTTAACGCTCTGTGGGTTCTCTGATGTCTAATAAACACTGAGCACAAGCCGAACCCATTCTTTCAGTAGGATAAATTAGTATAGTCTGTTAATTGCACTGTTACATGAAAACACCAGTTTTCATGAAACTGATGGTACATAAAGCTTTTGAGACTTTTATCTGTCTGATACATTTAAAATGGGTGAATACTGTCAAAAGTCACAGAAGAGCCAGATGCTATTCAGACATCTCAATGTCATTCCTTCAGCCTTACTTCCTTAGACAAAAAGAAAGAGAGAATACCTCTTTTGGGCCAAACTAGGAGGGTTTGAAGGGTTCTTGGGTTAGGATGTTTTGGTTTTTTTTTAGAGTAATATATAGTTTTACTGTTTTCTAAGTCAAAGCTGAGTTTTGCTGGCTCTGAACACTCACTTTTGCTGGCAAATTCTCCCTAGAGACAAAGCACTCACAAAAATCTCCCACACAGAGTGGCCTCTGATCAACACAGGACGATACCTATTTCGCTCCGTAGGGATCTGCCCTGCCTCAGACACACTGGAACCGGACAGTAAGGGAACAAGTGAATTGCCCGTTCTGCTGCGAAGCTACGGTCAGTAACTTGCTGTGTGGGCTGGGAAGCTCTGCGCGCTTGAATGAAGAGGGAAGCTATATCTAGGCAAGCAGGCTGGACATGAACAGACAAAACATTTGACAGATGCATCATTTTACATCCAAGGGTGCATTTGTCAATAACAGAAGGCTGGCAACTTTTAAAGACTAGAACAGCTCCATTTCCCTGGGAAGTGAGGCTGTGACATGCAGATACAGCTTTAGCAGGGTGTCAAGGGAGAATTCGAAGCTCACCTGCCCTGACAAGGTAGCCCTGCAAGCCCTCATCTGCATCAGGGTTGAGAGCACTGCATGGTATGCAAAGAAGCAGGCAAAAAAAAAACCCCTTCATTATTATCACTGCAAGCCGGTGGGGTCTCTCTCCTTACACTCATTTTTCTCCAGCCCTTTTAAGCCGTTTCCCTGTCCGGGTAGCCAGGTCCCGGCCATGGACACCTTTAGCTGCCGTTTGCTGCCGGCTAAGGAGCGGTGCCGGGAGGGAGCAAAGTGAGGTGCTGCCGGGCAGCCCTGCTAGCTGCCCAGCCCTCTGCCTTCCCTGAGCCGCCCGTCCCGTCGGGGCTGCAGAGCCGGTGCGGGTCTCTCTGGGGCAGCGCTTGCTCCGCGCCGGCGTTTTGCGTGCTGCGGCGGCAGGGGGCTGCTGCGGGACAGGACTGTGGGAAGGCATCGGCGAAATTATCGGCAGCGATTAACTCTCTCGGGCTAAACAAAGAGGGCACCGGAGGGCATCTTCTGCCAGCCCGGGTGGGGAACACCCGGGTTTCGGTCGCAGGGCTGGGGAACAAGCCGGGCGCGGAGGTTTGAAAGGGCGCTCGTTACCCGGCCAGCAAGCTTTCGATGAGGGGACAAAAGGTGACAAATCCCTGCCAGGCGAGAAGCCAGCCGCAGGAGGAGCGCCCGGGAGATGCCCCGAGGCTGCGGACGGGACCCCTGCCCCGCCACGCGTGGGGAGTGCGGCTGCCCCCGCGGTCCCCGCTTTCCCGGCGGCTCGGGGTTCCCCGAGGGGTGCGGAGCAAGAGGCGCAGGTTTGCCGCGCTCTGTGGGACTGTCCGCGCCCGGCTGCTCGCACGGCGGGGTGACACGCGGGACCGCAGGGAGCGGCGTGGAGCGGGCGGGCTGCGGGACTGCAGCGAGGTGCGAGAAGGGTAGCTCCAGCCCCAGCTGCCAGCCCTCCTCTCCCCAGACCTCTGGGCCATCGCACCCCTCCGAAACCGCTCCGCGACCCCTCGCAGGGGGTGCGGTGAATTCCTGCCGAGTGACCGCTTTGGCTCAGCTCTCGCCCTGATCGAGGGAAGATAGATCACGGAAGAGGACGGAAAGGGAACCGAACAACCGCCTGTTTCTCATTTCTGGCAACTTTCGGGGTTGTTTTTTTTGAAGGGGAAATCGATACGTATTTCACAACCAAACCACCTCCCCGCGGAGCAAGCGCTGTCGAAAGTCTTCCCCCAGCCGATTTCAATCTGGCGAAGAGGACCGCTTTGACCAGCCTTCTTTCGGAAAGAGCGAGAGAGAGAGGGATGGAGAGAGGCAGCGAAGGAGGGAGAGCCTGCCTGCCTGCCGGAGCCAGAGCTGCGGGGAAGAGCGGGGAAGAAGAAGAGGAGATTTCCGCGGGACAGTAGCTGCCGGTGCCAGCGGCGAGCGGGCAGGGCGAGCAGGCGGCTGACTTACCCTCCGAGAGGGAGATGATGGCCAGGGCGAAGGCGAGCAGCGCCAGGGCTCGGAGGTCCATGCTGGGCGGCTGGCGGGGCGCGGGGCGGGCGCTGCACTGCTCGTCCCGGCGGCTGCGGCTCTCTGCGGGAGTCCCCTCCTCCCCGCCCTCTATAGAGGGGCCGGGACCGCCGGGGCTGGGGGAGGGGAGCCGGGGGGAGTAGCTAGCCTATGATTTATTGCCCGTGGCATGTTATTACATCCTTCCTCTGTTAAAAATCCTTGGAAAGGAACCAAAAGAGCGAGGGCTCCTCTCTTCGCCCCGGCAGCCCCGCAGCTTTCCCCTAGGAAAAGCGCTCGCCCCCCCCCCCCTCCACGGCTCGGTCACCCGAGCCCCTTCGTGGGACACCCCCTGGGAGTCCCGCCCCCACGGCGACCCGGGGCTGTGGGGACCGCGGTCACCGCATCCAGCCCGGGCCGAGGGGTCCCAGCCCCATCCCGAGCCGGGACAGCGGTGGGGACGTGTCCTGCCAGCTCTCCGTGCTCGCACCAGCAAGAGGAGGAAAATTCCCCTGCCCCTCCCGTGGGTGCGAATCGAGGTTTACACCGGCGCCCCGGGCATCAGACCCAGTGCCTCGTACAACACATCTTCCCAGAAGTTTGAGGATAAAAAGAGAGAAGGAGGCTTTCCGTTTTTGCTTGGCTCAAAACATCATTTTCCCCCGTATGAATTGAGCCCCGCCACACATTTGCTGCCACGTTTCGCCTCCGTTGCACTGCAGATGCCACCGGGCATCCTGGTACCTTGGCCTAAGGGGTGCCGCCGACCTCGAGCTGTTCCACCGTTGCCAAGTGTCATTGACTTGAGCATGTCCTCGCTGTCCGCAGGCCAAGCCCATGGGGCCTTGTTTGTTGCCATTTAATACTTTAAATAAACATCGAGGCTTTGGTTGAATTTCGACCTCTCTGGTATGTTCCTGCTACTAGGGTGAAGAAGACATCTTCATACAACAACTGAACTCCTCCGAATACTGAGCAATTTTTATGAACTGCAAATTTTTTTTTTCCTCTATCATGAACAAATTGCTGCCTGAGGTACAGCAATTCTGAGCTTAGGATTTAATCAGCAACAAAACAAAGCAAAGCAAAACAAGGAAAAAATCCTCTATGGAGGTCTTATGGTTTCCCCCCTCCAAATCTAGAATTATGAACTTGGGGAAATCAGAACGAAATGTACACTTAAAATGGAAGTCAAATGACTTGGCAAGTGTTAAATTCCATGAAAAGTTCGTTTCAATCTAATGCTAACTCCCACAGAATTGACTAGTGTTTATCTGAATGCTGAAAAAAATCTAGTGTGCACCCCTCGATGAGCTGGGTGCCTGAATCCCACCCCCTTCACACAACAACCAGCTGCAGCCAGAACTCCTCAACAGCCAGTAAATTTCATCTTTTATCTGAATGCTAACAAAGAAAGGATCAATTCAGAAACCTTAAATAGACCTACTGTTGATTTCAACACTGCGTGAGACAGCCTTTTTTAATAATACAATATTCCAAATTTTTAGTGTGTTTGTATCAAATTACATTTAGTCCTAAATGAGGAGATGGCCACATTTCTGTTGCTTAGAATTTTGGATTGGCATAACCCAGCAGTGAAATCATTATTATCTGAAGTTGTTTTAAATCCCCACAGATTATGACTAAAGTAAGCCATTTCTGGCCAGTACAGCTCAAGTTATTATTATTAAGAAATCTTTTTGTGAGTTAAGCACTAAACTAAATGTCCTCAGGTTGGGAAAATAGTACCCCTATTTTCATCTTGTTCTCACTAATACTATTTGACTCTGATCTTCCTTAATATTTCCTGGACTTATTATCTGTAACTAAATGCATCATTTTTTGGACGGCAATAGCGTTCATGCAGAATCTATATTTAAGTGGAGTTAAGATTCACAGCGCATCTCAGCAATCTGGAGCAAAATACGTTACAAATCAAGCCTGTTAATGCCAGGAAATCCAGTGATCTACAGTTAAGGATAGTTACATTTAGAAATCTGTATGTATTGAACTGTGGGACTGCACAATTAAGACACCGAATCGACCTTATCTCTGCCTTGTTGTAACATCACCTATTCGCCTACGTGATAAGGAGTACAGCAGTTTAATATCTCTGTCTCTAGATGAAACTTTTTTTCTTTCAGGATACATTTTTTAATGTATGGTTGCTTAAACTTATTTCCATGCAGTATGATGCTGTGATGGAAAGGAAATGAAAGAAGCTAAAATGTTAAAATTGACATTAACTATTGCATGTTATCCTTACGGTATATAATTAAGAGTACTTGGAGATTTTGAATGTTCCATATTTTTATCTATTCATATTCTTTTGTAACTTAATTCTGAAATTATTTGACTTATCATACTTTCAAAAAAAAAAATCAAGACATCCATATAAAATCATAGAATGGTTAGGGTTGAAAAGGTCATCTAGTCCAACCTCCCTGCAGTGAGCAGGGACATCTCCAACCAGATCGGGTTGCTCAAAACCCTGTCCAACCTGGCCTTGAATGTTTCCAAGGATGGGACATCTACCACCTCTCTCAGCAATCTGTTGCAGTGTTTCACAACTCTCATTGTAAATTCTTTTTTCCTTATGTCCAGTCTAAATCCACCTCCCTCTATTTTAAACCCATTACCCCTCGTCCTATCACAACAGGCCCTATTGAAGAGCCTCTCCCCATCTTTCTTGTAGGCCCCCATGAGGTACTGGAAGACGGCTATAAGGTCTCCCCTGGAGCCTCCTCTTCTCCAGGCTGAACAGCCACAACTGTCTCAGCCTTTCTTCATAGGAGAGGTGCTCCAGCCCTCTGATCATGTTTGTGGCCCTCCTCTGGACTTGCTCCAACTGGTCCATGTCGTTCTTATGTTCGGGGCTCCAGAGCTGGATGCAGTACTCCAAGTGGGGTCTCACGAGAGTGGAATATACCCTTAGATTTACCTCCATCTTACTGTCATTCTTCTTTTGCTTAAGAATTCTTTTTAATAGTAGTCTTATTGTTGTGACGTTCCAACCTTTTTTTTTTTTTTTTTTTTTTTGCCAAGACTATTAATCAAGTGAAAGGCTGAAGGCTTCATAAGTCTTGCTGCACATCCAAGCAGCAGCTAGAAGAGGACAACCATACAGCACTTTGAAGATCTTTCTTCATTCCTGTCTTTGACCTTCCTGTTTCAAGTGCTAAGATTACTTTACCTTCTTATTGCCATGTCAGGGTTCCAAGCTCTTCCTTTACATCTGTAGCAAACAGGACTTTTAGTATTAAGTATTTGCAAGAAAGCAGTATAAACTAAGAGAAGTGATTTGTTGAATTTGTCTGCTAAGCAGAAGGGAAAAAAATAATCTCCCCAAATAACCAGGCTTCAGAAAGAATTGCGAGCGGTCTATTCTTGTTGCAGTAAAATAGCCTCAAACGTTCCTGTACACAGAGATATCCATAATGTGTGTTGGCCCCAAAAGATTCCTTGGAGGGCAGAGGGAGAGATCAAATAGAGGTCAAGTGAGTAACTGTTTATAGATGGTTAACTAGAGTGACAGAGAACTGTGGTAGCTGCTTTTCTAACAGTGTTTAAAGGTTTAAGCTTGCTTCCCTGGGAGTTTTGCATGTGATTTCAATGGATGTTAAATTGGCCCTTAAGGGTAGAATCCATCCCTCCTCTTATCCCAGCTGAGCAGGTCCCAAGACGATCTAACCTTTCAAGAAGAAACTCAAAACGTGATAAATTTTGCTTGGGTTTAATTCTGTTATGAACATAGTTTTTGGCCTTGCTGTGAGGAGTTTCCTGAAAGCTTGGGGTAAAGCAGAGCCAAGTTTGGCATGTTCTGCCTCTCCCCCTGAGCACCAAGCTGACGCCGTGGAGGGGATTTTATTCCAAGAGAGTTTAAAACTGTGTGGCTTTGCTTGTGTTTCGCTTGGAGTGTTCAGGTTCATTGAGCTTGCAGGCCACTTCAAGGAACCTAGACCTCAACAATAAAGGTTCACTATTCCCAGCAAGAAGAGGCACCTAGGAGGCTTTGTGCTCTCTCCGTGGGAAACTGATGCACAGAAGACCAGAGCAGTGGGACCGAATAGGCCTGTGTCTGCAGGGAAAAGATCTAGCCTGATGGCCAGGTCAAAATGATCTGAGGTCCATATGGCACCCATCTCTTTCCTTTCAGGCTTTCCTTTGACTAATCAAATGAGAGTTGCGTGTCTCTTGGGATTTTAATTATTTGCTTTTAATTTAAGATAGGCATGAAGGAAACACCATAACTCAAATATCTATAGGCTTTGGAGATTTTCAGGCTTGGAAACAAACTTCCCAGCTGCCTTCTCCCTCAGCAAAGTCTAGGGCTTCATGGTTTTGTCTATATTAGCAACCTGTGTGGTGCAATAAGAACAGATCTATAGAGCCAAGCAGTCCCATTTCAAAGGTTTACTTTAGTCTAGCTGTAGTCTTGTCCTAAGGACCGAATTCCTAATTAGCAACCGGAGCACATGCCCTCCTGGAGTTAATTTCTGACTTTTGTTTCATCCCGAAGCAAGCTGATTCACACATTCGGAGACAGCTCTGCCGTGCACAGTAAATAGGGATCGGGCTTGGGAAGCCCAGAGAGCGCATCCCTGACCCCCCCAAACCCCTGAGGCCGGTGCCCCCTCACAGCCCCGACGCCAGGTCCGCAGCGTCCCCGGCCCGGCTGCGCGCGCGGCAGCGGTTGGGGTGTGTTGGGGCGCCCTCTAGCGGCCGCGGGCCGGGCACCGGCCGAGAGTCGGACCCCACTGCCAGCCTCTCCTCAAACTGTCCTTGTACCTCGCGGTTGGTTTTGAAAAACCTTTTTAAAAATACAAACAAGCAAACCAACCAAAATAAACAAAAAAAACAAACAAACAAACCAGTTTCTGTGAATATTCAGGAAGTTTCTGAAGTTTCTGATTTTTTTTTTAAATTAATTTTTATAATTTCAGAAGTCTATTATTTCAGCATTGTTTCGAAAAAGTCCTATTGTTGATTAAAACAACGAATTTCAGGAAAGAGAAACCACAGAGTAACATCACATAAAAGCCCAAAGTAATAGGTAAGATACAAACACGCAAGAAAAACAAGATTCGAGTGGGAGGGACAGGATAGCACGCTGTGTGCCCGGAGCAGGCATTAGTGCCTGGGCATCATGTACACGGAATACACAGAGGGCTGACGAGGCAGATAGCATAAATTAAAGCTAGTTTGCATTTACAGATTTGGTCTCTGGGCTACGAGCAGCTGTACTAATCTCACATTAAAGTGAGATCCAGCAAAATAGCTTGTTTATGGTGATGGAAACATTTCATTTGCTGGAACTGTTCTGACATTCGTCATCTAAAGTTGCCAGATGGTAAAAATGTTTAGTTTGCAATAAACAATCATTAGCATGACTTAACATACATGTCACTCACACGACAAGGACATGTGTCTTACAAGACTGGACCTAACTGGGATGTGGGAGTTTGGACATGCCAAATTCTACCATTTGCTTACTTGCTGGAGCTGTGTTTTGCTCAGAGGCTTACTGGATCTTATAACCAATAGCTAATTGCGTAAACTGAGGTTTTCAAAGCCAGCTCCTAAAACTTTGCTCACTTAGAGGGAAATACTCAGCCAGAAAATGAGTCCCCGAAGTACACTACACACCCGTGACCTGCTGCTCCCTCAGCATTTTAGCATAAATACAAGCTCCTCATTTCTCCTCTATTGAGTAGGTCTAGTCTTGTGGCTGTAGCTACTCTTCCTAACTTCTGCTTCAAAATTTGGCCCTGAATATATATTTCAGGAGATTATCACCATACATAGTGAAACACAGAGGGAATGAGCCCAGTTGGCAGTCCCACAGGATCTTTCAACCTAATGGATCTCCAGCTGCTTATAAAACTCCATCCATCCACAAAGAGCGTCAAAGAACTACTCAGTTACAGGACCTGGAGAAGTACAGTAAAGCCAGTTAGTCCTTTTTTTTCTTACAGTGCAGAGTTGTTTCTGGCTGAAGATTTACTGCCATCGTGTTCAATTTGTGTTTTGAAGTTTTTAGAGATTCAGCTTCTACTTATTGCCTCAGGAGGCCTTTCTATAGTCCAATATGTCTTACCATCAGAAATCCTTTTTTCCCCTAATGTTTCTATTTTTAACTCCTCCCTTCTGGAGTGTAAAAATTCTGCTTATATTCTGTTTTGTAATGTTCCTCTCTGGAGATGATTTCTATTGGCTCTTTGACCCACACAACCAAATGAGTAATGCCCATGTTATTTCATCGGCCTACATAATGAGTCCCAAAAATGTTGTTCTTGTATCTCAGTTCACAACAGGGACTGACATTTGCTGTTGTGCAGGTGGTTTTATATCTTTAAGCATTTGTGGCTTTGTTAGCTCACCAAAGGCAGTTTGGCATGTTATTTTCAACTTGGCAAAGAGCATACAGGTAAGGGACTCATCGAGACTGAATTTCTTGTCAAGAAGTTCACCCATTATTTTAATTGACCGGACTGGAACATAGTTGTGCAAATGGTAAACAGTTTATCAGACCATGTGAGAAGGGCTCATAATCTCAATCTCAGGAGTTGCTCAAAATTACTGACTCAGAAAAATCAGTATATTTGTAACTGTATGTCTGCAGGAATTGGTTCCTCAAGACTTGCTTCATTCACTAAAAAACACTGAGATCTAAACAAGGCAATTTAGAAGGAAATTTGTCAGACGATTTTGCATTTCTCCTCCTTTACATTGATTGCTCACATTTTCGGGAAAGAGACCTAGCTAGAAATGCTTGTACGTATGTAACCCCCTGCACCTTGTCTCTCACGAGAAATGTGAGAATCATCTTGTTTTGTGACATGTACAGAGAGCTAAGCTCTAAGAACATCAGCATCCCACAAGGGAATAAAGTAGGTGTTAAAATTTGGCATAGTCACCCCCTTCACACAATCAGTTCCTCAACATCTGTAGCACAGTTGGCTTACAGCTTTTTCGGTGTGTTAATTTAGCGCATATACAAAGCTCTGATAGGATAGTCCAGGCTGAGGGCCCGATCCTTGGCCCCCCTCCCACTCCAGAGAACAAACACAGCACAGAGGTGTCAACGTTTGTTAGAGCTTCACAGCTGGACATTCCCCACGTGAGATTAAGTGCCCAACACAAGTTCACCCGGTGCATAAGCTCTCATTCTGCCCTGGGGCAGCTCCCTCAGTGGTGTTTGGGGGCAGGACTTGTGTTGGACACAAGAGTGGTGTGCTACAGAGGGGGAGGTCATCACTTAGAGCACAACCAGCTGCCATGCACTATGATATTTACAGATGCAAAGAATCCAGAAGAAGATGCGTGAGAGCTGTACAAAGGCTGTGCTGTTTGAGATCAAAGGTCTACGTAGCCCAGAATCCTCTATCCAGCCATGGTCAAGGGTGGAGGGCAAGCATGGCCGAAACTTCCTGCAGCATGCCCTCTTGGCACATCGCAAGAGCCTGGGCTCAGCTCCAACAAGGATGTGGAGCTCCTAACTTCCCACTGATTTCAGCAGTTCTAAGCAGATCTCACATCATTTGATTTCAGCAGGGAATCTGAAACTTCAGTAGAAATAAAGAACTGTAGGACGTAGACTCTACTTTTAAAAAATTTTGCACTGCTTTCCCTGAAAAACAAAACCCGGCTTCATTGTTCACTCCACATCTGATTATAAAGAGCATTTTCAAGCTCCTGCAGTATCTGAAAAACTGCACATGGAATTTATGGAATAGTAAATGTCTGCCCTGAAGATAAAGTCAAGAACACCTGGAAACAAGAGTAATATTGAATTGAACCTTCCTTTTCCAGCAGGAGCTGATGGCAGTACCCCTGTGCAATAATACACCTATCAATAATCTCATGGGAAAAGCCAAAATGGTGGAGTTGCCAGGACGGCACGCACCAGAAAGCCAGGGAATTCAAAGTAAAGAGAGGCTTTAGGCTTGCAGGATTGGTCTAAGAATGCTAATTCCAGGAGGCTATAATGGATTTTCTCCCTGCGTCCAGCTGGCAGACTATAGCTAACTAGTTTTCCTTGTGAAGAACAAAATGAATTTCTGTAATGTGCCCATCTAAGGACATAATCCTTGTTTCTTGCAGTCCCCTTTCCCAGAACAATGCAGCAAACGTCCCCTGCTCCTGTAACTGGGAGAAGGAGAGGAAGGAATGCGCCTGGACCAAGCCACTCTGCGCGAGAGGCCAGTATCTGATGTACGGGCTTGTAAACGATGCAGGAAGATTTTCTCTGGATTTACAGCCTTGTCAGTTCCGCAGGGGCCGCAGTTTTCCCTTTTACATTTCTTGGAGGTGTTGCATGTGCTCTCTAACAAGAGATCTGAAGTGGAAACAAAAGCCTTTCAGATCTCCCAGAGAAGGTAGCTTTTTCCTCCCAAGCAAACACCCTGACCAGGTGGACTGCCTGCAGCTGGGATGCAGGAGCAAGAGTAAATTATTTAAAGGTCGTAAAAACCCTTGGGCCTAGCTTTTATTTGTGGAAGAAAAACCCAGGTGGCAGATGCTTCTCTGCACTCCTCCTAACATGTGCCAGTGAGAGCAAACCTTCCTGAGAGTTGTCTACAACACAGGTGAAGAAGAAATCAGCTGGGCTGGCTGTATAAAATATATTTTTATGTAGACATTGCTGTGGAGTTCCTTATAGGGATGACTTAGCACCTCGTAGACCTTAAGAAAGTGGGGTCAGTTCCTTGAATGTAAACATCTGGTTATTGCAGGTCTGTGGCGTACCTGCTTGGCCTCCAGCTGCCACCTCTGGAATGGTCTATAAGCTTCTTGTCATCACCTGGCACGCATGCTGCATACCTGAGCCATTCCAAACAGAACTAGAAGCCTATATCTAGGCACCCAAATCCCACCCAAAGGGTTTTGCCCTGGATTTTTATTCCTATTTTAAGGATGGAGGATCCAAGATGGAGTGTTATTCTGGACAATGGCTGCAAGACTGTCCTCTCTCTCAATGTGCAGCAGTGTCTGGGAGGCCAAACCTCGCCTGCTGAAGGTGTCGAGTGCTGCCAGCTCCAGCTGACCTCAGTGCTTGATGTGAGTGTTCTGGCCTTTGGAAAACAGCTGCTGAAGGAGCACTATGGCACTCTTTATGGAATTTGGGATTACACAGAAAGTCTGTACTAAAGCCTGGGCTCTCAAGCGGTACAGTTTACTGCCACCTCAGCTACAATGGCTCCTTGTGAAAGCTGAGAGACTTGTAGACATTGCCAAAGATAATTAATATTCTCCGTCTTCCCTTTACCTACTCCAAGTCATGGAACTGACCCCATGCCCCCCATGAGACACAGGACAAACATCCCTACAGCACATGCATGCCCTTGCAGGCTATTCTGAATTGCCCTGGACCTGCCTGTGCTGCCTTTAACCCCTATCACACACACACACAGAGCTCAGCAAGCACCATTTAGCTGCTCTGTACCTTCATCTCTGCCTAAGCCCAACTTGATTTTAGTCCTATGGTTGGGGCAAGCGGGTAAGGGGTGTCGCAATGATCTATGCAGCTTATAGCCAACGGCCCTGGGAAAGTGCCTTGGGTGCCTACGGGGAAGCGCAGAGTTTCTGGCACGTACACATGTGAGGCAGCAGCAACATAAACAAAAGCAGCTGAAGCTCATGGCATAGCATCTTCTGTCTTGACTGACACAACGACAGTTGCACCAGAGCACTGACTGAGAAAATAAGGAATGATTTGGCTGATCTGTATTGCCCCTGCTTTGCTTCCTGGGGCCTCAGGAGGAAATTGCTGGGAAGAGATCAGCACTAAAAAGCAGCAAGCACAGTTCCAGGCATGGAGAGTTCAAGGCTATCAGATCCTTGGTGGCCTGGGACTGCTGCCTCTCGAAGGGTCAATACAGAAAGGATTAACTTGCTGGCATAGGGCCCAGTGAGTGTGGGGCTTCCTTCCAAAACCTCCCAGCCTGAAGGGCTTTATTCAGCCCTAACTCCAGATGCTACAAAACAAGAGGAACAGGAATTTCCCAAACATCTGCTTCACCAGGGTTGTGAAGCTGCAAGAAAGAGGGAGAGGGTCATGCTCACCAGGTAAAACAGCCCAGAGCAGCAATGTAGGACACTGTTGTGAAGCAGAGGCACACAGAGGTGAGCAATAGCTACCTGGTACTTGCACTGGGACCTCACTCAGAGATGTCAGCTTCCTTAATTTTCACTGCCTGCTAGGCCAGAGCTTGCTTAAGGCATGCTCAGCAGCTGGTTTTTCTGTCCCCCTTCTTATCTCCGTCTTCCTCTCATTCTGCTTCCTACCCCTTAGCTTGTCTTACACGTTTATACTGTGTTGGTTGAAGTTCTGGGTTTTTTTCCTCCATCAGCTCTCCACTTCTTTCTGCCTTTTCTCTCTTCATTGCCCTGCTCTGCCTCTATTCTGCTTTTCCCTTTCCTCATCCGTAGCCTGCCCTTCCCAAGTGCTCTGCTCGCACCTACTAGAAAAGTGGTCCCATGTGGCCGGTTAGAGCTGTGTAAGCACTGGCATTGCCCTTGGACACGGAGAACCTGCACCCTTACTAGACGCTGCCCAAGACATCCCATGAAGTCCTTCCTAAGCAATGGCCCCGCATTCAGGAAGGAGGACTCAGAAAAATCTGCCATGCATGTCCTTTGCTCTGTGGGAGTGTTTCTGCCCCATCAGACAGTTCTTTTAGCATCCCTGCATGGCCTTCAGACAACACTAGCTCCTCTCTCACACTCTCTTAGAAAACACTTAGTTTGTAAGAACTATAAAGTTGTGAAGGTTAAAAAGCACATCAATGTTTATGGACTCTAAAGTTACACAGTACAGGAAAGGATCTTCTGAGCTGAGTCCAGACCCTGTTATCACACAAATAACCCTCTGACTCTGCACTGCTTTCATTCAGTCTGCTGGCAGACTCTTCCAAAGCCTGGCTGCTTGAACAGTTAAGGACTTTTTCCTAATTGCTGCCTCAATTTATTCTTAATCTATTTATCCCTAATTTGTTCTTGCATGATACAATCTATGGTGTAAGGAGTCTCTTTTCTCTCACTTACAGACAAAAATTTTAGCTGGTCTTTTGGGGAGTTTTTGCAGATTTAGCAACGACAAACTTTTTGTTGCTTGTATGTCCGGTACTGTTAGTACAGAAGTCACAAGCAGAACTGTCAGCTACGGCCCCATCATGCAATCTTCAGTGTCATCCTTCATCTATTTCCACTTGAATGGGGTTATCTTGCTGGTGCCATCTAACTCTGGAAGGTTACACTTCATTTAGATGTACTGAGTAAATTCTCAGCTCCACTGATACTTCATCTTCCAACAGCAGGGCTAAAAGGGCACAGGATTGTTTATGTTGGTTTCAGGCTCAATCATAATGCAGGGTTTTGTCTGAGTGGAAGTGCACAACTGAAGCAGCTGGCAGAATTCAGAAAAACTATAGGATTTCCTTCAGATCAAAGGCAAACACTTTCTTCTTCATTCCCATAACCGATGTTAAGGAACTCTGTTGTGCGCTTCAACAAAACAAGTTGTGGTTTTCTCCCCCATCTCTTCTCTTTTTGCATTGGATCTTATTGAACATTTCTCATCAAAGCTTTTTCAGTGGACATTCGAGCCCCTGATGAAGAGAAAAAGGGTCTCAGTGCCCTTGGAAACATTCAATTTTTCGCTGAGTAAACAAACCAAATTATTTTTAGATAAGAACAGCAGAGTCAGGGGAGAAGAGCAAGAGGATATTAGGTCTCAGTGGAAAGGCAGTATGTTTTGTGTCAAAATGGTATATTTTTCAACAAGCTGTACGAGCTCATCAAATGTTCCTTAATGTCAACTTCTGAAAATCTCTAATGTCAACCCAAAAAAGTGTTGAAAAATAACAGTTGATGTCTGCTTACCCTTCTGTTCAGTCCATTGCTCTTAGTCCTAAGACAAGCTTCTGAGTGGCAACTTGTGTCTGTGGCTGAAGTTGAGACACAAGGTTTTTTTACCTTTGTTCTAGAGTTAAAATTTTGTTTCAAGTAATCCCAATTTGGTTCCCCTTCTTGACATCATATGTGGTTTTGCAAAATTGTTAGATGGCCATTTGCCCAGTACTTACTAGGAGAAACCTCCCTTCTCTTCAAAAATCTCCCAGTCCAAGGAGAAACCTCCCTCTTCTCACAGATGGCCAGCAGCAGAATATTGCACCCAGAAGCTAAGAGCCCATGTGGTGCATAAGCCTGTCTCTTCCTCAAGCACCTGGGAATTATCTAATGTTTGGATAATCTGTTTTCAGAAACAAGGCGTCTTGAGGCCTTATAAACAGACAGAAGTGTGACCGGAGCAGAAGTAAGTGATCTGCAGCTGAGCAGATCTGGCAGCAAGAAAACGCTTGAGCCTGCCTAAGCAATCCTGGCATCCAGCAGCTGGCAGTACTCACTGTTGGACTCCCAGATATTGGAGATACATTCATGCTGCAGGCTGGAGGAGCACAGTTAAATCAAAAGTTGGGTATTTTTATAAAAGCCACTCAGAGGATATGAGAGCCACCAGCTCCTAGTGACTTGCATAAGAACTGTAGCTCAGCTTCCCATCTTAGATTCAGTTTGGTACGGGTTGTAAAGACAGGAATAACCTGGAGAACAAAGCCAGGTGAAGTCTGTATGGAAACGCAACGGAGGTCTGGTGCCAAGGTTTTGAGGCAGATGGGACTCTTGGATGAGTTTTATTTTGATGTCAGGCTGCTGTCCTTTGCAAGAGCCGGTGATGTATTTTGCACTGCTGAGTTATGCTCTCCTATGTGACTGTAGCTCTGTTTATTTTGAAATGTTGCTGTGATGGAGGGAATTTACGAGCCAGCAATATTTCTACTTTATGGCACTTCCTTCGTCCACATTCCTTCGTCTGGTCATTTACACGGGCCGGGCCCACGAGGAGAGGTCAGGAGGGCACCTGAGTGGTATCTAGAGGCTCAGAATGGAAACATGTTTTCTCACGCAAAAATAAATAAGGGAGAAATATTTCCATTGCAGATGAGGAACAACGGCTGGGATCGCAGCAGAAACCAACCAGGGAACAGCAGGCTGCCCAGCTAAGGCAATTAACAGCATTTAACAACAGGCACACACTGTACATAACGTGTCTATTCTAGTGACTTTAGTACATTTAAGTTTGGTTGCTTTAAACAGCAGCTGAAATGCAAACTATAAATGCAGTTATATCTGAATCTGAATGAACAGCCAAGGACCTAACTAAGGTGCAGGCACACGTCTCTCCTGGGCTGCCTTTGAACATAAAATAGCTACTCCCCTTGGATCACAGCTGAGAATTTTACAATTGAAGAGGCAACATACAAAAAATAAGTTTTCTATACTGATTCCCCATCCCTGCCCTTGTCAGGAGCTGAATGAAAATTCCAGCTAGGAGTACTGCTCATCCAGAGCTGTAATCCTGAAATCTGTATCTCATCTAATTTCCTCATTTAAAAGTCTGCAGCAAAATGAGAAGGACATCTGTGAATTTTAAGTATATAAACTCGCAGACAATCCCACCAGAAGACTGAATAACCACCCAAGCCTGAGAGTTCTCCAAGATCAGCACAGTCTTACTAATATACCAAAAGCATGCAAAAGAGCAACGTGACTAGCATCATAGCTGGGGTAGTTCTTCTGATTAGGATCCAGTTTCCAGCTGGGTCAGGAACGTGCCAGACAAGGGGGAGCTCCATCACCATGCCTCTTAGCCACAGAAAGAGCTGAGCTCAGCTGATGTTATTGGGCTGTGCATACCTGCACTGCATATCTGACCTTCAGCACAGAGGACTTCCCTCCTCCACGTGAGTGCAGAACGCCACCTGCAGTGGAGGGTCTCAGCCACTTCAGTACTTTCCACATATTTGTTACAAGTCCTGTTGGTCTTGCTTCTGCCTTCCCACCCCAAGACGGCTGTATTTCTGCTTTAGATTAAACAAGCAATTCCCACACAGGCAGTTTGTTAAATGTCCTACAGTGACAGGCAATACCTTAGAAAGGCACAAAGTGTTGATTTATCTGAGGTTACTAGCTACAGCACGTGGTTTAAATCAGATCCTGGTCCATGACAGTGACAGAAGGGAGAACCCCACTTAATGGTAGTGAAGGGAGCACAGCTCCCTTCCTTAATCACACACAGATTTCCAGTTGGGTAGAGGCTGGGCTGTCTATTTGTCCTTCATTATACAAACCATAAACACACACTTGGATACACAGAGCTCGTCCACTCTAATTATCTATCAAGAATTCCAGATTCCTTTCCTGCAATTCAAAGACTTTATTATCACATCCTTTCCTAAAAAAAAAATCATACAAATTAACTTCTGTTCTCATCCTATTCTCATCTTTTCCCAAATGAATTGAAAAGATCAAGTTCCCAAGGAAGCTGCTTTTGAGGCTTCATGGAGATATTCTTATCTGGGTAAGTACAGCAGTGCCACTTGCAGAGATTTTAACATTCAGCAGGCTTGATTCTGTGGCACCCCCTTTTACTCTACCACTACAACAGCCCATGTGAATGCTCTTCATTAGCCCCAGTGCAAAGCCAACCAGATTAGCTTATGCCATCTCTGAGTAGCAGCTTAGTGTTGCACTGAAAGACATGGAGAGTGCTCATCTAAATCTGTTTCACAGCTGGCTAGTTGTGAGATAATCTCTTCCCACTGAAACAGGCTCAATGACAAATGGCTGGACAACAGTGTTACCTTAAATTGCCACACCATTTTAATAGCTATGTCAAAATCTAAATTAGGCGGGACATTTCTAAAGGTACAAAGCATAATTAAGTGCCTGTTTCTTAGTGGCTTTCATGAGGAGTTTGATACCTTATAGATATTTGTGGCTTTGAAGATAGAATACAAATACTGGACTTCTAGGTCTTGCCCAAAATATCCTTGCAAAGTTTTTTTTGGCAAATCAAGTTCTACCAGAAAGATTCAGAGAAAGCTTTAAAATTCCATTTACCATCAGTTGTAACCCAGACACAACATTTGTAATGTCATCAGAGCAGGACTGCTGACGTGAACAAGAGTGTTGGCAGTGACTTCCATGGGACCAGGATTGGGTCCAGTTTTCACATTGCTTAGGCATTCTTTGCTAAACGTTGTTTTATATAAAGAAGCATTTGTTTGGACTCCAGATGTTCAAGCAACCTCCTGTCATATTTTGTCTGCATCCCAGCTCTCCCATCTGTGATCTGAAGTGTTACAAGGAAAAAGTGGAAGGATTTATTTTGATCTCACTTCCATCTGTTTTACACTCCGCTGATTCCCCTCTTGATTTGTACCAGTGTTTGAGAACAGGGCTAAAGTGTGGCGGGTGCAATTCTGCACTGCTCATACCAGTGTAAATCCAGAAGACAGGGCATTCACTCTGAACTGACCTCAGGCAATTATTTGCAGAGTTATTTGGGATAAACAGTTGTGATCCAGGAAATCAGCAAACCCTGTGCGGGCACTTGTTCGGGGAGAACATCTGCTATGAAACACTCCAGTTGTTACCAGTGCTTAACAGGTGGGCACTGCTGGGGCTAATGATTGTGAAACAGGAACTTTACGATGTTTCTGAGCAACCCACAGCAAAGTTACGGCAGCACATCCAGTGCTGACATCGCTTTATTTACTCACAGAGTGCTCTGAAGGCAGCCCTGACCTGGAAGACCTGGGGCTTTTGCATCAGTGCCAGCCTTGGGTTACAGGACAGGAAACTCATGAACACTTCCCTTAATGACTGTGGTTATAATCAAACTTACAAGACAACCTGATTTGGGCCAGAACGGCCTCCGGTCATTGATGGCAAATGCTCCTTATAAGTGCCAAAATAGCTGTGTATGCTGGATGGTGGGGGCCGGGGGGGGGGGGTAGATTTTCCCCTCCCGTTCCTAAGAAATGCTCCTCTACTCCAGGGTCTGCCTGCACCATAATTCTCCATGGCTGACGCAGACAGGGGATGTCTGAGGGCAGAGAACCATTCTCACTAGTTTGAAATCGGTCAAAAATTAGTCTCAGGGAGGTCTGTGTGGGCACCTAAGATGAATCTAGAGTTTGCACCAACTTCCATAGTTCAGGTATTTATCTAACACTGCTGAGTGGGTGGAGATGCTTCTGGAGGAAGTTAAAAACTCCTGGTTCCAGTATTTAATTCTGTAAGTACTTTGTGTTGTAGAATCCCAGCTGGAAGCAGCAGGATCACCAGCATAGGGAACAGGGAGACTTGAATTCCAAATGGGTAAAAGGTATTCGAAAACCATACAGAGGAAAGTAAAACAAAACAAAAAACACTGTCCAAGAAATTCAGAATGACAAAAACCTTCTGCTTACATCTTCAGTCTGGCTTAGCAGAAACAGGCGGCTGATCCAAGGCAGTGGGGTGTGGTTTTTGTATCCCTCTGTGCTGCAAGAAAAAAAATCTCGGAGCACTTTGTTGGAAATAAATTATTAACATGGGAAACAAGAATTAACAGAGACTGCAATAATCCTTGCTACAAATGAGATGGACCCAGTCTGCCTCCCAGCTGCATCACTGGAAATCCACCAAGGGAAGCTTTTTGGACATAAAGATTCTCCAGGGCCTGGTGGATAAACCATGTCACAAAGATTACAGGAAGTCGTCTGCAATGTAGCGTTAACATTTTTTACAGGAAACCTGAAAATTTCCATGCCTAGTCCAGAACATCAGATTCCCCTGATGCTTGGCTATCCTATTCCTCCCCAGGCCTGGCTGCTGGACCAATCCTAACACAGCCAGCAGCCCGAGGTGATATCACTTGCTAAGTATGAAGTTTGGGATTGAAACGCCTTGTTCTTTCTCATTTTGCTTGCCAGTACTGTCCCTCAGCTCTAGTCAGGGCCTCTTATTTGCCTGAGAAGTAAATTTAACTGAAATAGTAATAAAGATACTTTGCATGCTCATCTGACACTAAGAGAGAAGAATTGGTGGACAGATTATTGGCATGTGGAATGATCTCTTTTCAGACTTTCTGTAATAGTGTGGTTATTAAATGAAAAGATCATTAATAATAAGCCATTTAGCTAGTTTTTGAAGGGTGGAGGGAGGACTGAGAATATATGGATGAAGAGATGGAGGGGAAGAAGCTGGAACCTTTACGTGCTCCTGGCAGCAGGCAGGGAGACAAACCCCAGCTGTGGATGCAGCACACTTTGATGTATTCGTAAGGCGTTGTGATAGCACAGTTATTTCCAAACGTCTTTACTCACAGTGGTAGTCCCGCCAGCTGGTGTGTCTGTGTTCCAGGCTGGGAAAGATTCCTCGTCAGCAAAAGAAGATGATACTAACTGAGGCTGTGAAGAAGCCTGGCTGTTTGTCTCAGTGATAGTTAGTGTCTTCTGGTAAAAATGTGAGAGTTGCTTTTAAATTTTGCTCTTATGACAGCAAAATGTGATACAGATTTGAGGGATATAATATTCTGCTGCTTTGTTTTCCTTGCACTAAGAGAGGGTGAGTATGAGAGCTGAGATGTTTTGGGCTCACTTAAGCACAAATGCCAATCTTTAGACTTCCCTTTTTCTCTCCTTTTGGGCCCTTTCTTATTATCACAAGAAAGATACTCCCTCAACCCTGAACTGAAACTGCATATCAGAAGAGGTGTGTAATAAGAGCAAAAAGGAGACAGAGTTCAAGCTTCCTCCCTCCCACCAAGTAAGGAATTAATGCTGGGAAAGCACCTCACAAAGCCTTCCAAATCTTCCAAACCCCTCCAAAGTCTGCAATATTTGACTTAGAAATGCCGTATGAATGACGGCTGTGCAGAGCCTGACTTCTCAGCACTGTTACTGCATCACAATCCATTTAGCTCACGTCATTTCTCTGCTGCCCAATAGTGTGTGTGAGCTGAAGCAGGGCTGGCAGTGACCCCCAGCTACTTCTAGGAATGAAGGGGAGCCTTTGGTCTAACTGGAGACCCATGAAGTTACCACTCCATAAAGGTACACCCATCATGGCCCAGCTCTTGATTTCTCTGGCTAATTGGTTTTCCTTGTGGACTTTCTTACACAACACTTAATGTGCCAAGGCACAGAAGCATCTTGTAAAACCATTTGACACTCTTCAGCCCTGGGACAGGTAAATGTGCCAGTTCTCACCTGACAGATACAACAATCTCTGCCACATTCACACTCTCCACATCTTCCCTCACCCTGTCTGATCTGTCCTGATGCAACTGAAAGCCATGTACGTGTCCAAGGGAGTAGCTCTTATTCATGTAGATGATTAAAGAAGAAAAGTGCTGGCTACAGCTCTTCACAGCGTTGCGAAGGCTGTACTTGGTCAGGATCAGCCAGGTCACACCGTGCCTGGGGCTTAGCAGCAGCCTGTGTCATTGTGCCCATAACACAGTGGCCACTCCGGATTCACTCAGCAAACTCATACCCAGCTGGCAGAGAGCAGCAAAGGGATTTGGTAATTATCTGCTAAAGCCTCGAGCTCTCGGCAGGTGCCACCTGCTGTGGTAAGTCCCACCACATTAAAAAAAATGCCACTTTGCTCCCCATCAGTTTTGATGCCTTTTTTTATACGCCAGTGGTCTTCTCGGACATGGCAACCAGTGCCACCACAGGTTGGAGGGGGAGACCCCTGCAGTGGGAATGGATGCTGCTTTCCTCAAAAACCTATTCTACAAAACAGTCCACTGGAAAGGAAGTTTTGCCTTTGGCTCAAGATCCCCTGTGCCTGGACAAGACATCTTAGCAGACAGTGTCCTGAAATAGAAATAATGGAAACAGTGACAGCACCTTCTTCTAGCAGGCAGGACTGATGCTGCCGGAGCAGCGGGCTCTTCCCTTGCAGTATGAGAACACGGTGCGTCTCATGGGAAACTGCAGACCTGTAACCCTGACGTGCGAGTGCCCAGCCTTACAAATGGGTTGTGATGGGCTGACACAGCTTCACAGCTTCTCTCCTGACTGCTGCCCTTTCATACCTCATTACTCATGTTTACTCTGCAGTATATGTTCTGGCTGGGTGGGAGAATACGTTTTTTTTCTTTGCAATTTTTTCCTTCTAGTAATCTAGTGATCAGAGTTCCTATCCCTCCTGTAGGCCAAATTCAAAGACTGATGTACAAGCTAGAGTAAGATGCTTTTCTTATCGCCTATCTACAGCCCCAGGCAGGTATACAAAACACTCTAATTACGTACCTAGGGCAAAACCAAGCATCATTTAGATGAGAAAACTTGTCTCTGACTGGCATCTTTTTGCATATTTCTCTTATTTTTTTCTATTTACTCTTTACTTCTCTGAGCCACTCAAGTGATGAACTACTCCAAGCTATGAATGATATCACTCTTACCTGTAACTTCACAGATAATTCAGGTAAAATTCAGAGGTGGTACAAAGGAGTCAAAGTGGAAGTAATAACGAAAGAGTCTAGAGCGACCCTCTGCCATGTCATCGCTGTCAGGAGCATGGAGGAAGATGTGACACATACAAATCTAAGCTCCCTATATGATCTTCCTCTACCAATAAATCATGGTAGAACTTCTCAATAGACAAAGCAAGACAATACTTTCTTACACAAAGGCTTTGCAATAATTATACTCCTAACATAAACTATTGATCAAATTATTGGGAATGGAATAATAATTTGATTTGCTCCCTTCAGTCACATAAAGACAAAAAATATCCTGAAAATAAAGCATCATCACACAGGAAAAAGCAGTAAGGCAACCCTCTCCTCATGACAACTAGCATGGCTGTAGCATTGCTGATTTTGCACTGTTTGCATTGCATTCACCCCAGAGACTTCCAGAATGGACCTGGATACTACTATGCTAAGGTCTGCACCCACATACAGAGTAAGCAGTTCCTAACCCTATAGGACTTTCAGAATTAAGTCAAGCTTTAATTTCTGTAGCTCTTTCTCATGCCACCTAGAAGAATTCATTCTGCTGAAGGTCAGTCAAATATTGTCCTTTTTTTTTTTTTTTTTTTAATGGTCTGCATAGATTTGTGAGCAGTAATACGGCTTACAGCTGTGCAGGTAAGACAGGGTTAAACAAGTTTTACGTTCAGAGCACCTAAAAAGGTCAAGGGGTCATTTCCTTCATGTGTAACCACTTGACCAGGTGCAACTGTGGAATTTTCCCTTCCTCAAAAGCCTCAAGGTATAGACTATTTCCCAGAGGTGCATAATTAGATTTAATGGCCCAATATTCTTTGGGTATGGCAAAACTTAAAAATATTGAACACATAGAGACTGGAGAAGAGTGCAGAGATTTGTTTGACAAATACCACCATCAGCCCTAGACTCACTTTTACATTAATCATCATTTAGGATTAGAGAGGAAAGAGAAAGGGAAATGCTTTGTCTGAATCCCACTGAAGTGTGTGACCTCATCACTGATTTCCATGAGTTCTTTCTGCATTACCAATTTAAAGCAACTGCTCTTTCCTTGGCACTTCAGTGATTCAATGTCTGAGCGTATATGACAAAAGTGCACCATCTCTCAGTGTCCTGGAACCCAACTTCTCTATCAGAAGCAGGTAACATCTTTAAAGCATGCTAGTGAATCCCATTGCTTAGGAATAACCTAAGAAAAAAACCCATATTTGATATATATTCTCTTTTTTTTTTTTTTTCTTATTTATTATGAATACAGTAGAGCTGAAAGATTTTCTGACTTAAAACGATATTTCTCTGTTTTCTTTCTATGTAGGGAATGACATATACACCTCACTGGAGGTGTAAGGGAAAATTCCTCTTTTCATCAAGAGGACCAGGACTGTCACCAGAAATATAAATTCTGAATAAGAATTTCAAGACCATGCAAGCAGAGAGCACCAGCCCAGATGTTGAAAGACTCTACTAGACACTGTAGGGCCTAATGCACAATTTTCAAGTGCTACAGTCCTAGATTCTGAGTGGTACTGAGGTAATGTGGGAAGTCAACATTTCCTAAACTCTGCTGAAAACAAATAGAGTCAGAGCGCCAATGTAAGTTAACTGTTGGTAACTGAAAGACCTACACCCCACTTAGCTTGAGATTCAACCAGTCAAAATTTAGACATCTAAACATACGACGTCCAGTAGAAGCATGTTTTCCTAAGTTGCCTGTACCTGCATGGTGGCAGGTGATGGAGGCTGGTACTGCTCTAGAAAGTGATTTATTTCACTCTACTTAGGCTGCCTCTTGGCCCTCTCAGTCTCCCTCTACATTTGATTGAAGATTAAGACAACCAGATTGAGTAGGAGCATGACTGTTACCTGCCTGGTTAGAGAAAAGGTATCCCTCTTCTACTACCTTTGACAATGTTGCCCCTTTTTCATCTTAGAATGTCACGGATATTTCAGAACTGGTGGCATTGTATCAGAAGACATTAACCTTTAGAGTCATGCTGAAATTGGGGTGGATCTAGATTTTGGCATATATTTGTATTTTGTGTTTGTTTTTGTTTGCTTTTTATTAGTAGTGCTTTAACTCAACACCTGAGAAAACCTGCATGAAAAGAAGGTCTTCATTAAAATTTCAACACCTTTGCAGCTTCAGTTTAGAGTCAGGAGAGCTCCCACTATGCATGTAATTGTTTTTCCATAGTAAAACACTCTTTGCTGAAGGATAATTGATATGAGGCTTAAAATTCTAGCACTGAAATACAAAAAAAAAAGTTAATGACTTCTCTAAGTATTTGTATGGGCCCCCTATTCCATCCTCTGGAGTCCCATCATGTTCTTCAGGGGTGGGCTAGTAAATTGTCTTCTTGGCTGCCTCATTGGCCAAGTTCACCCACACACATCTCATGTTCCAAGGAGTCTGATCCCATAGGTCTGTGTAACGTAATCACCTTCTCCTCTGCAAATATGCAATGAGAATATGATACCATTTTCTTTCTGATGTTAGATCACAGGCACAGGCAATTGACTGGCCTCTGAACTGATGGGGAAGAGTCATCAGATATGCAGTCTGCACAGGCAGAGAGGATTCATCAATATGTAAATGTACATACATATACACAGATCAGACTGTGACTGTGGCAGTTAAAAGCTGGAAGAAAATGTAAAGGCATAAAATGACTGCCTACCAGCATCACCAGCTGAAACCATTCATGAATGTAGGACTTTGCTTGTTATTAGCAATTTCTCTCCTGATTAGTCTATTCCTCAAAAACAGCAAAAAAAAAATGAGGGCCCTTCTACACACCAGTTCACCAAGCAATGTCTCAATCCTGTTCACAGATTGAATGAGCTGGTCTGAGGGAACCCTGTGCACCCCTCAGCCTTCATCCTCCTGATCTCCTGCCCTTGCTTGCTAGTGAAAAGCTGGTGCAGCCCATACAATACACTCAAATTATGACAGATACCCTCATCCTATGCCATATGGGCTGCATTAGTCCCCTCAACTATTCAAGAATAGTTGACAAGAATCCAGTCACTTTCTATCCCAGAAAATCTTGCCAGACACACAGCTCTCATGTTCTTGCTTACGCAGCCAGGCTAAGCCCCAAAATTCATTTTTCCTGCAAGAGAGACTTCCCAGATGAGTTTGACGATTTAAGAAATGAGTACTAGGCACTGCTAACTCTTCAGATGTCCTTGGGTTACCCCATCTTTACAATGTTTATGGTCTTTTCTCTTAATTGAGAGAGCTAAATCAGACTTCAATGGAATAAGGTAGCAATGCTTCTCTTGGGGGAAGAGGGGAGATCATGTTAAATAATACCAGTTTTAGCCAGATTACAGGATAGTGGGGTCCGTACTGATATTTTCCAGCATCTGCACAATCCAGGAGTAACTCTGAGTGAGGCCCTTCTTCCTGTGCTAACCTCTACACAGAGGATCACAATGGTGTGACTGGGACAAGAAACCTCCCAGTCCTGGGAGCATTCCCAGGACACCTGCTGCCTCCCAGGATCTGCTGTGGAGGTTTTCAGGTTGGGGATGACTGGTACATTCTAGTGTGCAAATTCTGCCTACAATGCTGAGGAGTCTCTGAGCTACAGGTTAGTCTAGAAGACATATTCAGCCAGCCTGCCTTAACTTTGGCCTCAGCCGCAGTCTGTGGAAGTACCATGGAGGATGGACAAATTCACAGAGGTGCCAGAAGGATGGATAAGAAGGATGGAGAAAGGAAACAAAACAGCGTGGCTATCAAGAGGAATCTGCTGATACTACTCAGAGGAATAATCTCCTCCCTGCTTCAAATACATAAAACTTGACTGGAAAATATACTAAAAATAATTATACAGTATGAAAAGCAAACTGGATTCAGCTTCCAATGGTGAAATGAGAGAGATCCCAGGAAAACTTTTCTGTCTATCAGTTCCAGGTTTCTCTGAAATTCAGGCTGTCCTGGGAGTACTCATTCAAATTTACCCAAAGTTGAATTAAATGACATATGTCTACTACTGTGTATAGCACCATAAATTCGATTCAGAATAAAATGAAAAGATATTTCAGGAGACCTGTAAGATCTTGTTAAATGAACAAAACCAAGTGGGACTTCCTGCCTGGATGTTTTTGTCTTGAGATTACCCAAAGGCTCTTCCTTGACAGAGATTCCCTGAATTATTATTATTATCATTGCTGTTTCCTGTAATAAAAAAAAATCCTCAAAAGTTAGTTTGAATGAATGCTGAATCTGTGTTTCTCCAGCCAGGGAGCTCTTCCCCAAGATCACTGGAGGCTGTTTACCACTGTTTTATGTAAGCCTGTCACTGATAGATTGACTGAATGCCCAACTGTATCCGCCTGCCAAAGATCAATGGCTTCCTCCAGAAAGAAGTAGCCTTGGGGGAAGAGGAATGCCTGGACCAAACAGCTTCCTGGTCTCCCATGCAGTTTATGGGTCTGATACTCTTCTTGCTTATCTCAGGGCAACACCAGGGTTCATCCCTATCCAGATAGAGTAGAGATATGCAAGATAGTGATGCTATCAGTGCAGAGGTCATTGGTAGCTTAAAAATCACACAGATCTATCTTTTTTAGGTTTCCTCAACATTATATTATCAGAAGAACGTAAGGTAAAATAAGACAAGGATGACAACAGTCTGGCAGACTTCCTTTTGCAGCAAGTGATGGATCAAATTTACAAAATTTTGATGTTGTTTGGTCTGGATCAGTAGCTGAAATACATTGAAGTTCACTTTTGTGGCACTCTGTGTAAGAGAGATACTGATAATCTGTAGAGAGTCCCAAGACAGGCAAGAGTCTAGAGCACATGAAATACAAGGAGAGGCTGAAGGAACCGAGTTTTTCTAACCTAGGGAAGAGAAGGCTAGAGATGGGAAGAGCTAATTGCATCTTCTACTTCCTGAAGAGTCATGTAGTGAAGAAGGAACTAGACTCTTTTCAGAGATGCACAGTGAAAGAACAAGACACAATGGAAACAGGTTGCAACAAGGATAATTCCAACTGGATGTATGGAAAACATCCATCACTCGGAAAGCAGTTAAGTATGGGAACAAGCTGACAACAGATGACATGGGATATCCATCCCTGGAGATTTTCAGAACTTCCTTGGATGAGACCTGGAAGCAACCTGATCTAATGTTGAAGTTGGGCTTCTTTGAGCAGATAGACTAGATGAGCTCCAGAGGTGCCTTCTGATCTAAATTTGTCTGTGATTCTATGATTGCAATTATACTGCTTGAACCTACTGATTCAGGCTGAAAATGCCATTGAAAGATGTTGTATTTTGCTAGCATGCCTCCTGGCTCTAAGTGAAAAAACAGTTTGACTTGGATTCTAGAAATTGGCAAGCTTTATGTATGTATTGATTTGTCCATAGGTGTGTTCAACATGTGATATGAGTTCAAGTATGTTTATTGTAGCATTTTATTCTTCACTAAGTTCAGAACACCTGAAGCAGAAGCAAATTATGATCCAAGCTCTCTGGTGAAAACCCTGTAGGGGCTCAGAAAACATACAAATTCACTTCAGATTTTAGTTTAAGGTTCAGATTGGACCTTGTTTTAGGAATTAATTTAAAACTAGAGTAGCAACCTTTTGTTTGGCTTCTCCTCCTATACTGGCTTTAACCCAGTGCTCTTCCATGGAATCCAATGAGTTTGTTATCGACAAACATGAGGGTAAGTGGGAGGAGCATTTACAGACCTCTTGAAGAACAACAAAGAGAGTTCTGGCTGCTTCATTCTGCTGCTCCACCCTACTGACTCATCCCTGAGCTAACGCCTTATCGCTCCCACTGCAAACAGCTGTATTACTCTTTTCTTCCTCCAGAAAGAGAGGGCAGGAGATGCAAAGGAAGAAACAGCGGGAGAGTGGTTCCACTTGCTTTGGGACCCATTACCTAGCTCCGAGCCTGTCCTGTATATCCATCTGTGGTTAATTATGAATTCATAGAAACTAGAAGAAAGAAAAAAAGGTCTAAGAAATGTTGGTCTTCCATGTCAATAGGGGAGATTGTTCCTATCATTCTTTCTCCCTGACCCCTTCTCTTATGCCCATTGACTTCTCCACTACTTTATTCTGGGAAATCCTTTATACTCTCACTGGTGAGCCTAATATATTCAGCAGGGAGGGAAACTAACTCAGATGTAAGACTAGATACACTCCAGGACAGAAAGGAGCAATCGCCTTGAACACAGCAGTAAATTGGATCCATTGCTTTATTGCTTTTAACTGAAGCAAAACCCATAATCATATTTCTGTAAATCGAGTGCCAATTTCAATTTCTTACAGATACCAGTGTGGAAAATTGCTTTTTTTTTTTTTTTTTTTTTTTTTT
>WHYT01014808.1:217260-360336 GCA_009806455.1 Tetrax tetrax | reverse complement strand
AAAAAAAAAAAAAAAAAGAGATCACCAAAAAGCAGGAGTCTCTTAATTTGCCATGTAAAACTGCTGGAATTAGTCTCGGTCATTATGTCTAAATACTGTGTTTGCACTTAACCTCTGTGGAGCTGTATCTTTGAGTGGCACTGCCAGACAAGAAGTCAAGCATTTAGGCAGCACAACTTAGAACCACTTGGACTGACTTCAATGGTGCAGTGCTGGATGACACCAGATGAGGATGCGGCCGCACAATATTTGACATCTGCCCCTCTATGAAGGAGAACGATTTCTTGGCAGATACCCTGCCTTCAATATTGAAAAAATGAAAATAGCCCTCATTGCTTTTTAATTGGGATGAAGGAGGGAGTATGTTTTCTTTGGATCTTACTTCAAAGCAGATGATCAGTATTGCTGAAAATAGAGCCTTGTTTAAGTCTCTTCTGATCTTACTTGCTAAGCAAAATAAACTCAGATGGAAGTGTCCCCCTCCACTTGTGCTCTCAATGCAGGTCATTTCCCTTGCAGGTTTGTTTGAAAAATAAGAAACCTCAGGCTTCAGTTTGCAGTAAGTAGTTGCCCATTCTTAGGAGATAAAGATATTGGCACTCATCTCCATGCAGAGCCTTTTTTCCCCTACACAGTCAGAACAGAAAGAATAGTCAAGAGTCCTTGTCTTTGAGCTGTTTCTCTCTGCACTTTCATGTGTTACACTAGCTAAATACAGGACATCATATATGAAAGCTTTCATATGAATCCTACTCTTTTAACCCAGTATTCCTCCTATTTAAAGGAGAAAAGAAATTAAGCGATGGGGAGCTAAGATAATTTCAATTTCCTGGCCTTTGTATTTCTGCCTCCTCTCTTTAAGGCATGTAGAATGAAGATGGGAAGTAATACGGTGTTGTCCACCGATACGGAGCTTTCACATTTCTTCTTCCTTAGTTATTTTCTTTAAAAAGAAATAGCGTTCAAGTTGAGAGGACCATTTCCTGCCCTTTTTCATTCCCCTGAATACAGAAAAGTGGATCCTCTAGGGTCTGCCATGCCTTCTCCCAGTTAAACTTAGGACTGAGTGACCGACGGTGTCCCAGAAGTACTACACAATGTAGACACTGAACAAGAATAACAGGACTACATCTGATGACCAGAATATTTGCTGTACTTCTGAAGAACCACTTAAGTGCTTGTTGGGCAGAATTGGTTCCCTATAGCATATGCTTTCTTCTTTTCCATGACAGGACAACATGCTTTCAGAATCACCTGGATTCATTAAATAGGGATTTTAGGATAAATTTCAAGCTGATAGTCTACCACAAGATCAGAATATTGGGCCCTGGATACAGCCAGAAAGTGTATGCACATTGGCAGTGTCATAGCGAGGAAAAAGCTGAAAACACCTCTGTCACCTCTGTTGCAATGCAGCTGAGCTCTCAGGAAAGGTTTCTGTGCTGATATGTACCTCATTTTACCAGACACCAAGGACCAAGTATCAGAGAGTGCTAATTAACTTCTCAGTCTCGTACAGGGTATGCTGTTATTTCACACGGACATACAGGGTCTGGGAGTGCATTACAGCCATTTAGAAAGGGTTTCTTATGCACTTCTTAAAAATAGTAGAATTTCAAAACCTGAAAATATTTGGCTGGAAACCATAACAGCTCTGTCACAGAGGCCTCCTGGATCTCCAGAGAGCTATATTTCATGTGCTTCACACTCCCATTGTCCCCTGGGCACATTCCTAGGTTGGGTTAAATCTCCTGTGATGCATGATCTTCTCTCCTCTTGTTCTCTTCTCAGGTCTTGAGGGTGAAGCAACAAGCAATAGATAACATATATCTTGAGTTCAGTAAGGCTTATGACACTGTCCCATGTGACGTTTTCATAGACAATGAGGAAAACTCAGTCTAAAACTTCTCAAGACATGATGCCAAAATGATAAAAAAAAAAAAAATAGAGAACAGTTATCAATTGCTTAAACTCACTCTAGAAAGATATATTGACGGGGATTACTCAAGGGTCTGTCCTGGTTCTGGCACTACTCATCATTTCTGTTAATGATTTTGGCAATAAAATAGGGATTACTGCTATAAAACTCGAATATGATACCAAAGTAGTGAGATGGAGCAGAGGGAATAAAGGCTGGACATTTCATTTAAGTTTTTTAAAAAAAGAAAAAAACACCAACAAAAACACAACACACAAAACATGACCAATTGAAACAATTATTAGAAAGAAAACTTTGTTGGTTGCAAGTCTGTATTGACAAGGCCAAATACTATGCTTAGGCTGAGAAGATCAGCTACACAAAAATCAGGAGATGGTGAAGGACCAGAAAAACAACAGGTCTGCAGAAAGTTCTGGGGACTGCAGTGGGTAAAATCTGAAAGTCAGCTAACAATCCCACCCTGCTGTGAGAAAAAAAAACAGCTTGAAACAAACAGAAGTGCCCTATGACAGACTTTGCAAGAAAAGTCTTCTACTCTGTTGAGTAATGACAAAATCTTAACTGGAATACGGACTGCAGTTTTAGTCACTGAACTAAAGATACAGATCAGCTTGGGAGATTTCTCTAAAAACAATGATAATTATAATAGTACTAAAAAAACCAAATAACAACCCAGCCCTTACCTGAGGAGAAGAATGTTAAAATTACTATTTAATCTTTGGAAGAGAAGCCTGAAGGTCACAAATCTTCAAAATAATAAAGGGAAAAACAAGAAAACAAAAAACTTTCCAATAGCCATATTTAAAAAAAATACTGCAATATATGGCCTGGGAAAGTTTGAAGCTTTCATTGTTGCAGATTTTTAGAAACTGATTGATAAATGTGTGAGGAACGGGATGGGTGCAATTAATCCTGCTTTAGGAAAGTGGGATGGGCAAGATGACTTATTAGATGAAGGTGTCTTCCACTATTACATCTACAAACTTCCGATGCTACATATGCCAAGCACAGTACCTAGACCACAGAGTTGCACGGGGACATGAATTAAATAACTCCCATGAGACATTATGAGAGCATTTCAAAGTGAAGTACTTTATTTTAGATAGGAAGTTTTGTCTGAAATACTTCAGTTTTCAGGCATTCTAGGTTTTGACAAATATAATTGGAGATTTCTGCAGAAAGCAGATCATTCCTGCCCCCCTCCCACCCCAGAAAGTTTCTTTCTATTTAAGTCCCAAATTCTATATAGAAAAGTATTTTTGAGGCAAAATTTCAAACCACCTCCTTGTATTTGGTACAGCATACTGGAAATGTGACATGGATTGCTAATTCTATAGCCTTCACGGTTTAGATAGAAAGTGGAGTGAGGGAAAGATGCTAGCTTTCATGCTGAAAAACATACATATTTCTGAAAGGTGATTACTTGTTTAATAGCAATGCCAGAGGTTTAGACCTTGTGAGCAACCTAGGAAGGAAATGGGCAACACAGCAGGGAGAAAGAATACACAAGTTTTCAGCTTCAGCATCCTCTTTCCTCTCCCAGGCATGAGGTTGGGAGCAGGACTTGCCCCCCAGGAACTGCCGGAGGGTTGGGGCAGTCAAAGGCACAGCTTCTCTAGGCTTCTTAGGGAATCTCACTCTGAACTGACCTAGCAAATAAAAATCATGTCTACTGTGATTTCTGGCACCTCTGTGGTCCTTTCACTATTGCCCTGTTGCTCTCCCATCAAACAGGCTTAGCCCAGCAGCTCTGCTGGCACTTGGCAGTGAATCACTGTAAAACTTTGCTGGTTTAGTTACCTTTCTCACCAAGTCAAATCCACAAAGAGCCTCAGCATTTGGAATCTGATTTTCAAACTTCAAAGAGTTGCACCCTCTTCTCCATCTCAGTGCTAATGGTGACCACTCCTCGGCTCCTACTGCTTGCACTGGAGTCCACCCTGAAAATTTGACAACTTGTGTCCCCCCCTCCCTGTCTCAGCGCAGATGGCACACAGGAGCGGGTGCAGTGAAGGGACTCCTGTAACCCCCAGGAAAATTTCCAAATGGTATTAACCTTAATTTGGCTAAAAAACTCAAACAAACAAACAAAAAAAAACCAAAACCCCACAAAAAGAAAACTAAAGGGAAGAAAAAAAAAAAAGCTTTGGTTTCATTCCCTCCTTCTTTTCCTCCCCCTCTCTGCACTGGCACTCCAGACTCGATTGTCTCTACAGTCAGGAATGACAGCTAAAAGCAGTACTGTCTAATGGGTCAGGAACGCGGCAGGGCCACCGCAGCACAGAGGTGCACACAGCAGCTCCCTATCCCAAAAGGGAAGGGTGGCAACCATGAAAATTTCTCAAATCCTGGAGGCTCATTGCTTCAAGGCTTCTCTGCAAAACCAACAGCTTCAGCAGGCCATGCTGTAGTGAAAACCCAAGAGATTAAGGAACAAAACCTCAAAGATGTTTAAAATCAACACATCTGAAGAATGTGATGGGCAGCAAGTACCTGATAGCCAAACTGGTAAATATACTCAAGGTGTCTAACTCACCTCCTTGTGCTGCGGGGAATAAGTGCGGTTGAGGAGTTAAGCCTGAGGTCTTCTGTTCACAAGAGGACAGCTAAGGGAGCTGCATGGTAGGTGGCCCATTTCTGCCTTCACCCAGCCCCTGAGGAGCCAATAAACCTAAGTCTCCCCTTCCATTTAACTTTCTGTAAAGACTCCTATTTCCTTCTGTGCCATCTTCCCAGGACACACATACATACTCTTCTTAAGAACAACTCTCCTTTGCAACAAGACTGACCCCACCATACTTACTGTCAGAACGCCTAAGGCGATAATGAACCTGTCTCGGGTGGGCTGAAGCCACAGGCATTTGTTGCTTAAGCCATTACACAAGAGGTTACTCTAATTACGAGTGGAGCCCGCGGGGGGTAAACAGCAGCTCCCAGCCCAGTGCAAAACGGCAGCCCCTTGATTCAGAGACCAAATTAGTGATGGGGTGTAGAGCAGAAGGGAAATGAGCTGTGGGTGGAGGGAGGACAGCATGCTGGTGGGAAAGGAGCGCTCGCTTTTCCTGTCTGATCCTAGTGCCTTGGCCTTGGGTATGCAGCCTGGAGAGCCCCAGAAAATTACTCTTTACCCCATCCAGGCCTGAAGAGGCTTTTATTTTTAGAAAAATCAGTGGCACATGCAACTGTCTTAAGCAAAGGCAAAAAAACTCCCCAAACAAACTTATGAGGTTTATAAGCAGTGCAAATCCAGAGTTATTCCTTCACTAATGGGGTTTGCCTGGTGTTACCAAGATCCAAGCTGGTTACAGGGAGCACAATGGAATTTGAAGCCTAATTAACTAAAGAAATCCGTCCACCTGCATTTAACCAGCACACGTGTTTCCAATTGGGCTCACAGCCACAAGTGGCTAAAATTGCGCTAAACAACTCTATTTGAGAGCACGTGGCAGAAAAACAGCCTCCTGAGTCATGAGCCAGATCCAGATGCTCAAGGGACCACAAGAATCAAAACAAGACCATGTTCAGGGACGTGGGTGGGGGGGAATGGGAAGAATAATTTTACTAAGAGAAGACTTCAATACTCTGCAGCCCAGTTAGCTGTAAACAGCAGTCGTTACCAGACTTGTGGTAAGATGTTGGTGCCTGTGCTGGTGACCACCTCAGCGTGAAGGAATCAGGGGAACATACTTCTCCATCACTCCTTGTAGCTTTACTGTCTACAATTAGGACGCTCATACAACCTATTATATGAAATCTATGCACTCCAAAGTGGTACAGTTGTCATCTTACCTCTGTACTTAGCTAGGCATTTCAAAGGAAAATGTACAGCAAATGTCCAGTAAAACTAACAAAGAGCCAAGTCACTAACATGTTGCTCCTCAAAAGGAAAAGGTGTTTCTCCCTTTTGAGGAAGATAAAAATCCGCCAACCATCTGCTTTTACTTCAGGGTTGTGCTGTGCTCAATAGCACTGTATGTTGACTACCCTGAGTCTAGCTCTTCAGACAGACTTGGTGACAGATTTTAACAGGCCTGCTGATAAAAGGATTCACAGGAATTACTGCTGGGCTGGAGCTGCTCCACTTCTGTAGTTGAAATGCAAATGTAACTAGCTAATTGCAAGCTCTTTTCATCCTAAAACAGAACCTTTTAAGCTCTCTCTGATACTTATTAGCAAGTTGGTGCTTGCATTTCTTTCATATTTAGGAATGGTAGCATCACCCTGAGACCCACAAAAATCACAAGAATTCAGGTAAAAGTTTTGGGTCCTATTGTGTAAAAAGTACCATTCAGCTGGATCATCAGCACCCAGGCTGGCCCTGAAGTGCTCCCAGGGACCTATTGTCTCCCAGAGACAGGAGAATCAGTGACACTCAACAGAAATAGTGATGCTCAGTGACAATCCCCTAGCTTGGGGCACACCAGTCAAATGAGGCTTGCTTCAAATAAAGCCTTAAGTTGATTCTTCTAACGAGTTATTGGTGTACTGAAAACTTTTCAGCTAGCCCTGGCTCTCTGCTTTCTACCAGCAACAGAGACAATTGTGAGCCTAGTATTCGGGGACTTACCGAACACCGGAGCAGCCACTTCCATTTCAGACACAGCAGGGCCAGCTCTGGAGCTCGCTCACAGCCCACACAGGCAGGTACCAGGATGGTGGTGCTATGCTGCACAGGCGCAGAGTACACATTCAAAATCCGCTACAAGGCATGCGTTCAGTCTGAGAAGTGACTGGGTAGCTCTGGTATGGGATACGTGCATTGCACCAGACTGATGGAGATCTTTATGTTAGTCCTTATCAGCCAGAGGAATTGGTCCATGCTGCCAATCATCATCTCACAGAGAGGAAAGAGTCAGTCTGGTGGGCTGTTCCCACACATCCTTTACCCGGGACAGTGTCCTTCAGGTGGCTGCTGAGGACCTCTCGGGTTGCAGAGAGGCTCCAATTTGCAAGACTCAGCATTACTGTTCTTGTGCAAAAAGAAATACAATAGACATCTGGGATTAAGAGGAGAAAAGTGGAGTCAGGGGTCTTTGCTGCATAGGCCTCCTTAGCTGAACACCACTGGTGCAATCAAAGCCAACTCTGCTAAGGACCTTGTCTTCCCAATAGCACAGCCTGGGAGAATGATGCCAGTCCTGCGTTGAAGTTGCAGATCAGAGAGGACAGAGTTGCTCTGTCGCACCAGGAGCCATCTTGCCTCAGTTGTTTTACCAGCACTTGAATTATTATCATTGGAACTTTTCTAGCTCTAATTTCTATTTGCAAATTAAAATATAATTTGCTAGCTTTAACATTGCTGTAAGTCTACTGGATTTAAGCTTTGTGACACATATTTCACAGAAAAGCTACACCAAAAATCAATTTAAAAGAAGTTGCCCCTTCTGAGACCCAGTCATGGAAAGATGGAATTAGATCACTATAGAGATACACACTCCATCCTGCCTCAGACCCTGTGAATGCACAAGTCAGGAGGCAGCCAACCCACAGAACAAACCCAGTCCAACACCAAGTACTGGGGGAGCTGGGGGATGCAGAAAGGGTGCAGTTTGCCCAGCCAAGTGCTTGAAAGTGACACTGGCTACGTGATCTGCCAATTCTGCCGGCGAGCAAGTTTTGGATGCAGCCTGGCTTCTCAGTAACCTTGTGCTGTGCCAAGGAATCTCAGGCATGCTGTGCTGCTAATCAGCCAGTGGGGTCCTGCCAGCTGTTCAGACCCTGCCCTCGCCTCAAACTGATGACAGGAATGTTGAGACTGCACCTACCAAACCTACTTCCAAAAGGTATTAGCAACCCCAGATTTCTCCCCACAAAGGCTTTCAGTGCCAAAAGGGAAATGTGCTGCATGACAGCAAGAAAGCAGGGACCTCAGTGATGTATCCACCTTTCAAATGCTGAATGTGCTGTCTGGAGCTCGTTATTAGCATCTGTTTGGAAATCTAGGAGAGTAGGATTTTCCTCTCCCACAGAGGGAAAGGAGCCATTGGGGAAAACAGGGCTCTTCTCCTCGGAGAGGTAAGGTTTCTCCCTTGCAAACACTAGTAGAATCCTTATAAAGATGGAAGTCAAGTCACAAGGCTGCCAATGTCCTCAAATCCCTCCTTCCCGCTGTTGATCATCATTCAGCCAAGCCTACAGTCAATGATACCACATTCTTTGATGTGGAACATGGCTGACAGGACTGCTGGGGAGCACAGGCAGATGGGATGACAGCAAGCTGGGGCAAAGAGCTGACAGTACAGGATTAGCTAGACATGTGAATTTGTGGACACAAGCCTGGAGCAGTTCTAGGTCCCCATTCTGTCTTGGACATTTTGTGATTCATTCATAGGTGCAGATGGGAATATACCTCCCTGCTAGCAGAAGGAAGCTGGCTTGAAAAGAAAGGTTTACTGGGAAGAAGAGAGTGATGACAGAGGTCTCTGAAAAGGCAGAGACTGAGACAAGAAGTCTAGGATTTAGAAAAAGAGGTCTGGATGAAAGAGGACATGGAATAAAATGCTTAAGAATAGAATAAGGTGAAGAAAGACAAAGGAAAGAACAGGCAGGAATAGAAGGACAGAATGAGGAGGGAGGACAGAGAGAAAGGACATGGGAAACATGGAAGGAGAAATTCAGTATGGGGAGATACATCAGCATCAAACAGGGAGGCAGGGAGTGCTTGTGGGGAGTGGATGTGGAGGAGTACACATGGAGAACAACAGTACTGCTGGTAACATGACAACAATGCCTTGATGCCCAAATGCGTCTCAAAAAAAAAAAAAACCACCACCAAAAAAACCACACACAAAAAACTACACATACACACACACACCTGGATTAAGCTATCCACAAGTGGAAACATATCTGTGGATGAGCCATAAAGGAAGATGATTTGCTAGATTATTTTTAATGTCATAATTAATAACTGTTCTTAAGTGAGGCGAGCTGTTGAGAAAAGTCTAGGGTCTCCTGGCCAAGCATGCGGCACCAGCTCTCTGGGCACAGAACGGACTTTTTTAGAATTCATGAGTCTGTTCAGGTACTAGTTTCTGAACTGGAGTTCACTTATCAAAAACCCCCAAATGAAACACAAAACCAAATCAAACAAAAAACAAACCAAACAAAAACCCTGAAGAAACCCTGGTGAGTTTGTTTTGTTTTGAAAAGTGACAGACTATCTAGACAGTTTTCCTTGTTTCAAATTACATCAAGGAAAAAATATTATACCCATTTCAAACTTCTATCCTATTAGCATTAACTGAAATCTTCTATGGAGCCTGCAGTGTGCATGGGGGAAGATCATAAGCAAAATAGTTTATTGCCCCTTGTTGTTTTGAAAGCTGCAGAAATAGAAGTGTTAGCCCAAAGTACTCAATCTAAATAGATCTGACTTTTGCTTCACATACAAATCATGTTAAAGATCAAGTCCATGTCTGGCTAGAAGGAGGAACAAATGATGCTGGAAACGGAGAAAGGGATGGCTTTGAAAATTTTAGACTGGGATTTTCGATGCACCATCCCATTAATTTTAACGACTATCTAAATTCCCTAGTAGGCTTTGAATAACCTCAAAGTTAAATTCTTGTTATTTTTGGATATTTCCTTTATTTGACCCAGGTTTGTCCTTTCACAGTGGAAAGCAAGAGGTGAAAAGAGTGTTCTGTACTTTCTGCTCAGAAAGAGCTCTGCAGAGACTTCCCTGCCTAAGTTTGCGGTGGTCATTGTCACTGCTGCCTTCTCTCCGAAACACTCATTTCAAGCCCCCTGAACACTATTTGTTTGCCATGTTGCTGACAGAGATTGTACAGATCGCTTGGGAGAGGGCGGTAAATCATAACTATTTGACAAGCTGCCTCTGACAGCAGGTCCCTCTTGTCCCGTTTCTGGAACTTTTTGGACTTTGTTTTATGTGGTTTCGTGGTCTGAAATATTCTATAAATCTCTTTGAACCTTTCAGAGCCTCCCTTTGTATCTCACTCACACAGTTCTGCAATTACCTATTGGACTGGGAAAGTCCAGAGCTGACAACTCACTTTTAGCCTGGCTACAGTTACTGCATAATTTCACTAGCCAGCTCCTCATTAATTTTCCATATTAAATTTTTATGAAGAAAAAAAATATTTGAGCAGCTATAGAATACGCATAAAGAGTAGACACCTAAAACCTCAAGCTCAACACCTTTCCATCTGCAAAAACATCTCCATACTTCTGGTTATTTAAAAAAAGTTCTTCCTCAAAGAAATGTAAACACATAAAAACATGAGAGCTCTGTGAGGCAAAGTGGTTTACCTAGCAGAGGGCAGGGACTGAGGCTTTCAGCATTTTCACGATAATTCAGCCTCTTCGTGCCCCAGTTTTCTCCTCTGTGATACAGAAATAACAACAGGGTTCATTTTCTTTGCTGAAAAGCATTTTTTGATGGATTTGTTTTTCGGTGAAGGATAGAAAATATTTTGTTTGAAAAGTGAAAATAGGAGGTTGCAAACTGAAAGGTGAGCTGCTTTGAGAAGTTGTCTAGGTAAAATTAGAAATGCAGAAAGCACTTTCTCCGCTCTGTGGCTGACACTCACTGGTGTTATGCACATTAGGGTTTAAGGCTAACTCATATGTGTCACCACAAGCTCCTGGCTCTACATTTTGCATTAACTTAAGTTCATCCCATAAGCCTACTGGCATGCAAATAAAATGTACACTGGAGTCCAAAGCAGCTGAAACAGCTGAATTACTCCAAAGACAGAAGCCTACCAGGCAGTAGAAATCTCATCAGTATGCTAGCAGAAACAGAGATGAATAGCAAGAGAACAAGATGAGGAGTGGGGAAAAAAGTGGCAAGTGCAGTAGGGGGAGGACCATGAGAAGGATGAGAACATCGGCAAGACTAGGAATAAAGAAGGTCAGATCCTGGGTCCACTAGTAATTAGACCAGCCATGGAAAGCTGAGGCAGAAAAGAGGTTAGAAAGTGTACAGAAGATATTTTATAGCTGGAGATGACTGGCTAAGGACTTTTGCTTCATGTCACGCCACTCTGGGAGGCTGCTGAGACCTCCACATGTTAGTGATACTGCTAAAACCTCTTTCAGACTGGAGTGGTCTGTTCTCTTCCTTGATGCTCTGGGGGTGGGTCTGATTACTTACTTTGCTCTTCATACTCCACTGAGGCTGGCCTGCCATTTGTCACCTGCCACTTCCCATCTGGGTCAGCAGCGTGCTCACTCTCCGGGTGCGTTCGCAAGCAGCGCTCACCTCCTACCCTCCAGCACACAGTGAGCATCTCCTAATCAGATTCATACATTCAGTAAGTGAATATACTGAGCTACCAGTGAAAGGGGAATAGTAAGTACACTCACACTCCCACTGTTGCTCCTCCTTTACGCACCCACCTGCTTTCTTTCACAAGAAACGCTGTGTAAACGCTTCCTCCCATCTGGCTGATAAGAACAGCGACAGGCAGGTTACAGGGTGGCACGGTGGCAGCGAGGGATGCTGCTTAGCCATACAAACTAAACCCCATGGCACACTTGTGATGGCTTGGAAAGGTCAGTAGTTTTGCTCAAAGCCATGGATCAGGGATGTGCTCTTGTTCCCATACAAGAGGGAAAGACATACAGCTGTTCACGTTGGTAACACCGTGTCCCAGCCACATGTAGGGAAGGGGGTACACGGCAGAAGACCCTGGTACAAGAAAGACTGGTTCAGGGCTTCAAACATGCAGCTGTTAAGACAACCAAACTCAGTCCTCAGCTCTACTCTTGAAGAAATCCCTTTGCATTGGTTCACATCTGTAAGAGGTGAATTAGCAATGCTTACACTCACTGCATCTGTTTAGACATCAGGGCAGGGATCATGACTGTGCAGGAGATATCCTCTGTCACTGTGCCAACTCTGGACATCAGCATACCCACAGATCACAGGCCTGCCCTGGGCAGAGGAACCAGCCGCTCCTCTGGGACTGGGGTAAGCCTGGTAGCGCAGTGCTGCTCTCCAGCCAACAACCCCTGATGCTCGGCAGAGCTAATGACCTGGGATACAGGGACACGCTGGCACAGATCTAGCACAGGCTCGTTACAGCTAACGGGAGGTCCCGCACTGCATTGCGCACATCTTGCAGATTAGTCTCTCCTGACTGTCCCACACTGAAGACCATATGTCTCTGTGTTCAGCTGACTTCCAAGAACATCTAGGACATTCCAAACAAATATGTGCAAATAAGAAAGTTAGATTAGTTATTAGTCTTTTCACTAGCTGTAAAAATGAGGAAACAGAAAGCTAAGGATGAATCACTGTATTAATGATGCCACTCAAACAGCAAATTCCTACTCAATACCCTAAGAATAAAAATCAAAGCTACCCTCAGTTTCACCTAAGGAACATTTGGGAAATTTTGGTATTAATACTTGCATATACATTTTAGGACCAACACTGTAAGCTAATTTCATTACACTATTTACTCCTTAACAATTATTTTATTCTTCTTTGAAACAGATGAAACATATGGTTAACATATGTTTTATTGACATCCTTCAAAGACATATGTAATGTCAGAACCATTTGAAAAAGACTTATCCCATTCCATAGTATTCAGCAGTACATTAGTAACATGTTTAATAATTTTTTTCTTCTGGATTAATGGCATAAGGAAATGTATGAACATAAAAATGGATATAAAAGTCCTGTGAGTTTAAAAATCCAAGGTAACCATAGAGCAATGACTCTGAATAGTGGCGAAGCGCTTCCAGGTCTAAAGAACTAAAACTGATTAGTTGCAAAGTGCTTTCAGTTGAACATAGGAAAACCCTTGGAGACAACAAAAAGGATTTTGTTCCTGAGTAAATACAGTTAGACATCAATTCATAGTGGCTTCTATGTCCTTTCTTAAAGAGTTTAATTTTGAAATAATTCTAAAATAAAATAATATTCTAATTTAAATCATTAAAGCTCCATGAAAATAGTACTTCTCGTTTCAATTAAGACTACCATGCAGCTGGGTTTCCCAGGAAATGAACTGTGTTTCCAGCCAGATACTTTATCCAGGTGAACACTGCCTGGGCTGTGCAGACATCTGATACACTGGCAGGTCAAGTATGCCCATGGAAGTGCAGTAACTCTGACAGGGCTACCTGTGCAGCCAGAAGTCCTCTACACGTCTGTGGATCAACTCAGTAGCAACCCCACTGCACACACGTGCAACCCCTTAGCTCAAGAGAAAAAATTAAATTCCTGAATTCTGTTTAAATCAATTAAATACATAACGTGTACACACACACTATATATATATATATATATATATTCATAGTTCTGTGACACATTTCAAAAAAAACCAAAAAACAAAAAACCAAACTTCTGAAGGCAGACAATAAAAACTAAAAAACACCCCACAATTCTATACCCCAGCAAGATTTTAGATGCAGTATTTTCCAAGACAATGCTTTCCCTCTCCTCATGCGACAAGTAATCCAAATTGCCACCCCCACATCTGAGGTCTGCTTGTCTCAGAAGTTTTAAATACATGAAAAATCACTATGGCAGGTGAATTAAAGCAATGATGTCACTTTAGCTAAGGGATGTGAGGCTGTAGATAAAATAGCAATCTTCTATGGATTGATTTTTTTGGGACTTGCTAGGTTATAAGAGCACTGCCTTTAGTTCAGGAGTGGCATTGGAGGAGCTTGAGCTCTCAGAGAGGTCAACTGCCAGCTGTTTGTGAGCAGAGTTGAGCCCATGGCAACTGATACACCAAACACCTGTAACAGATGTATCAACAGTTTGGCTATTAAAACGGCTCGAGAAACAGTGCATGCTGCTGGCAGGAGGGGCTCAAAGGAGGCAAGAAACACCACCACCATGAAACCAATCACCTTCAGGATCTTAACCCAGAGCTAGCTATGCTGTTTTCAAAGTGTGAGGATCTGCACTTTGCACTGGCACAGTTCTGGAGAGACCCATCTTCCCTGCTGAGAGGACATCCTTCTCTTAAACAATGCTGGGTTTCAGCTTCATCTGAGAGTGCTCTGGTTACCCTGAAACAAAAACAGCTGACAAAACTCCCTTTTCACAGGACAGTGGTGTAAAGCTTTTGCTGATAATTACTTTTTCTTAAATGGAATGATGTTGGCTGAAAATCCCCTGAACTGAGTCAGGAAGCCACAGCTTTCTTTGCCAGAGGAGTCATTTAGAGGAAGAAACGTGTCCAAACAGCTCATACACTCCCCAGAGACAGCCTGGGGTTATATCACCTGAACGTAAGGGAATTATGGCCAGTACTAATCCCTGTGACCATGTGCACCTTTCTCTTGTTTTTAAAAGCTCTGTCTCCCACAAGATAAACCCACAAATGCTCAAATTCTAATCAAGGTCTTCCGCAAGTCCATGATGAGGATGGTGAAGGTAATAATGGGATCACTTAGTCTCACAGTTCCCCCCACTCCGGCTTGGAAAAGGGAATAAAATTTCTTTCTGTGGTAACGATCCTGAGTACCAACAGTAGTTCGCAGTTGTGCAAGGGTCATTCACGCCAGTGTCCAATTCCCAACAGCACCCTCTCCCTGCAGTTCTACCCTTGTACCTTGTTCTGCACCACTTCCACAGCTGTAAGCCAGGGAAATTCAGGTCCTGCATTTCTCAGGCTCCAGGACACACCAATCCAGAGATACTTCAGCATTTAATAAGCTGTCTTTTCCTTTGACAGGCAAGCCTCCAGACAGGACAGTTCTGACTAGAGCAAATGTATTCTACATATGTTTCTGATTAGGATCCACCTCATTGTCCCAATATATTCCCTGTATTGCTTTATGCCATGTTACAAAGGGTCAGCTTCTAGATCTACATGTAACATAACATAATTATCAACAACAGGGTGCAAAGACCCAAAGCAACAGAGAAAGGGAGGCCCATGCTGCTCAGATCAGATGTCCACGGACAGCTGTTCGCTGTTTGACTTTATCTTGCTAAATTGTTTGTTCTTCCTTTAATAACTAGCAGAGCCAGAGGGCCAGGATGGCCACAAGGCACTCGCAAGATATGTATCCATGTTACCATCACCATGATGCTCAGAGCCTGCTGGCACATCAAGGATCGTGTAAAACCTGAAGATGCTCTGGGATATGGCAGCCATTTAAAAAAAAAAAAAAAAAAAAAAACAAAACCTCAATGTCATTACTCACAAGCCGCAATGGGTGAGGTGCTATGGGTCAGTGCCAGTGCTGATGGTTACGCTGAGAGAGACTGTGGGCTTTCTCATTTCCTGCAGATACACCCAGAGTTAAGGCTCAAACATTCCTTGTGGGAGAAGAAAGTGGCCGCAGAGTCCTCAACATCCAGAGAAGGCTGGGACACCTCTCCCACTGAAACCATGAGTAGTTCAGTGTCCAAAAGCCTTCAGAGATGTTGGGGTGCAACCTTTTCTGCCCTAGTTTGGGCACCCTCAATCCCTGTTGTCTGCCTTGGCACCAGCAAATGAACTTGGTTTAGCAGGCTGGCTTTTCCCTCCTCAGTTTGCAGTGTGTTGTCCGATACCTGCTGAGAGAAACTGACTTGCGTGCAAGGGTCAAACTTGACCTAAGCTTTCATGGGCTGAGTTCATCCTGAGAAGGGCTATTGTGCAACTGCTCCCTAACTGCAGCCCTAAGTGATCCAGCACAGCCTAGGTACTGCCTTAAGCTGCACTGGCTATACATTGCCTGAAATAACTGTGAATTACATGACCTGTAAACACAGATGCACTTGCCTTTTCCAATTTCTATCCTACAGATTGGAGATCTGAGGGATCAGACGATTCTGGGACTTGTGTTAGGTCCTCCAGAGATCAGAGATGCACCCGCCTTTGCAGACTCTTGCCCTGTCTGGTGCATTGCCAGCACTACCTCCACTAACTGCACACAAAGCCAGGAACCACAGGCAATCTGTAGAAATGGAAGCGCTAAAAATGAAGTGAACCCATCCCAGAGCAGGAAGGGGTCAAGGCCAGCCTGCAGAATGAGTTCAAAGGCATTATTGGGGGAGGATTAACACAAGGGACTGAAGCAGGTGATCTAAATCCAGCTGGGCTACAGGGCTAGCCATTCCCCCTCTCCAGCAAGGGATTGCTCTGCAGTGGGGAAGATTTTCCCTTTCTTTTCTGGGCTGCGGTACTCAGCTGCCCGTGCATTTTGCAGGTGCACTCAGCTGAGACTCGTCCCAGAGCCTTGCATTCAGAGCATATAAAAGCTTATGCCTCCCTCTGTGCCCATATGTCACAACAGTGTCAGCCCATGTCACCGATCAGAAGCAAACTACAACACAGCTACGGCACAGCCCCCTAGCACAGGTCTGGTCTGCCAGTCATTGAAAGGAGCCTTAAAAATATGACGGAATGAGGCACTTCTACAGAAAACAAAGATTCAATACAGGCTTTATAACTTTTCATTTGCAATATTTTACCTGTGAAACAGATTTCTTGAACAAGTGCATTTGACTTGCTCAAAACACAATCATTTCTCTAAACTTCTCCAGGCTGAAAGGCTTCTTCTAGCCTTACACAAGTATGATGAGAATCATAATTTGGCCTGTAGTCTTTTCCCCTCAGGACCAGCCGAGCTGCCTGCCATACATCAGACTTCCACACAAGGGCATTTGGATCTCCCACCACCTGATGTCTGTTGAAATGATCCCATTTCCTTCCACTTACTACTTGCCTCCCCCGCTTTGTTTTTGGGTTTTTGGTTTTTTGTTTTTTTTTTTTTTTTTTTTTTTTAGGAATTCAGTCATCTAGTCAGATTAAGTGGTTCAGATAATTTCTTTGCAGTCAAAAAAAAATGCTGCTAAAAATGCTAAAATGCTCTTGGCTGTGTCCTGTCAAAGTAAATCCAAACCTCACCAGTTTTCAACAAGTCTCTGAGAATGCATTCAATTGATATGCAATCAAGCAGACAAGGACATTTTGCTGGAGCCAGTTTTGCTGAGGCAAAAATCACACCCAGCTCTAACCCACAGCCGTGCTCTCCAGCCAGCACAGCTATTCTGGACTCACACAACCAAGCATACACACACAGATGCATTATCCTCCATTAAGCAGCTCAGTAACGGTCTTTTTATAAAATCCTCTTTACACATCAGTTGCCTTCAGGAAAGAAAAGGCCATGTGCTGAACATAAATAGTCTAAGAGCAACTTTTTTTTTTTTTCTGGGATTTACACTTCTTGAGGGAGGTTTTGCCTTCGTTCAATAAGGAAAAAGATGACTAATCTGCTAAACTGGAATATGGTTATGTTAACCTCTTAAATAATTAGAAGGGAAGCTAGTCTTCTTCTAGGGTATAATATAATGCTCTAAAACATGCAGTATGCATCTCCTTACCTGCTTGGATTTTACCTGAACATAGTCATCACCTTTCACATCACATGAGGCTTGGACATATTTTTCTCAGGGTAGGGATGTAACCTATGTGCAAATGAATAAACAAGAGGAGAGGGGCTACACGTGGCACATAACAGGGAGTAGGAGAGGCACGTGGGGCAAAGCACGGTGCTGGGGAGTCGGTGGGGGGAGAGAGACTAACATGAAAGATGGGATTAGGACCTGGCTGCTACATTGCAAGGGGCAGCATACTTGTAAGTACTGTGCCCAAACCAGCACCTGCCCTCTTGCATGTGCTTCACCTTCTTCCCACTTGGCTCCATCCCCCCAAATACACAGACCAAGCAGGACAATTCAAATCAAAGGAAATCTGGCACATGGCAAGGCAGGGGGACCCAGTCCACAACAACAGCTACTGTGCAAACCCAAAGCCCCCTCCAGAAGGACATACCTCACCAGGAAGCCTTCACAAGCCCCCAGCCTGAGCAGAGGAGGCAGAACTCAGCAGGAAGGGTTACTACATCCAGGAACCTCTGGACACAAGCAAGCAGACCAGACAGGCACGTGCTTGGAGCTGTGGGTCTAGGACAACTCCCCCCTCACAGACCCCCCTCCACACTGAGGGCAAGGGAAGGCCTCCTGCCTCTTCCCATCACATGTGTGGGCCAGAGCAGGACAAGGAGACACACAAACACCACCCAACCACACAGCAGCCTGAACAGCCAGCCATCTGCTGAAGGGCAATTAAGTTCCTCGTTAGCTGTAATTAGCAGGCACCTGACACCCCTTAACAGAAGCCCAGCAGCAGAGGGGCCTCTGCCTAGCAGGAGAGGGCCAGTAGGAAGCCAGTTTTTGTGGCTTGTTTTATCAGCCCCCATTTCTCTGATCTTCCTGAGACCGTACTGGAGTCACACCAGGGGCAACACCTGCAAGCATGAGCCTGACCCATAGCCCACCAAAGTCAGATGGGGACTCCCGCTGATCTCAGCAGGCTGTGGATGAGACCTTCACCAAACAGGCTGAAAACAACAGCCCAGGAGAGCTGAACCTTGGTCTGAGCCACAGCCACCAGCACAAGCTGCTCCGGGGGCTGCGTGCTACTAACTGAACCAAGGGCAACTCTCGTTAACAATCCAGTGCCTCCTGCCTGGGGCTTCTGCCCTCTACAAATGTACAAAACAAGGTCTGCAAAATTCTCCTATCCTGGGTGAGATCTCTGGCCAACCCTCTCACCCAGAAGAAATCTTCAAGCAGCAGGAACTTCACCTCTTACCCCTAAGGCAGATAAAAGTTTAACCGGGGCAGGGAGACCTGCTGACACTCTCCTCTGCAGTCAGACACCTTATCCATTGCACTGCTGGTCCTCAGCAAATCAAGTGGGTCAGGCAATGTCATCTTTCCAACTTCACGGCCAGAAGGAATGGGGGCCCTAAGTGGCCCACTGACCTTTTGGTAGACTTGGTTGCTTCAGCAAGTGTGGGTGGCAAACTGCTATGTCTCCACAAGGCTGTTAATGTGTGTGGTCTAAAGGACCCTGATTATTTTCAAGGCAAAATAATCCTGGGGATGAGGGAAACCAAGAGGCAGGGAATGATCAAAGAGAAGAGAGGAAAAACTTGTAGGTGCATGCTCTTGTTCTTGCTTCACTTGGAATTGGTTTTAAATTGGGCTTTGCTAACTGGGTACAAGACTATGGGCTGATGCTATTCAATCATCAGCCAGTATTGCACTGTTTCTCCCTGTGATTTTCATGCTCTCACCAAGTGAGTGCACTGAGAAGCAAGCAGGAGCAGGTGGCAGGGTGGACAGGCACGTTGGGTCCCTGCACCAGAACTGCTTGGACAATGTTTGTTGAGCAGTCAGCAAGACAAATGTTCACTCTGCTTTTTGCAGGGGAAAAGCTTTGGATCCTCTTGAAGGCCTGTCCCATCAGCAGTCAACCTGTTTATTGTATGTCCACATCCTTTGATTAGTTCTTAAGCACCTGGCATTCACTTTGCAGCACATGAGCTTCCTACAAGCCTTAATGCATTTATTTTCCCAGATAAATGTGAGGAAAGAGCTACTAACTCCCTTGGACAGAGCAGATCTTTTGATGCAGGTCTCTTAAATCCTAGACTAGCCATTAAATCCCCCCACTGTTTAGTGGTCTCCAACCGGTTCTTTAGGTCAATCATTATTTATAGTATGGCTGTATGGTATTTCATTACCTCTGGAGGAGGAGAGCAAACACAGAGTTGGGAATCTCTGTGTCCTCCTTAGCCTCAGAGACACTGCAGGACTTCAGACTCCTTGGACCTAATCCCATGCTCTTTTAACTCTTTTGTAGAATTACTCTTTGTAAGAGGGGAAAGGATCAGTCAATGTGATGTACAGATCTTATGTTTTCACTTTGTTACTGTCATATTGAGCCTGCAAGCTGAATGTAGAGAAAAGCTTATAGAAAGCAATGTACCTTAAAAAAAAATAATGTCATTGTTTCTAGTTTAAATTTAATCTCCAGCTGTGGTTCTTGCAGTGACTCCACGAGAGTAAAAAGCCCTTCACAACTGGGTAAGCTCTTCCTATGAAGGCACCTACCAGTCTCAGCAAGGCTCCTCTTTTTTTTTTCTTGATGCGCTAAGTAGCCTGAGCTCTCCAATTCCCATACTGCAAAGCAGTCACAAACTCATTTTTTAGGAGTGTGTGTGTGGCTTTCCACTGCATGCTCTCTAATTTTTCAGTTTTTTCAAAAGTAAGCCCTGTTTTAAAATGTCCACAACAGAGGTTTGGGAGGGGAGGCAATATTTTTTATTAGACTAAATGACATAGCTGGAAAAACTAGACAAGCCTTCAGTTACTGAAGACTTTTGCCTAATGAAAGATACTAGTTTTCTCTAGCATCCCTGCCTTGCTTGTAGCCTTAAACCACCTCATCTTTAGCAATTCCAGTGTCGCAAAGAAAGCACGGAAATCTTAGAAAGGCTGGACATTTAATCTATACTGCCACAAAACAGCATTATTATGAGGACTGCACTGCCTGGGCTGGTTTGTTGTTGTAGGATAGCTCACCAGTGCTAGGCAGCTCCTATTTCTTAAACATAAATCACCACTAAAACCATTTGTTTGAGTTCAAAACCAACAATGACATACTTGAATTGCAATAAATTAGTTACATAGGGTAGCACAGAGAATCACCAAAAAGTACATTAAGTGAAGGGGGATATAGTAAATATTTTGATAAGATGTTGTCAGAGCACAAGGCAGCTACTTTTAAGCTACATCTTTAATCTCTGTCTCGTTGCAGATGATGAGTGAGCTCCCTCTGCCTCTTCCTGATTTGTCTTCTCCTCAGTCTGAAAGTTAGGACAGGGATAAAACATCCTACCACCTTCAGTCAGGTTTTGAGATACAGCTGACCAGGACGAACAGTGGTTACCTGAACTGAGACCCCACGGCTCTCTTTCCCAGCAGCTAATGCAGTACCTGGGGGACAACCTAATGCCAAAGTATCACATGTACAGAGAAAAAAAACATTTCAGGAAAGCATCACTCCTAAAGAGAATGAGGCAGACTGTAAATCTATCCAGCTCAGCCTCCCGTACAGCTGGGAAGGTCTCTCACTTCAGATTCCCTCCATCCATCTTTTCGGCATCGGCCTGTCACCACAGAAAGCTGCTGACAGATGGCCCCGATTCACACAGCCATGCAGGAAATCCCAATAACCCATTATCACTGTGCAGGAATCCATCTCGCAGACAGGCATCTCTGCCCACCAATGTCTGCACTTTAATACACTGAAGTCTCATAATTATTGTAGCTGCGTCTTACTTATCTAGTCTAAAAAAAATTTGAAAAAATCAGCAGCACCATGAAGCACTCTTCCTTCTTCAATAATGCCAGTGGCAGGTGCCTGTGCTGGCGGGCTGGGAATGAGGGAATGAGGGAATGCTGAGGGCTTTTCCTCAGAAGAAATAAACTTCAGAGAAGGTCATAAAGTTGCAATCAGAGCAGATCTATCCTGTGGTCCTTCTTGCCCAGCCACTTGTTCCCAAGAGCAGTGTGGACCTGGCAGAGCAGCTGTGAGGGAATCCCCCAGTAGACCCCACTCAGTAATAAGGATTTCCCTACCTGCCCCCATAAGCATCCCAGCAGACTAGCACGAGTACAGCCCTGTCCACCGCAGGTGCCCTGATACCAGTGTAAGGGAACACATACTGCTGTTTCTGTTCCCGCACAGCAAGGGAGATAAGTTGTACAAATACAAAAGCCGTCACATTCTTGACACTAAAGCTGAGTTAATGTAACCACTTTGGCTTAAACAGAAAATGACATCTTTACAGCATTATACTGACCAAACTTCTATGAGGATACCAGGACATAGAGAGTGGCCTAGTGAAACACAAAGTCTAATACTACAATGAGTAAAAAAATTATATTCTGGATCAATTATTTACTCACTGTCCCAAAGCCCACATCCTTAGACCTGTTAAGAAAATAATGTTTATTTTACAGTTAAAGAAAGATACTAGGAGATACAAAAAGCTATTTCAGACATTAAATGAAAGCATTCCTGAATGGTGAAAACCATTGTGTACAGAAAGGGCACAAAGAAGGAGCCTTTGAGAAACCTGAATAAGAAAATAAATCTCACTTTATTTGCCTTGGAGAGACTTTTTTTTGATGTCAGCTCAACATTTCTTTGAAACCTTTACCATCAAGTAGCATAGTGCAAAAGGGAAACAGAGATGTTTATTTATCAGTAGAGAATTGCAGGCCAGTTTCTGCCCAAGACGGGCTCTGTCCTCTTTACAGCTGCTGCGATGGCAAATAGATCTTGGTATTGCCCAGGGTAAGGAGCCCCAGCAGTAGCATGCAAACTCCATCTGGATCTGGGGCACCCAGAGGGACAGTGTAAAAATATTGGCAGCAAAGGGGGAAATGGATTGAAATTGCATTTGTCATATTCTATTCTTTATGAAAATAGAAATATCCATTTTTTTTCTGTTGCCTTCCCCAGGACTGTGGTGAAAATCATCATATTTCATGAATGACTGAGTGGAAAAAGAGCACTTGGAGTTAAAAATGAGCTTGTAATGCTAAGCTAAAAAGACAAGTTTTTCTCATGTATACTTTCAGTGCAAAAGTAGCGTTCCTGTTAAATTCCTTGGTAATTTCATAATGTAAGAGTCACCCAACAGAAACGTACTGAAAAATATGTTAACTCCTTGACTGTCAGGGGGCTACAGCCTGTGACCAGCTCAGTATTTTCTCTCTCAGCCCATAGCCGCAGCCTCTACCACCCTCATCGTACATGAACCATGCAGAGAACCAAACTCCCTTCACAGTGGACTCCTCTCTGGGGTCTGAAGCCATGAGTGCAGGGACCACGGGTGGGAAGTTTGTGCTGCCAACACCTGTTAGTAGGTCAGGGGCTGGGCTCTCACACAGGCTGCTCTCAGATGGCAAATGATTGCCAGCATGAGCTGGATTTGAGCTGGTTCCTAGAAAGAAAAAACTTGAACCGCTTGGTTACTGTGTTTGGATTTTCTTCAAATCCACTGGCAGTGGATATGTTTTGACATGCACTCATTAGCTAGCCTCCCGCCTCCCAGGGACTCGAACGCCTGAATGCATAATTTTCCTTTTACCCAGAAAATGTAATTTCCTATTGTCACCAGTGCCAGCAATTCTTGTTAATGCTTTAAAGAGAGCCTTACCCCTCTTGTACATTGCTATGGTCTTCACGATCTCTCCCCAGTTAATAGCTGTATATAGGAAATGCAACCACGTGGTGGATCAAGGCCATCAAGAGTCTCCTAGAACCCAGGAAGCCCTGGGCGCTGTTCCTGGGGTTACACTTGGGCCAGCGCAGTGAGGGACCTGGAGAAGCAGAGGGCACAGCCACAGCCTGGATAAGAGCTGCAGCCCATGGACCAAAGCAGGGGCTGCAGACCAGTTGTACACCATGGGAGAGCAAATCCTGCCACTGCAGCAGGTGACAGCCCTCCTGGGGCCAGGTATTAGGTGGCTTCAGACATACACTCTGTGCTGAAGCAGTGCTTACTCTGCCAGGAAAGTCGTGATTCATTTTCTCCACCATCACAAACCTTGATGCCTTCAGCAAGTTTCTTGTTTTCAGAGATTGGTTTCAGGAGACCAAGATGCCCAGCTTAAAAACTCTAATTGTTTTGTGCAGGTGATTTCTAAACCAAAACCTAAATATATCTCACATAAGAGGACCTATTAATATTGATCCAGGCTCTGGGCAAATAAATGAATGTACTTCTACTATTCGGATGGCTAAATATTTCCAATTAAGAGCGTTACGAACAATGCATAATATGTTTGCTTTGGAGAGTGGCTAAGGATTTAAAGCTCATGTTAGAAACATTAGCTGCTGTCACTAATGTGACTTGCTGAATTGAGCGTTTGTTTTTTCTTATTTTTCCCCCATTCCCTCCAATTTTTCAATTAAAACTTAATCACCTGCCTGTTCACTCACTGCAGAAGTGATAGGGAGATTATAAGCTATCATAAACCCCTCTCCATCTCATATTTCTCTCTGGCAACACAGAAAAGGTCATTTCTAGTACTGGCCAACACCCTAAGCCACACTTTTAATTGCAGTCTTGTGGCTTAAGCACTTGCTTTAGGAATGTGCATTGGGTGCTGGATGGTGTGTTCATGTCCCATCTTCAGCTTTGTCTGAGTGTCATCTAGTGAGCAGCATTGCCATCTCACCAGCAGAAATCAGGATCCAGCTCTTGGGTGACATACTTCTTGTACTTTCTTCTGATTTGGGTATGGCGATCTGTTTTCATGGCTTTTTTCCATATGTTGAATCAAACCAGGGTCGTCTTGGCATATGTGAGATGAGCAAAAAACAGCAGTGTCCCACCTGAGCAGCTGTCGAGTGGAGAGATATTTCTGCAAAGATCATTATCTTGCTATTGAAAGCAGGCTGAGCATGGACAGCGCACCACGTTACCTGCTCAGAGACAATAACAGCCTAGTGCTATTGCATTAATTTCCTTAAATAAGCCCGTAGCTCTAAAATGAGCAAGGACTTGTTTAAGCTTGTAACCAGGGAAGTGGCTGGAGGGAAGCTATAAAGGGAGCTTGTATACATGTGCAGTGATAGCAGCAAGAAAAGAAATTAGATAAACAGAAGATTGTTTACAGCATCATGTGCCTCACAAACCTCTCCTGGCAGGAGATGTATTGCATCCACTCCAAAACAATTAGCCAGGCTGACAAGCAGGGAATATTCACTGGGGGTAGGTAGCAAGGGTGATTTGTCATTGAGACCCCTAGGCTATCAGAAGAGCAGAGGCCAGGGTTTTCCTGGACTCTTTTATGGGCAGCTGTTTATTTTTAAGAATTAATTCTTCCTGGTGGGTTTGGTGCAGTTGCCATGCTAAAAGAGCTGTTGTGAGTGTGGTATCCTTACAGGAGAAGCCAGGGAGAAAAATGGATTTGTTTTCCCTGGTTGACTGAGTGGGGTGGAGGTCAGCAGCATGGATCTACCTTGTGCAGACAGAGCAACAGGGCCTGAAAACCACATAGCAATCCCCCTCACAGACACGTAGGGCCTGAGCTGCCACCCCTGAGTAGGCTTTCACTCCCCCTGCCTCCAAAAGGGAGCATAAATGCTCCTGAAACAAGGTATTCACTTTGTACTGCTGTAAATGCAAAGAGTAATTGACCTGCAAGGACCTTTTCTCCCAAGGTGCTGAACATGGGACAGCTCTCACCTATTCCACACAACCGTAAAAGCAGCCCTACCAAACTCTTGCCATTCTCACCAGCTGGAACTGTCACTTACCTGGGACAACCCCACACAACAACCAACTACCCACACTGTACCACAAAGGAACGAAGTGAGGTGCAGAGTGAGCCTGTAGTGCCCTGTGGAAGATCGCAGACGTGCTGGCAGAGCCGTGGTGGCCTGGAGCCCACCACCCAGGCAATGGTCCTTCCCATGGTCCCGGTTAGCTGCTGGCTATGTTGGGGGTGTGGGTGAGGCAGCATTACCTGAACTACAGATTCATGAGCTGCTCTGTATCTTTGTGAAAAATATTACTTATCATCCCTTTTTTACAGATAGTAGACTGTTTTCATCCAGATCCTTTAGATGTTCCCAAGGACTGCCCAGATAGCTGGATGAAAAATGTTTGCAACCCCTTTCTGTATCTGATTGCTTTTCCTCATTTGAGCCTGGTGTCTTAAAGCCCATGGTGTTGTGTCCATTTCTGACTGGGAGGCTGAAAGATTTTTAAAACGAGAAAAGTAAACAGCAGATAATAATAATATAACCTTTCTGCCAGGTGGTGTTAGCAGCAGGAACAGGCAAAGTCAGACAGTGTCTAGAGTTTCCATGTAATTTAACTAAAATAAATGGTCCTAGCCTCCACCTAATACCTCGCCCTCTAGAGTTTTAGGAATGCAGACTGTAAATCCCTGATCACCTTTAATGCCTGTTATTTTATGAGCCCACAGTTTATGTTACTCATCAACTGACTGAACTAAAACTAAAGCCCTTCTGAGAACACCAGGCTTTTTGGTAAAAATCCCCCTAGACTTCAACTGCCAAAAAGTCCAGTGCCACTTCCTTCAAATAGCAGTGAGGCACCTTAGCTACTGTCTTTCTTATGGAGCTCTGCCTTTCTCCCCTTGTAGGACTCTGGCCACTACTACCACCTAGCACAGACCACCTTAGTAAAGGAGTGATTGTAATAGAAAAAAGATTCTGTGGAATTTTCTCTTTCAAAACAGACTTGTGACTTGTCCATAGTCATGATGCTGGTCATTGAGGTAGCTATCTAGTACAGCCACTAGACCCACCATCTCATTTAGGCTTCTCATTGCTTATCTAATAGGTAGACAGAAGAGAAAGCAAAATTTTGGCAAAAATGTGAAGATCTTACTGCTTGGCTGGAGGGCTACGTTCCTGTATGAGTGCATCCACTCAGCATCCTGGCAGAGGGACCTATGAGAGATGTTTCCCATATAAAGAAAAACAACAGAGAGTGCAGTGCTTGATGGTGACCTCTTAAAGCCCAGTGATATCCAGCAGCAATACCGCAGTGTTTGGGGCCCTACTACATGGAGGAGAGCATGAGCATCCATCCCTGAGAAGGCGTTGCCACACAGAGGAGTTTTATTTGGGAACGAGAAAGTCTCACAGTGGTTTGGCAAGGGATTTTCCTTCACTGTCCTCATTCCAGAGCTACAGGCAATCTTTTAGATAGACTGGATCCATGCCACAGCGTGCCTTGAAGGTTTAGTCTGAAATTTGTACTTGATTCTCATGAAGAAAGTTACCCAAATATGGCCTGTGTCTGGTGTGCAGCAGGCTTGAATTTCTTTATCCTAAGTGGCTCTCATCCTGACAAAAATGGAAAGGTAGCTCTTTCTATGTGTTAGATATCATGGGAAAAAAAATTCTAAACTGTAGCTGCTTCCTTGATCTCCCACCAGGCAATATTTTCCAAGAGTTAATGAAATAATGACAGAAAATCTGTTAATAGGTAAAAAAATCTTATATGGAGTTCCAGATGGATGGCTTTTTATTTTTCCTTGGACCAAACTCACATTCAGCATTTGTGATATGGAAGAAATATTGTCCAAAACACCTCAATAGCAGATTTTGCAAGGAAACTGTCAGGAGAGACTGGGCTCTCCATAGCGGCCTCCCACCTCCCTACTGTGAGTTAACAGATCAAATCTGTTTCCAGATGCAATAAGCCACTAAATTGATCCCAAAGCTAAAAGATGCTTTCTAAGTCTAAGCAACTAGTTTCTTTTTATACAAGACAGAGCAGAAGAAGAATCTGCTGTACTGGATCAGCAGAGGAGCCAAAGTAGAGGTTGCCTCCTTGCTTGATCAGGCTGTCACTGGCTCCTCTAATGCCCTAACCAGAGCTAACCTGGTTTTCATATGCTGGGTTGCCCCCCTGGGTGGAAGAGCCAAAAACCGCTGCAGGCAATCATGAGACACCTGTTTGAAAGAAAACATCCCTGGGCATCTGCACACACGTTCCTGGGCGTGAGGATCCCATGGTTTGTAATGGACACCTGCTGCTTGAGATCACTGATGCCTCACTGAGGCTCATTGCCTCAGATTCAGTTACAACATTTATTTGACTATTGTACTGTCTTAACACTGTTATAGCAGTCCTCTCAGAACTGGATTTGCTGAATTTTATACATATATGTTTATTCCATTTAACAAAGTCCACAGAAAATGCTCATAAAAAGATCTTTGCCACTTTTTGCATTTGCAGCAGGACTGGTATGTCAGAGAACAAAGATATTCAACTGAAATATTTAATGGCACTGTAAAGGCTCAGTTTCTGAAGGAATGCCTCTGCCCCTCATTTCCTTCATTATGGATGCCAGCAGATGGAGGAAGAGACAGGGTGGTTGTGCTCCTCTTGCCTGGTCTGCAGAGGAGGAACCCTGCAGCATTCAGTACTTGCTGATGTTCCTGGAGCTGAAAGCTTCATGCCCAGGCAAACTGCATTGCTGGCAAGAGAGAAGGCAATGAAAGCATGTATAGGGCTACAGCTTTATTTGTGAGGCTACAAGTGAGCAAAACCCACAGGGTGAAAGGAGACTTTAAAAGACTAAGACTGTTTGTCCCCCCCAGACAGAGTTCCCACAAAAACTTTTAAGCATCTGAGTCTTATTTTCTAGACACGATCTAGATCTTAAAAATAGGAGCATCTGGGGAGTAACAAAATACATCCACTTATGGATCTGCAAAAGTTTGGGTCAGGAGTTCAGACCGTTGGAAAAATACCTTCTCCCTGGGAGAAAAAGAAAAACCCAGAGACTCCATTGATTTTGGGACAGAGTTTGGGTAGTCCACATTTCTTTGGAGGATTGTTCAGCCCTTTAATTTATACAGCCACACTTCACCACACGTGTCAGATGTACCTCCCTAGTAAACTCTTCTTCCTGGCCTTTCAAGTGCAGGCTCTCACCTGCTTGGATGTCTCTGAGTGATGCTCAAAGGAAAACAACCCTCGAAATGCCAAACAGATGTAAAAATGCATCTGAGGAGGAATGTATGGGTGGTACCCATCTGTCATCACCCCTTTCACCATCTCATCTCTTCCCCTTTCATCTGGTGCCCACCTCTGCCAAGCTACAGCCAGGGGAGCTAGGTGAAATGTGAGACTGAGCCCTGTTTAACCTGACCTTTGTTTCTGCAGTGTGAGCTCTCCACTGGTCTTTACCTGGCTGCGTGAAATTCAGCTTCACTTCACTGAACATTTACTTTAAGGTGGAAGTGTTATGCTTAGGTATTTTGGGCAGGTTTCTCTTGAAGAGCTGGTCCACCTTAACAAAGATCATAAAGTCACAAAATCTCAGAAGTCATTTGTACTTACATAGAAAAAGCAGAGTCGTCCCCACTACCACCCACATGTGTAGCCAGTCTAAGAGGTTGTTGGTTTTTATTCTCAGCTGCTCACATTCTTTTTCATCTCATTTTCTTTTTCCCAACTTACTTTTATAAAAGTTAAACACTTTTAAACAAACAGGGATTTTTTTTTTTGTCAGAGGAAAACACATTTTTTTTCAAAACAGATGTTTTTCCTGAGAGATTTTTTTTTTATTACAAAAAAAAAGTTTTTCTGGAAAAATAAACACAGCCCTTATTATTGTGATTACCAGAACTTTTTTTGATGGAAATATAAATGCAGGTAAAAACTAATAAGCAGTATATGACTAGTTTCTAGTTTAAACAAAAAAAAAATCAAATTCTCTCCCAAAAAGTACAAGAAATTTGCAGCAGATCCCTAAGGACTTTGTAAAAATACACAGATACAGTCAAAATTTCTCAGTAGATGTTAAAAATAAGATCACTCTGAAACCAACAAAGTGACACCACCTTCAGGTTCTTTTAAGAAGGGTTGTTTTTTTTTCTTCTTCAACCACTTTTCCTACATGGTAAATTCCATTTCCTATAGGTAATTGAATAGTTACATTAACCAAAACTTGCCTATAATCTTCTTAGATTATAAGCATTTCCCTGCAAATGCTTTGAAAGTCTCTGATTTCCAGAGCTTTCAAAACAAAGACCAATTCTCTCCATCTCGTTCTTCAGTGCCACATGGGACAGAAAGCACATTCTCATTGCTCATATTGAGAAAAGAGAGGACATGGTTTGCTTCTTGCCTCTATCAGAATAGCTCCACTGCCTGCAGTAGAGTCACTCCTAAATTTTTACCACGACAGAGAGACTTAAACTCTTCTTGTCACAGTGTAATTTGCTTTTCTGTAGAAGTCCACAGAGTTGCTATGGGGGTTTGAATCTCTTTGGTGCCATCCTCCCAGAGGACCCACTGTTAACAGTTTGTCCCCACCTCGCTCCAAGGCTGGATCCTGAAGATGTGGCTATGAAGGGCTACAGCTTTCTACTCACTGAGATGAGCTGTACGCAGATGTGCAAATGGTGAGAAGACCACCCTCCAGAAGCTGAGGCACTGGCTGGGTGCTATGAAGCCTGGGAGTTTCTCTCATCCTCTCACAGAGGTGGCCTTGGACCACCATCATCACTGCCAGCACTGCAGAGTTCCTAAGAGCAGCAGAGATGTTTCACCAGAGCTGGTTTTACGTTCAGTGCAGGAGGTGCAAAGGCATGAATGGCTGTGAGCCCAGCCAGGCTTTCAGATGTCAGCTTGTTAGACCTCTGGCAGGGATTTGAGAACAGGACTAGGTACCAAGTGAGATCCTTCAGGGCGGTGTTTTTCCAAGGAGGCTCCCTTAGACACAGAGCTGGCAGTCTCCATCACTTCCCACAAGCAGGAATGAATAGTGGGAGGGTGGTGGTGGTGTCTTCAGCTCCAGAACCTCCAGTGAGACACTTGTGGGAAGATGGTGGCTCTCAGCTCCCATCTCCTGTCAAGGTCTGACTGTTTTGGGAGCCAGGATCTCCACCACATGTGGAGTCAGGGCATTACCAATGAATACTTTGAAAAAGCAGCACTTGTCCCCATGTGCTGGGCTTCTGCCCATGCCGATACCCTCTCTCTGGGCAGGAGAAGCACAGCTGACCTCTCTGCTGGCTTCCCAGGAAAGCTTCTCCATTTCTGCTTCCTTGTCACTACAAAGCATAAGGCAGAAGCAAGGACTGTTGATAAAAATAAATGAATCAAATTATCACTTAATAAGAATGGACTGGATATGATCTTAGCGTAGTGGAATTTGTGAAGAAAGCTTTAGTTTAGGGAATAATATATGACCTTTCTCTTTTTCAAGAAAAAGAAGCTCTTGGCATTCTTCAGCTCTTAATTTGCCTGAAACCTGAGCTATGTTGATACGTATCTTTTAATTATTGTCCTCTGTTGACCTGGACAAAGCATTGTGAGAAGGCTTCAAATCAATCATTCTACCGCTTCGACTGAGTGCTCACCTGTTCAAAGGTTTGGTTCTGGTTGGTTTATTTTTTTTAAAAACTTGCAAGCGAGCAGAAAGATAGAATATTTTCTGCCATCAGTAAGCCCTTTCAAGCAGCCATTGTAAGACCAGGAGAAACGCTTGTTCTACTTACTGATCCAAAAGCTCAGAATTAAATTCCCAAAGACAACAGTAATTAAAACCAGAAGAAAACAAATTAAAACCAACCCCAAGACAAAACCATGACTTGGTTAATTGCACTGGAATGAATTTAACCAACAGATGGCAGCTATGAAAAGTAAGATGGGTCACTTTCCCAGCCATGTAAACAGACTGAAAGCACTGTAACACATCTGCCATGTAAAAATGTTATTAGTCCTGCTCTTGAGACAAGTCATATTAAAAAGCCATTCTCAAGTCAAGTGGTTTTGGCCTATGTGCAGTAGAAAATGTTGTACAGGGATATTCATCACCATACTGCAGCATTCCCTGGCCAGCCTGTGACTTTGCAGCTTCAGGGCTCTAGAAAACCTTTTGGCACTCAGAGGGTCAGGATGGAAACAGCAGAGAAGGTGTAAATGCAGGAATGTGCAGGGACTATTTTGCCAGAGGACATGCAGAGGGCTGGAAAGATCCCAGGAATAATAAAAACATCAACATGCAAATATCAAAGCATCAGGATGAGGAAAAAATGGCTCACCAGACTACTTTGTCAGGGGCCAGGGACAGCCAGAGAAGCATCCTTGTCCTATGACCAACACAGGCACCTGGCCACGAAGTGTACATTTGGACACCTGCACACAAACGTCTCCTCTGAAGATGCCTAAGCAAATCCAACAAACACCTCCAAATACCAGGGCAGAGTTAGGCATGGCCAGGAGCTGGAGTGGGCAAATCTTGCAGCAGAGATGGAAGTTTCACTTCTAGTGAAAGTCTCCATTCAGGTGACAATTTTTAATTGACAAAACTATAAAACTGTACAAGATATTTTTTTATTATTATTTATATAATGATTTCTAGGTAAAGTAATGAGTTTTGACTCAAAAGAGTTTCAGTTTTGAACTGAGAAAATTTTTCTTTCTTGTCAGCAATATTTCTGGGCATAGCTGGTGCAAGAAGCAAAGGCAGGTAAGCAATCTGCGACTTCCTACCCTTTGTCATTTTCACAGGGGCACTCGTTCTGGCGTGCTGCCGCCTTCCAAAGGAGCACTTCAGCCAGGAAAGATATGAGGAGCAAAAAAGGGAAGAACTTGTGCAACAAGAGGAAAAGCTTTAGTATGGTCGGTGTCAGGTCATCACAGGCAAGGATCAAATATGACGCAAAAAAGAAAAATCTGCTTCTGGTGCCCTCGGGTCTTCTTCTGAGTTTATACATTAGCCCATTCAGAGCCTGAGGAACTCGCTCAGCCTCTGAATACCCCAGTATCCTTTCTGTAAATGCCAACAACATGCAAATTTGCTCCACTCTGCCATCCTCATCAGGCAGCACCTGTGACAACATAGGAAGCAAGGAAAGCCCATGGAAATGCATATTGTGCTTTCCAGAAGAGCTCAAAAACACCCATCAGAAAACACAGGAATTGTTTATTTAATTCGAGATTTAAAAATGAAGCATGCATTATAATGGCACACAAAAGGAAATGAAAATGATGCATGTTAAAGGAGGCTGTTGGTCTGGAGTGCTCGAGGTCCAAGGGCACAGACTGCACAGGCGGGTTGCCTGAAAGCGCTCTTTGAATGCACATTTTTCTTTGGACTCATGACTTCAGTATCAGGCACTGATCAGACCAAGGTGCTGAATAAAGGCATCTAGAAGTAAACATGGTATAACACTGTGATAGCTTTGGCCATAAGGTGCACAGGGGAGTTAGAGGATAGGACAGAATTAGCTCTTAACTGCGCCCATCAGTTCATTCAAACATTGAACTGTCTGGTTCCTTTGAGACTGGCACCTTCCCACAGAGGCAGAAAGATTTTGTAGGGTAGTTAGTTGGCTTGTGAGTTTGGGAATGTTTGAAGATGCCAATAGGAGCCCACCTACATCTGTAGGCACTTGAACATCTTAGGAAATCTGATCCTCTTCTCTAAGACTTAAGAATGATCCAAAGCCAGGGAATGCAATTAAGCAAATGAGACAGAAGCATTAATGTCAGAGCAAAAGTATCTTGATTTCCCCAGTTCCTGGGGCAGCAGACTGAAGGCAGAGCAGGGCCAGCCCATGGCCACCTATGAATTGCACACACCAGAGCCGGTGTGTCTGAGCCTGGCAATGGATTCCTGGAAGGAGCAGAGAGGTGTTGGAAAGTGGAAGGGGGATTAACTACCAGCTGTAGCGAGCAGTATGCATTCATGGCCCTTCGGGAGAGGGGAACCACATCATTTCCAGCTGGGGATGTGCAGATGCTCAGCAGTCCTGCCCGCTGGTAGAGCACTTCTTTTACTTCATGCGTAGGGGCAGCATGCTGGAATTCATGGGCACTACACGTGCCCTCACACATAGCTCAGTTTCAGAGAAACCTTGCAGACACTTACTCAATACGAGTGATGACTGTGAAGAAGCTTCCCAGAACCACCCTATGTTTTGCTGAGACTTGTTTTCCCCATCTGTAAGCATGCTGCAGCATTCTTGCACTGTGAAGTGCTGAGAGGGGAAGCACAGAGCTTTTTAGAGACTGTCTTTAAAATAGCTACTGATGATGAGCTGAGCCAGGAACTTGATGGGGTCGGACTGTGTTGCCATGCAGGCTGTTTCTAGTGGAACCAGGGCAGGAGCTGTAAATGTCAGGAATTTGTCTGTCAAATGTAGCATCATCTGTCAGCAAAACATGCCAATGTGATGGCTGTGATTGGGAGAGGTAATTAGATGAGAGATTGCTCACCGAATCAAAATTATTTATCCTGGATTATAAGGACATCCTCAGCCAGCCAAAGAAGAAACAATAGAAACAATCAGCTTGGAAAGAGATGCACAATTTGTAGGAACACAAGAGCAGCACCATGGCTACACTGCTGACTGCACGGTATGTGCTGCAGAGGGGTTTGCCACTGCAGGTTATCGGTCACACTTCGACTTGGTGCACAACGACTGGCTGGGTCGTGCATGGTTTTGGCACGATCGCGGGCTGGGTTGCGCGCTGGCTTGCCTACTTGCAAGCTGGCTGCTATTTGCAGCAGCCCAGTCTCCTATCCCACGTGTGTCAGCACTCTCATTTGAGCATGCTGCCTACTGAGGGTTCTCCATGCTGCAGTTCATGGAGCCATTTAGGAGTTATTTATCCATAAAGGAAGAGCCTGTTGTTACACCAGCCACAGCCATTTGCTACGCATACCTCTTTCAGCGTTTGGCCTATCAGTCTCTACCTATATTTGGGTCAACGGCGGTAACTAATTTTTGTGTGCCAGTGGGTGATTAGACTTACTCTTGCAGTTTAAGTAATAGGTAAGCAGGCTTACCTAGGCTAAGCGGGACAGTTGAGTGAGGTGTGACAGCAAAGGTGAGTGTGTGACATCACGGGCTGTGACAGGGGTGAGGTTGGGAACTTGGAATTTGTGCTTTTGAGGTCTCTCTGTTGCCCAAGTAAGCAAATAAAAAAGACTCGTTAGTCTGTTTTGCGTGGCAGACTCTCTCTTTTAGAAAGCAGTATATAACATCTGTGTGCCTCTCTGCATTTTCCCGAGGCAGGCATTGAAGGTTACGGTTCCTGAGGCATCGGAGACTGACCGACTATACGAGCCAGCACCTGATGCAGCCACTGACCCTGGAGGTGCGGCACGGAAGGAGAGGTTTGCCAGAGCACCTCATTCACAGCTCTGTCATCACCTCTCCAGGCGTCAGAGCAGTTGGAACCAGGACTGCTGACTACGTGGATTTTGCAGCTCATATGAGATTGCTCTGAAAAGTCACGATTTCTGGTGCAGAGGAATTATTTTTTTTTCTTCCTTGTTTGTCTTTATTTTCTCTCCAGAACAGCTTCACTTAATGAGTCTGAATTTAACAAAGTTCCTGTAGCAGCCAAGCTGCTATCCAGCTGCTATCCGGACACACACACTTTCCGCAGCGCCTGCCTCCCAAGCTGGTTCAGATGCCACTAATGAAAGTGAAACTTTACATGCACACTTAGTCCTGATATCAGTGCACCTTTAAGCTGTGTTTCCTTTTCTCTTTTCTTTTGCCACCCACACTCTCACATGTACATTTTGCAGACTTGACCTGGAGGCAAGAAGGAGCCTTGTCCCCTATCCCATTGCCCTGCAGCACCATGGCAGTTCCTGGCACAAGCCCATCCATAAAATCCATCAGCTTCATGCTGGAGCAGCAGGCAGCCAGCATATGTTGGTATTTCTCAGCTCTTTCTTTAGACTGTAAGCAGTCAGATGCCCAGTAAGCAGCAGCCCCGCCCAGCCACTATCCAGCCTGTGGGCTTTCACATGCAGGGACACCTTCTTCTCCCATAAACTGCAAGAGGCAACTCCAGTCCCTTTTCATCATAAATCTGCCAGATTTTCCCAGATCCTTTTAGTGGATGCAAGAGCCGTTCCCTGTTGCAGAGTACACAGTTCACAGGATCTGTAGGTTTTTAAGTTCAGAAGAAAATGTTACAGTCAAACAATCTCATGTCTGGCATCACACTGGCTGGAGAACATCATCCCCTATGATGGGGTGAGCCCATTCTTCTGCTGAGGAAAGTCATATTTTAGAGACACCTGGTCTTGATTTAGAGACTATGTGCGATAGAGAACCCTGTAGAGCCTCCAGTAAATTATTTCAGTAGTTAATTCTCTTCACTGTAAAAAAATCTGCACCTTATTTCCACACTGAAATGGTCTGGCTTCAGCTTCCACTTCCCTGGATCTGCTTAGACCACATCTCCAAGAGAAGCACTCTAGCATTCAGCTTTCTCCTTTGGCAGCTCATGTAAAGCTGGATCTGGTCACCTTTAAAGCTTTCCTTGAAGTACATCTGCAAAGTCTTTTTATAAACGGCTTTACCCCCCCACAGCCACATGTGCTGAGCCAACCAGGAAAAAAAAGCAGATACATAAGTCAAGCCCAAAGACCACTCCAGCCCAATTTCTGACAGTAGCCAGCCACAGGTATTTAAATAAAACCACAAAACCCAAGGGAGGCAGAGTGACCCTTTGCATGACACACATCTCCAGCTTCACTCCTCAGGGGTTTGCAGGCACCAAGCTGAAGGTCATAGTGAGGTTTATCAGCTGAGGCACAGGGTCACCTAGTTGGTGTTCTCATGGTTTCCAGTTTGCTTGGGCATCGCCAGATTGAACTCACCTGCATGTGCACAGCACTTCACAGGCATATCCTTAGATAAGCGTAACAGATGAGCCCTCAGGGCAGGTTTTCCAGCTACCAGCTCACCCACTTTTGTTATTTCATCATAAAACTTGATTGAAGATCTGCAACTTCTCACCAAGAGTTCCCAGTCACTTTCCCCTAAGGTCTTCCTACACAGAGCGTGACCAGGACCACAGCTTGGTACCTATCCAGTCACACTTGTACTAAATTAACCACAGGGAAAAGGCATTTGCCTGCATTTTGGCTGTCTCCTGGACCCACAGCTTAGCATTTCTGGCTCAGTTTACACCACCACTACAAATGCCCTAAATTGACTGTATCTGGTTTACATTTAAGGCAGTTTATACAACTCCTTTGGCTAGGTTTTTGCAAAATTTCCAGTGATGTATATAGCCAAATGCAAAAAAAAAAAATAATCAGAGTAGATTATTGTGCTTTTCCTTGACAAATATCACATGCTTCTCTTCTATGTTTACTATTACTATGATGGCACATAGGCACCTCAGCCTCAGGCCAGGACACTTTCTGTGCTGAATGCTATAGAGATACAGGAAGAAACAGCCACTGCCTCATAAGGTTACGATAGCAAACAAAAGGCCAGAATCCTCTGGGACACTGCCACCTCCAACACATGAAGACACGGAGACCACCAGCCAGTTTCAGATACACTGAGTAACTGGCAAAATCATCATCTTACGAGTTTAGCCAAATCTGAAATGCACCAAGTGCAAGCAAGGGCTGGCTGACCTCAACAACAACCCAGTCTAGGAGCTCCCTACCTCTTGCAGATCAAGCTTGGACAGGACATAAGGCTTTTTGTTGCTGGCTGGGAAATCTGCTGAGCACCTCCCAGCTGCAGCCATGACAGGGAAGTGCTGGCACCAAGCCCACACCTCGTGTAACCCAGTAAGGATTGCTGGCAGAGTGCCGCCATAGCAGGAGGCGGGCTGCAGGTCAACACCTGATTTCATGCTGGTAGTCCAATGCCAACATTCAACCACTGCATATAGCCAGAGGGCACATATTTGCTCAGCATACTCCACTGACAACATCAGTAAGATTGCTGTAGCGTTATGGTATATGGGAAGCAAACTGATTCTTACTGTGACATTGCTGGATTCAACTCCACTTACTTGTGTCCATCTGCTCCCAACAAAGCAAGCAGTATAGAAGACAACCAGCCACAATAAGTACTCCTGGGAGTGCTGATAGGAAGCTCTGAGCTTTCTACAAGCATTTTTGCAGTCTGAGTTTTACTTGCAGGAATATTTGCAGAGACAACTAAGTGTGGGGAATAGCATCAGCATGGCTTCCCATCTTTTATCACACTCCTATTTCAGTATTTCCCTCCTGCGATAGATTCACCAATCAGATAAGTAGGTCACAAAGAAGTGGTGGAAAAATTTCTCACTTGCAAAATGCAATCCAGCAATATGACTGCTTGGAATATGTTAGTATGATTACTACAGTACCATTCACTTGCAACACTGGAATTTCTTGGTACCTTTCTGTAATGGGCCGTCAACAGGCAGGGCTCCTTCATTATCAGCCCCTAGCACTTTGCACACACTGACAGTGCAAGCTGCATCTGAATGAAAACGTGAGTTAAAACCTTAGCACAGTTTGCTGCTAGTTGCAAGTCCAGAGTCCAGCTCCCTAACCCCAACTCTCCTACCTGCTGCCTGCCAAGGTTTAGCAATCACCAAGGCAAGACTGGCTCAGTCCCCTGTACAGTCAGAATGGGCCACCTGCACCCACTGCCTTCCCGTGCAAAACACAACCGAAGTAAATACTCTTCTGATTTCTAAAAAAGGATAGTAAAGAAGAGTAAGTTTACAAACTGGCTTCCTCACTGCTTTTTCTAACGGCTGCACAATCACTGTCTTTGTGAACTCAGGAGTTTGTTAACACAGAATTAACTACAACACATGCTGGACAAACACAAGTTATCTTACAAAGGTAAAGAGGCCAAGCTGGTTGTTGGTTTGTAAGTGATCAGGAAAACCTGCAACAATCAGGATGATTTTTCTCCTGTAAGCCTGTTGCTCTGTCATAAACCCAAAGATCACAGGATGCTCACAATGCAGGCTAAAATCCCACTGCATGCAACAAGGAAAATTCCTGCATGGAAAAAATGGACAGAACACCCACTGGGCTCTGGGAAGCTCAGGAGAGCAGCCCTTAACTTAGCATCCTTAGCTACATGTGCTCACTTTCATTTGGACAGACAAGGAGAGAGGGCTCTAGAGAAAGAAACCAAGCATAAAACAATAACTTGACAAAACAGAAAGCTGCCAATGATCCAGCCCCACTGCTGTAGTACTGACAGTGCCCTGACAAGCCTCCAGCCTAGATGATGGGACATTGCAGTGTTCAGCTCCAGCAGCATGCTGCAGGGATTGCAGCTGCCTGGGTGTCACCTGGGTGCCAGACATTTCTCAGGAGAACTCACAGCTGTGCCACTGCTCTCTGCACCCTCAAAAAATAACTGCAGTTATTTTGGTGCTGTGGTGCATCAAAAGTCACCTTTACACCATCCTCCATCATATGTCTGCAGGCTGTGCCACAAGTTCGGGCTTGTGCATGGTCACTGTGAATTCCAAAGAGTCGCTGGAGGGTTCAGGGGCTGCATTTATGCCTTCCCTCTCCATGGTTTAACACTCTTTAACCTCTCCACCAGATTTCTCCCCCTGGAGGGACAGACATCCCAACTTCAGCCTGGCAGAACAGACAGGCATCTCGGTCGTACATCTGCAGGCTATGGGGTTTGCACCCATGCAGCCTTCTAGGGGCAGGGAGTGCCATACTGGGGTGCCAGAAGTAGATACAGCTGCTCAAAGGGAGGCCACACGCATGGTCAGCCCTGTGGGATGCCCCAGGCGTCCGATCTACCTACCACTCCACATGCTGCCTTGCACCAGCTCTCGGGAAAACCTCTGGACTACTGTTTCGTCTCCCATATTCTTACTGTCCAAGGCAAACTGCAGCACGTGGAGGTCTCCCTCTTTCTCTCGAAACATGAATGTGCTACAGCTGGTCAGCAGATTATTTTTTTAATGAAAAATGGCTGTAATATAATCGTTTGCCAGAAAATCAATTTTCAGAAGCAACAGCTAATCTTTCTTTTGAAAACACCCACCCCCTCTCTCAAATATTCAGGTTTTTTTTTCTATTTTCTTTTCTTTTTTTTTTAAGGACCATTTAAGGTTTTTATTGCAAAGCACACACAAACTTAAACGTCATCCAGCACTACAAATTTGGGAAAGGTCACAGCATTTTTCTAATGAAAACATATTTTTTGTAGAAACTGTCACCAAAAAAAGAACATTGAAATAATAATACTGGAAAAGAACACGCAAAACAAATATCCTCAGCATCCCAAGTTGGCCAGCACGTAGGCAAAGGGATCCCAAACTCACAAGGCAAGTGAACCACCTGCAGCGCAGTGAGCCACCCTTCTCAGCGCCCATCTGCACAGTTCAGTCTGCATTGGGACCATAACTTCATAGCACCAAACACAGCAGCTCCTTCATCCCAGGTTGGTTCTGTACTAAACCCCATGCAATAATGAACTCCACTGGATAATGAGCTACACTGGTCACTCTACAGCTTCAGGAGGAAGCAGCTATAAGTTTATTAGGGCCCCTGCAGCCCTCGGCATGCTATGTCCCATGCTTCAGTCATCACAATCTTGATGCATGCTGCAGTTTTGTGCAGTTTTTACTCAACTGGTCTGTTTAAAGACAATGCTTTAAACCTGTATTTCCTCTGGATCTGGAGAAGAACCATTCTTTGAAACAGACAGATACCGCTTGCTATGCCAACTGCTTACAGAGATAAAAACAGCTGCCTGAGCCACCCCATGCTCCCCAGGGCTTTGCTAATAAATGTTTAGTCCATGCTGATCTCCTCCACTTCCCTGCTCCTGGTGAGGCTCATGACGGGTATGGAGCTCATCGCTTTGATGCCTAGTGCCACCGCACTGAAACCCCACAGTGGCAGGAAGCACAGATGCTTCCCAAGATCTAGATGAATACTTCCTAACGGCAGGCGCCAGGGCAGCCATTGCTGCCACCATTCCCCATGCTGTGAGCAATGGTGGCACTGCGGCTGCCTCCGTTGGGGAACCACCGCTCGTCACCGCAAGGGAAGGGCACAAGGAGGTGCCTCATAGGAGCCTGCACCAGCTGGGCTTCCGGAGAGAGGCCTGGCTGCCAGGCTGAGCATTAGTTACTGCTGCACTGGCTTTAAAAATATTTGTCCCAGGAAGGAAGCGGCTTGCTCGCTTTTCATCCTCTCATACCACTTCCTCATGGCTTGTGGCTGAAGGCCCTCACGGTGGGGAAGGGAGGTCCCAGTGCAGCCTCCCTCTGAAAGGGGGGTCCCAAAGAGTTTCCAGCAGAAGTCAGGTCTGGAGCATTTAAAGGGAAAACAAATATCCTGGAGACCCTCAGGTGCCACTGAGGGGCTAGAGGCTGAATGGGAAAGGGAAGGAGCACAAAGCAGCCCCCTTGCATACCCCTCCACTAACCCCTGTGGTGACCATGGGCCTGGGCCCAACTTGTCCGCTTCAGTGGCAGATCCCTAAGGGCACAGCCCAGTTCACACCCAGTTTCTTTTCCTCACCGACCCCTGTTCATGTTATGGGGATACCGCTGGCCAGCTGGGCTGACTCCCATCGCAGGCATCATCACAAGCCCCTACTTCCCACCAGGGCCATAACTCGTCCCCAAGCTTTACAGCAAAATAGCTGAAATTCCTCAGAAGGATGAGCCCAAACCAGGCATGAATATGCGACCCTACAAATAAACAAACTTCCCCCCATGATGTTTGGCCCTTTTAATATTTCAGTCAGCACAGGAAACTTCTGGTGAAGGGAACAGGCAATATTTCAGAGGGGGAAGCAGGCTGTTGGTCACAGGTTTAGCAGGGAAAGCCCCCCCAGGAGGGCCACAGAAGGGAAAGAGGCTGTGCGTGTCCATTCTTTGTCCTTGCTATTTTCCATCTGTTAAGCTCTGGCAGAGAAAAAATACCACCAATCTCTAAATCTGAGTTGCCATTCTTGTCTTTTGCTGATATCTGAGGATATGAATTGCCTGTCTTCTGGGAGACAGAAGAATAAAAAGGAGAAACAAATACTTATGCACATTGCAATTTTAGGTAAAAGAGCTTTGTTTTCTCCCCAGGCACCAGGTCCAGTTATTACAAGATGCTTAACAAGAAGCATTTTTTATTCTTTTTACATTCTGTGGTCAGATTTTTCTGTATTTTTCCTTCATTGCTTTATTTGGCTGTGAAGTCTCCGAACTGCAGCTATGGCCAAGATGTTTCTCACCTGCTCTTGTGGAGCCATCCCGCTCACCATATAGCCATGTAGTCCAAAGAGACAGCATTACCTCCTGTTAGCTGATGATTAATTTCCCAGCATGGGATGCAGTGCCTTCTCCCTAGCTTCTACAGCCCAGACCTCTAGACCAACTTCAAACCCTTCTGCAGCTCCATCTCATTCATTTCAGCAGAAGAAGGGTTTCCTCAGACTCCATCCATAACCCCCTGTCAGGAGCACTAACAGCCCTTGGGTCACTGGCCCCAAAGGCAGCGGGGTCTTTTCTGAAGGAACCTCTTTGGGGAGCTCCCCAAGCTGAGTGCCTCCTATGCTCACAAGCAAGAAACAAATGGCCTTGGAAAGTGCATTTGGCATTCAGGGAGCATGCAATAGTTTTGGTCTAGTGAACTGCCACGTTGCATGGACTGGGTATGCTGTTCACCCCGACTGCTTGCTGCTGCCCTGCCAGAGATTGGATCAGGGACCATGCCTAGGGGAGGGGGACAGGCCCACCTAGCCCCACAGCAACCCCCTCCAGCAGCGGCTGTGGGGGAGCAGGGCAATGCCCAGCACAGCAGCACAGTGCTGACATCTGCGTCTGAGCAGGGGGCCAAGCCCCACGGGGTGCGGCGAGGGGCCAGGCTCTGCCTTCCCACCAGACAGGCAAAGGCACATCTGTGATCTATTTCTTGTGCTAACAAGGATTCCCTGCATGAAGCCTTTTAACTTCCGATTCCTGTTCTTGAAGATGAGGCTAATGATAGTCCTAGGATCTCCTATTCAAAAAAGAGGAAACTTCATTAATGCTCGCAAAATCCTTCAGAAAACAGCCTGAGGATGAGCAAGGGTGCTTTCCCCAACAAGCTGTGTATTAACCTACAGCCTGAGAAATCATGTTTGCTTCCGATTGCGGAGCAGAGCAGCCAGAGGAAAGTAGCTGTGTTGGAAACACTTCTATTTTGCCCACCCGGGCTGCAGTGGGATCAGTTTAGGACTGAACTAAGCTTTGGGGAGTCATTGAACTCTGACCTAAGCTAGAATAATAGGATGTGTTTATGTCTGACAATGGGGGAGCTTTGCAGAAACCTCCAGTGAGCCCCATATGCAACACTTTTTACGGTCCTCCTAAGAAGAGAATTTCAAGGGATCGTATATGCCTTAAGTGTAAATTATGACATGCATTAAGGACCACCCGCATCAAATGGATGGTCGCCCCAGCCCAGGGTTTCATGCTGAACTGAGAACAAATTCCACAGCCCCTTTGGTTGGCGCTTCCATAGAATAATATATTTTCAGGTCAGCAGAGCTGTCTGCTTCTCACACAATAGGCCCTTTCTCCCTTTTCCCCATACCTGTCAATTGCTCTCTGGCTCTGCTGTAATTTATGTTTTACTTCCGAACTGTAGGAATAAACTCTGGAAATGCGTTGAGGGTACAGCAGCTAGGAAAAGCCTGTTCCCAGCCATGGTCAGTGCAGCATTACCACTCCAGAAATCCAAATGGGCAGAAAGAAGCCTTACAGATGCACTGCGTTACTGCACAATCTGTGCTCTAGATGGCAAAGCCTGTACATAGGTACTGGGCCTATTTTTGTAGTTTACTTTGAATATTTCATGTTGCATATTTGTAAGGGAAAAAGTGGAAGCATCTAGAGGTCAGAAACCTTGCCCAAACTGATCCATGTCTCAAAGAATCATGTAAATAGATACACGGGTCAAGGCAGTATGTAAACTTCCAAACTCTCCCTTTAGTATCTGCTCAATTCTGCAGCCTACATGTAGGCTCTACCAGATGTCTCTGGAATGGGCAGCTTGTAACTGCCTGCAGAGACTCTAGCTAACCTGGAAGAACTAGATTTAGAACCACAGAATCCCTTACCTTTTAATCTGTGTTATGAGGTTATATAAGAGGCAATCATAGCTCCCTTGTTAAACTGAAGGTTTTCATCATAAGCTAAGAATTAACTATTTTGCTTGGCAGGCCAGAGATTGACTATCTTCCTCCAAACTACACTACTTCATTTCAGTGACTCTTCTGAAAGATTCTCTGTAATCTACCTCATGCTTTCAACACACACTGGTTAATTTTAAAATCTAATCTTTAGCAGGTGTAGCATGCCATTTTTTTTGCAGTTCTTTATCTACAGTGATATTACTAAGCTCACAGATTCTTTCCATCTTCTCTAGAATAAAGAACCACTGAGGTTTTTTGCACTATGTTCGAAGGATTAATCATTGCTATTATTTTCAAAATGAAAAGGTTTTCTTCATCAGGTGCTGACAAATAATATTCTACTGCACAAGCACTCTTCATAAGAGACTGCATGAAGTCCCTCCATAGGCTGCTTTGTTTGTATCCTTCTAAATCTTCCCTCTGGCTTCGTTATCCCTTCATATGGTTCCAAGCAAAGCGGAGCTATTGCATAGACTGTTTTCTTGTTTCATAAATCCAGGTAGGTATCAGTATATACTGCTCTGCCTCAAAAAGCTTTTTCCAATATGATATTTTCCACTCTTCCTTCTCCAATATGGGGACTGAACTTAACACGGGTGCCAGTCAATAGTTTTTAGCCCTACAGGTAGCCCTGAAGTTGCTCTACTGTATTACATTTTACACCTTGAGCTTTCTGTGGCAATAAAAAGCTCCTGTCCTTTTCCCTTATGCAAACTCAGAACAGATCTTTAAATTGCTGGGCCTTCCCTCCCATGCTTATCTGGAGAATGGTTTAATGAAATGTGGGACTGCTTTATCAAGACTATTACCCAGCAGGACACATCTCTGAAGAGAGGCTAGAAGGCACACCCTGCATGTTTTTCATGCCTTGTTTCAGGCAGTAAGTAGCAGAGGAAAATGCCTGCTTTTGTGAGAACTCCTGCTAGTCTAGATCCCGAGCAGTGAAGTCACTGGGCTCCCCACTGAGACTGTGTTTTTACATCTCAGAGCCTCCAAGGCTACAGATAAGAACGGCGAGAAATCCAGGATTTGAGATTGCCAAGAATGAACTGAGGAGTGAGAACTAGCCCTGAGAAAGAATGCGTATATATAAATTTACCAAACTCATCATAATTTAGAAACACCTCAAGATGCAACTTCTCCCTCAGCTTCACGAAAACACACAGACTCTGGGAAACTACTGTTATCAATCTGGCCAAGTTGATTACTCTGATGAAGAAACATCAGTGACATCAATGGACATCTAACACTACTCCATTTTGCATCTGGCCCCACAAGCCAACCAACCCACCTGTAAAGATTTTGCTCTTAGTGGCTTTTTCAAAACAATGCAAAGCACTAAATATAATTATTACCTAATGCTGAATTTGGCAGAACTGTCTCTTAAAAAAAACCCTCAGTAATCTTAATCTTCACCACTCCCTTTTTGTTAGTTCTGCTGTTTCCTGTCACTAGTTTGCTCCTGCCCTCCTTCAGTCACCCTTTTCCCACCTCCCTTTTTCTGTGCATATAATTTGCTTAACATCAGATGCACCATTTTATGCTATATATGTTTTCAAGACTTTTACAGTATAAAAACATCTTGTTAGTAGGTTGCATTTACTGCCAATTCATTTATAATCTGACCCTGGAATATGCACTTCACTTTTTTTTCAAGTTAAAATGGTTTGGGTTTTATATAGCAAATATTTTGTGTTGACTGCTTTTCAAACTGCCAGCTATCTATCTATTATTAGTATCAGACCCTGACAACGGGAATATTCTGCTTGTTAAAACACTGTCGAGCAAACTGTTTTGGTTTTATCATTAAGAAAAAAGAAAGGCTTTTCACATCATGAATGGTTCTTAGGAGATATATTCTACTATTTTAAGCCAAAACTAATAAGGTCCTCAGAAATCACCCTGTTTCATGTTTCCAGCTTCAAAACCAGAGGAATGCAGGCTTGGAAAGGACTTGTTAGATCATCAAGTCCACTTCTCATAGCACCACATAGCACAGTCTCTAGAAGCTTGGCTCACATTTAGTTTCTTCAGGAAGAATGGCAGCAGGTGGTTACAGTCAACATAGGCCCCCAGACTTCAAGGTACCAGCCTGTAGTCAAAGGGACTTGCAGATCTTCCATACAGTTGAATGGTAGAGTCACTAACTTAAGTGTCTAAATACATCTACAAATTTTGAAAATAATAGCGTAGCCAATACTAAACACCGGACCTAACTCAGATCTGACATGGAAACGTCTTACCCACAAAACCAAACTGCCACTTTCATTCTCCCTCCCCTCGTGACTTTAGACAAAGGTGTCACATTTGGGTTTCTTGGCAAGGCAGTGAATCCAGCAGCATTCCTTCTGCTGTAAATCTTCCAGGGGCAGCTAATCTCGCTTTGAAAAAGAGTCAGCATCCCTCCAGACATGTCCTGAAACCTGCAATATAAACTCAGCAGCAGCCTTTTGCAGTCAGTAAAACTGATATTTAAGAAGAATCATATAAGCACATTTGCTGCTTGTGCTGAGGACCAGGCAATAGATCTCTGCACACTGAGTGAAGTCAAACCCCTGTGTGCATACTGCAAATCAAGAAGGCTAATTAAATACAATGTTCATTTCTGTGGATATTCTGACCTCGACTCAGCAAAATCAACACATTGATTTCACACGCCTGGCCCCACCAGCCAGCCAACCCACCTGTAAAGACTTTGCTCTTAGTGATTTTATCATAACAATACAGAACATTCAGCACAACTATTTCTATAACAGAAATCTTCAGGCATCAGCTCAGAGAGACAAAAAAGGGCTTATCATCCTATTTTTGAGAATGCATCTTTTGATACTAGGATGGTAAACAGGTGAAGAAAGAAGCCAGCACTGCAGAATAAATGCAGTGCTGGTTTTGCAACTAGTTGCTATTGAGAGGAGAAGCTTACTTCCAAGTTATTAATAGCAACATAGTTTAACAATAATAATAATAAAAAAAAGACATCTGGATGAAATCAGATGAGGGGAGCAGAACCACATGTGCACAGGGAACCCAGGCACGTCCCAGGCTCACTCACATATTTTGGTACAGAAAAAACAGAGTATTTCATTGAGAAGGGAGGAGGAAGCCAGCCAGAAAGCACTTGAAACCTGGAGCTTTGCTACTTTTAAACTAAACATCAGTACATTCCTGCTTATCTCCTTACCCCTGCAAAGACAGCTTTTGCCGTATATCCAAATGTTAATGGAACAAGCCCACAGGGAAAGCAGCCAAGCCAAGTATCCCTGCCCAGAACTAGCTTTTCTCCTTGATTGCTCCCTTTTTTCATTTGTCCAATGTTTCCCAGCCTGTCTTTTTCTCCTTATTATGCATAAGAGATCATCCTGACATTCTCCTAATTCATCCTGACTTGTACAACAGGCTCCCCCAGCCCTAGGTGCCTCTAAATGCATGTGGTTTGCAGTGATTAGGCAGGGCAGATAACAATTGCTTCTCACATACAAACCCCAGTATGGATGTTCCTTGGCAGGGAAAGGGAGCTGCCTGCATTGCTCTGCCCTTGAAGGAGAAGGATGAACCAAGATGGAGTAGCTTGGTCACTGGGGCAACATAAGCTTTATCTGCAGTGGATGAGCCAAGACATCCTTGGACATAAGAGTGACAAAGGTAGCACCATCCTACACTATTTTCCCTTCATGTATCAATCAAGTCCAGCAGATGACCAAACACCATTGCTGTTTGAGAAGGCAAAACCAGCCAAGGTAGCCAGTCAAATACATCACACAGGATCACTTCAAGGAGGTGCCTTGTTTGCACTTGCACAGGGAGAGAACTGAGGGCAGCTGTGATCAGCAAGGCGGCCAGGGCAGATGTTCCCAGCTCTGCCCTCTTTGGCAGAAGACACTGAAGAAACTGTCTGGAAAGCAGCTTTGCTTTGCATTTAACAGATCTTTATTGCTGCAATCCACATTCTAATAGGTGCCCTACTTTCATATATTAGGGAACAGAAGTGGGTCTGTTCAAGCTTCTCCTATGAGTGCATGGTTCCTGCAGGGACAAGTAATGCGCTGGGTTGCTTGTCATGCAGTCTGACTGGGGCAACTGTACTCTCCTTACACTGACAAATGTAAATGCATCAGAGGATTAGTTAGAGTGCTCATCACTTCTGTTGAAGAGCATGAAAAAGTCAATATCCACTGGACCAGAAAGAAGGAACTGAAGCTGTGGAGATGAGGACCCTCTGGCAGGAGAAGCCCATCAGTGCTCCACAGAGCGTTTAAAATTTTTAATGTAAATATGACTACTACCAAGTCTAATATCAGATATTTAGCCACCAATTAAAGTGTTTTCCAAGACTTCAGAGTTGCCCTACTAAATGCATGTGTCAGCTTTATCCATGGTGCACCACAAGCAAAATCTCTGGGAACCAAGTTAGAACATCTCGTTCAGATTCCTTCCTCCCTCAGTTCTCACTGCATGGACAAAGGAGTTCTCTCCAAGACCCAGAGGCTGAAGAAAAAACTTGTGGACAGTGATCCAAGAAGGAAAAATGACCTGAGAATAGTCCAAGTGTGGTCCTGGGGGATGAGGGAAGGCTTCGCGGCAGGAAGGACCCTGGCACCAGGGAAATGATTGAGCTCCATCCATCCTTGCTCCTGCCACATCTCGGGTCCCCCAGGGCAGTGCCATACAGAGGACAGCTGCTCTGCAAGGATCCCACCGTCTGGCCTCCACTCAACCCATGTCACCATAGCTTTTAAAGTATTCATACAAATGATTAAATGAATAAAAACCTTATCACTACAGAAATCCCCTGACGTTACTTGGCTTAGCTGGAGTGAAGCAGCAAGCACACATCAGTGTTTCTGGGGAAAGGCCAGGGGGGATCACTGAGTGATCCAAAGCAGGCAGGCAGGAACTGGTGCAGTCAGCTTTGAACCCCACTGCCTCATCCCACAGGGCCATGTCCTACTCTGTGGGCAGGATGAGTGATTTTCCTGTGGAAGAGAAGTGCTGAAATCCCATTAGCTCAGTCGGAAATCTGGGGTCACTGTAATTAATTTAAGGACCCTGTCACAGGTTGGAAATATCCCGTGTGCCAGGTGCTGCAGAGACATAGCAGGAGACAGTGTCCCTTCCCCTGGAGAGAGAAGCAAGAGGACATGGCTGGATACAGGATGCATATCAGGACAAATCAGGAAAGCAGAGACCTACTAAAGTGTAAGAACTCAGGTCTGCCCAGCAGTAAGACAGGAAACCCACTTTTGCTTTGCCACAGCAGGGGAGCAAGCAAGTCCTTCCTGCTGGAAAACATGTTTAGGAACCCAAAAACTACAGAGAAAGAAATAGGAGAGGAGAGCAGCACACGGGCCCTCTTATAGCACACAGCTCTCCTAGATTTACAGGTCAGCCTCTGCCTCTACTGCACTAAGAGCTTCTTCCATCCTCTTAACTACAGCAGCTTACATATCACTTCACAGCCGACTGCCTAGCCCAGAGGCTAAAAATCACTACCATGCCTCCCTGGAAGACAGCAGTTTTATTGCTGTGCAAGCAGAGATCCAGGAAAACCCCCTCTGCTTCAGAGCAGCCAGGGATGTACCATAGCTCCACGCTGCCCTGGAAATCACCCCAACCTGGAAATCACCCTCAGCTGCCATTCACTCCCAGCCATGGCATGGCAGAAAGTTGGGAAACCAGAGCTTGGTGCCAGCAAGCTGGGCTTCAGCAGGCTTTGCAGACCTCAAATACAGATCCAGGTCAAAGAGTAGTGGGTCCACAGGCAGTAAAGCCATTGGGAACACTACACTGACATCCCAGTCAGAGGGCTTTTTGCAGCAACTCTTATGTCTAGGCAGATAAAATCTAGGTAGGAGGGTGAAACTTTCAGAAGATGTCCCCTCTCAGAAGTACTTGAGAGCTGACAGTGCTTCCCACATGATCCGGTCCAGCAGTTGATCTGGAGTTGATCCAGCTGCAGACTGACTGCAGTACAGACATGCATGTGAAAATAAGGATTTATGGTGCAGCAGACAGGAGGTGATTACAGTTTGTCTCAATAGTTACCTGGGGACTAACAACCTTACACAAATAAAACGGTGAGAGTATTAAAGCTGATTTACTGAAAATACTCAAGTAGTCCTCTGACAGCTGGATAGACAGGGACATTGCTAGAACTGTTGGTATCCATCAGCACATTGCCAGGGAAATATGCTGCAGGAACGGAGTCCGTGGCACGTGATGCTTGCAGAGCCTGCTGGACCAACTTTGTTTGTATTGAGTGATTTGTAAGGATAAGAACAAGGAAATCCCTTTTCCTTCACTTGACATTAAGTATCTTCTCACTTCACCAGTATTTTTGTGAACTCCATTATCATCAGCACAGCCTAGGAAGAAACATTGTTAGTATGGAACCATGAGAGAGTAAGAGGAGAAGGAAGTGGTACATGAAATCAGTGCCACACAGGAGGGCAAATCTTAGGGAACTGATTTTTTTTTTTTGTGGGGCAGATACTCCCTGTGAACTTTCAGTGGGCAAGAGAAACAAAAACCACAAAGTTGCAGATCTAGATGGAGATCTTATCACAGACCACAGTCCCCAAAGTCTCTTCTCTTGTAACTGAGGGAATGCCTTTGCAGTTAACTTCTTCTCAATTAAAGAATAAGTCTTTTCCCTACATAGAAATAATACGGAAAACTGATCTCATTTTGGGCCTGAAAAGTCAATACATCTCTACTACAAATGGGACTAGAAAAGGAAGGAGAATTATTTGAGGAAATAGCATTAAGATACAAACACTCATACATTTTTTACAAGATACCTCTAGTGTACAATGGCAACACACAGCTGAAAAAAGCCAATGTTCTTAATAATTCAGAAGGAAAGGACACCACAACCAGAAGCTGCTTAAATAGTCACATACAAGTGAGTGGTGGAAAAAAGTATGTACTTCCCCCCCCGCCCCTTATAAATCTCAACCATTTTCCTAGTCCCTGCTGAACAAACAGCTCTGTCCTAACTTTCTGAATATCAGCCAAAAAACCTCACTTATAAACTCTGCAAAGGATCATAAATTGAAAGAGGCTGCCACTCCTTAGAAAGGCAGGATCAGAATAAAAAACAGCCTTGATAATTGAAGAGATAGTCCTAACCAACATGAAATTTGTTAAGTTCAAGTACAAAGTATTACCATCGTAAGTAGAAATCAAGTGCGGAAACAGGAGAGAGACTGGCTATGCACTGACTGAACAGAAATGACACAACATAAAATGATCAAGTCATAAACTCAATGAGTCGACAGTGTGATGCCATTGAAAAAAGATAAATTTATTTCTAAGATGTATTATCATAACCGTTATGTGTATATAACAAGACCAATGATTTCACTCTTCTGGAATACTGTATTCATTTTGAGGTACCACAATTAAAGAGAGATGTAGAGAACTGGAAAAAGTCCAAAGGACAGTAATAAGAATGATCAAGGTATAGAAAAATATGGCTCAGGAAGAATAGATAAAGGAGGTAGATTTGTTTAGTCTACAAAAGAGAAGACTAAGGAGAGATGTAATGGCAATCTTCTCACATGTAAAAGGTCAGGAAGATGATGATCAATTGCTCTCCATATTCACTAAGAGTAAGAGAAGAAAAGTTAGTTTTACTGAAGGCAAAGTAGATTTAAAGCAGCTATTAAGAAACCTTCCTATCAGCATAGTTAAACATGGCAGGAGGTTACCAAGGGAGGATTTTTCACAAGAAATCAGGCAACCAACCATAAGCATTGTCTAGAAATAATCCTCCTGCCTAAGTGCAGAGCGATGAAGATCTCTGCAGGCCCATTCTAGCACTACAAGACTATAATGAATCTATGATTTTTCATATTAACATTAGCACCAGGAAAAACTCAACATCTGTCTTCTTCAGCTTTAAAGAGGCTAAATTGACCTTAGCCAGGGACAAAATTAAATCCTTGGGTTACCTGCACCTTCCTTTGTTGCTGAGTGCAAATCAAATTAGTATGTGTTTAACAGATGGAAATTGGTAAATACAAAACATACACGCAAATGAACTTGAATGCACACTTTCCTCTACGCCCGTAAGACACCAGTCTCGCACTGAATACCAGGCTTCTGAGATCCACTGCTCTCCCAATGCCACATGAAAAAATGTTTGCAATACTTTATTATGGTGAGTTACATTTACATTTCTGCAGCTTATTTCTTTGTTCAATAAGGATCTTTGCTAAAATTTCTTTGTAGAAAAATGTTATCTTTTTGGATTCAGTCCTGCTCTGGAAGAACAAACTGACAGAAATTTGAATGTCTTCAAATGCCCCCTGCCCCTGGCACCTTCAGACTCATTTAGCTATTACTAGATATCCAGGTTTCTTGCCCAGCCCTGGAGATAACTCCGAAGCACCCTACAAAGTTTGTTAGTCTCCACTGTGCTCCTGGAATCTGCCTTTATATATTTATTCTGTCACCATAAAAATCCTACATCCTTTGGGGAAGAAAAACAAATAGCAAATAAATTCACAGATGAAACTTAAGAGAGGTCTTACCAAATGTTGGGGAGACTTAGAAAACATAAGTGGATTTAGAGAGATTTTAAAACACACTCTGAGTATACTAGAACTAGCAAAGAGCCAAACTGGAGAAAAAGCAAGCAAATTAATTTGAGGAAAATAACCTGAAACCAAGATCTGCTCTTGGAGAGCAGTTGCTGGAAGCAGTAATGCTGGCAAAGGCTTAGGAATGGCAGCAAGTAGCAAATTGTGTCTGAGCTTGGAGACAGCAGAAGCTGCGAGGTGCTGTAAACCTGGGGAAATAGAGCACATACTGTTATTGGAGAAAAATCACAATCTTTTTTCTCCATACCAGAGACAATCAGACAGAATCAGATAGCTCAGTCCCCTTTCTTGGGGGATTCCTCCCTGCAGAGCCCAGCAACAAGTCCTTTGGATATTTGTCTTGGATACTCAATACAGCAGAAGATACTGGTTTCTCCCTCTGCCTTGGCATGTTCTGCAGGCCCAGTACCACTGCTAAGCCCATCCTCGCTCCCAGCATTCTTGGGGCAGAAATATTAGGCACGCTTGCTGTATCTTTCCAATCCCAGAGAGGCTCAAACTCTTGCAAGTACCAGGGGGAGGCACAGCACCCCTCTGCTGCAGCTGGGGTGGGGAGAGGTGCCCTTGAATGCAAATGCCATCTCTAGTCCCAGTGCTTGGGGATCAATTCCTGATTTCACTCAACTGCTGCACGCATGAAGAAAACCTGTCTGACCCTTGCCTTTGCTTTGCTCTGGCCTCAACTGTTGCAGCAGCCTTTCCAATCCCCCTGCCAAAGGCCTTTCATTCTTAGTGCTGCCTGGGCTCTGTTCAGAATCCAGACTTGGCACTTTGCAAACGCCATAATCAACCATATTAGCGGGGAATTGGGAAGCTGTGTTGAAACAAAAATCATCCCTTCTGGTCCACAATGCTGCTTCATTGCACATGCATGTATACAAGTGAAATCAAAATGCTGCTCAGAGGAGCGTATCACCAAAGGAAGAGAAAGAACAGGACAACTGCAGGGAGCCAACTTTATTTGCAATTGCACCCAGACCAAGAAATAAATGACATCATTATCAGGAGATCGGAAACAGATCAGGGGCTGAGCATGGGCTTGAATTGCAATAGAAGCCCAATGCTCCTCTCAGAGAACACGGATCTGAGGGAGTTCAGAGAGGGTTTGTCGTGATGATAGATGTTGTCCCTAGATATTTATCCTGTGGTATTATACTGCTCACCAAATGCACAGAAAGCCTGATAGCCAACATTCATAAAATTCCTATCTGTGCTCTAGCAATACATCACCCTTCAGCCATCACAGCTGCAGGGCCCCCACCACCAGCAGAGGGGTCTTGAAGAAGCAGTAAGACAAGCCATCCACAGCCATGGGGGTGTCCCATTTCCAGGCCACTTGCATGCTGCAGACAGACACCAGCTGGTGTTTCTTCTGGTTCAAGGATGTGGGTCAGAGTCAGGGTTGGTTTACCAAAGACATTCACTGGGGGTTATCAAGAACAAGCCCTTCAAAACCACAAGTATTTAAATAACTGCCTCAAAAGCTTAGGGGAGACAATGCCTGGAGGCAGGACATTTTTGAGTGGAGGGTAGGATTCCTCTGCCTGCCACAGAGGCTCTGTGATGACAGAGAATTTGGCAAGGACCCATCCAGCCCACTCACCAGGGATGTTAATGAATTCCTTCCACACACCATTCATATCTCCCCACATCTTTCTTCTCTTCATGCAGTTCTCCCTCTCCTGCAGCCCAGGCAGTTATTGTTCAGGTCGCCAATTTTGACAAACACATAGGTAACTAAAATATGCTTGAGAGAAATTATTTTTTTTCAGAAAACACTGTTTTCTGCAACAATATTAATAATTGTTGACATAATGCTATAAATACACATTTTTGCCAATTACCTTAAAATTGAAAATTGTGGGGAAACACATGTAAACACATGTGGGAAAACACATGTAAGTAACTTTTTTCCCTTAAAAAGATGCTACTCTCGTGATACACCCAAGACCTGCTTCTGGGTACCAGCTCCACAGCACACAATGAGATGAGGCAAAGTGATGGCTAGATGGAACTTGACTCAGGATCTCTCCCCATGAGAGCATAAATGTAAGCTCTGGTGAGGTTACAACAGGCAGAATAAAGATGTTTGAGTCTCTACAGTACTACAGGCATCCCACACACTAATGCCTTTCTGTCCCGCATACTCCCAGAGCCCTGGTGCACAGTCAGACTCCGTCCCTTCCCAGCCCAAACCTCAATATAGACCATGCAATCTGTTTCCATTCACAGCCAAGGCTTGCCGAGCTGCCAAATCGACCACTTCCTTGCCAGGTCCATACATTCTCATCCCAAAGGAAAGTGGAAGCCATAGATTATGATTCCCACAAAACAAAATCCCTGTATTATATTCAAGTTCGGGGCTGTTTCAAAAAACAGTGCCTGAGAGACATCAGCCCCTGCCCTGCTGTAGGTTGTCTACAGGGCTGGTCTGCAAATGATGTGACCCACAGGAACCCTAAGGGTCTCCCCAGACTCCCAGAAGCCCATCCCAGTTGCCCTTGGGGACCTCAAACGTTGCAGAGCCTGTGCACTGCCACTGTGCTAGCAAAAGCTCTTGATTTGATGGTGGGGCCTGACACAGGGCTCCCATGGCCTTGCCACATCAGAAGATGTGCCTGCAGCAATCGATACTCTAGCCTACATGATTTGTCACATCCAGGCTCAAACGACTGCACGTCTCCATAGCATGCAGCATCACTGAGCTGGGAGGGGGGATTACTGCTTGGAGTAAGATACTTAACGCAGGTTAACCAACGTGCCCAAAAGCATACAAAGAACTAGTAACACAGTCAGAGGAATTCCCAGAAATCCTGAATTCTGACATTAGGTGTCTGGGTCTAAAGAAGCTGGGTGCCTAACTTCTTTGGGCAGCTCTGGGAACCCAGGTGTTATCTGCAAGAGGAGCACTTGATTAGGGGAGGAGGAAAAGGCTGATGTCGTCCAGGCAGCTCTGAACATCAGGAGTTCTGGTCTCAGTTCCTGACAGTTTGTTTTTCCTTCCCCTGTATGTACTCAAGCACTCTTTAATTTAGCTTGAGTGACGATTCCTGTCTCAGAGGTGCTTGGTGAGCAGCCAGCAGCAACCCAGTAATAAAACACCTTCCCACTGCTGATAAGAGAGCATAAGGGAATTGCACTGTGAAGCAACGGCCCTGGAGAAGGAATGCAGGTAGCCTGCGATGGATCAAGCCCAGCTTCTTCACTCCTCCCTCCCTCCCCTCAAATGGCTTCTACCCAGGGTCTGGGAGGCTCATTCTGGAATCAGCTCACACCAAAACCCAGGTTATTTTCCCTGCTATGTTTTTTGGGACTAGATTCAGCCTCTGTTCAAAAGCAAAAGCCAGGTGGCCACAATACACCACAGCATGGAGCATGTTTTGCCCTGGGTGGCACAAAAATGGCTCTGAGGGCATCAGGACAGAGCACCCCTGGCTCTACACCAGTTAATGGGTAGTTGGAGGGTATCAGGGACCATTTACAGCCAGTGACACTCAAAGCCAGGCCTCATGGCTGCATTCATAAAACAAAATGCTTCAACAGTAGACTTGGCGCTTTTTATTTGTAAAACATTGCAAACAGCAACTCTGGAAATGAGAGGGCTTCGCTTCTAACCCCCATGCGACAAAGCAACCTTGACATTGCAACATAGGCTTTCTTGAGCCCTGAATTTTTTCAGCTAGCCATGTACCAGTAAACTGGTTCAAGGCCAAAGAAACAGGGACGCCCATTTCCTCTCCTGAGCATCTTTCTGTTTAGGCTGCAAATGAACATCGGCAGGGTCCTTCTTTGGGTAGGACCCCGCAGAGCTCCATGGTCTCAGGCAAGCACCTCCAACAGTGGTAGCGACATAAACAGTCAAGTCAGTTTTTACAAGCTGGTCAGACACCTGGTTATGAAACCCCAGTGACTGGCTGCATGCACCAGTTTATGGCAGGATAAAGGAGGGCAGAGCCTATATATGGCACCTCTGTGCCTTTCCCAAAGCAATCGCATTCTCCCAAACAACTGCAGATGGCAGGCAATCTCCAGTCCAGTGGGACAGATGCTGGACTCCAACGTAGGGAAAGGCGTAGCGTAAAACCTCTGAAGTTACTTTCACTAAACATACATTTAGACACCTGGTTTTCAGTCATGAAAGTACTTACCTGGCAGCAGTATTAGCGTATACCATGAGAGCGTGTTTGCTGGGAATGCAAGAGTTTAAGGGATGAAAAACTCAGGATGATCTTTCAAGAGAAGCTGAGGAAAATACAGCACTTGCTGCCACAGCCCAGCTGCTGGACTTCCTTGTCACCAAGAAAAGCTGCTTTTTAGGGATTGAAGGAGGAACGCTCACTCGTATCCCTGGAATATCTGACAGTTCGTACAGGACAGATATGTCGGTAAAAAGGGAATCACTCCCTCCACCCCTTTTTAGAGCAGTTACATCTTTTACATTTTTTCTCCACCTTCCTAAACTCACTACTGGAATTGCAGGGATTGTGTGGAAATTTGTACATTAAAACAACATTATCCAGAGCTAACTCTAAAACACTGACACCACTGTTCCTTTCACATACGTCTTTTTTTTTAGAGTCCAGAAAAAGCAGTGGACTCCAAAGGGAGTTCATACCACAAGTGGTGGGATCAACTCACAAAACATTACCTTCGCATCCAGCATCCTCCAATGCAAAGCCAACTGTGATATTTCTATGAGCACAATCAGACCACAGCGACATTTCCAGCCAAGCAGAAATGAAGTAACAGACTTGGTCTGGTCCTGTTTGGCTTCAGTAACTACCAATAAAAAACAAGAATGCAGAATGGTTGCAGGCCTGCTGATAATTTGGGATGTTTCAATTTGTGAAACAAGTTCCACATTTCTCTCATGACTAGCCATGGAATAACAAACAAACTGATCTAGTTTCATTGCTGCTTGGACTGTCAGTTTGATTTGTTCTCAGATGTTATAGGTTACATACTGCTTTACAGAGACATTCAGCAAAGCAGAAATCCAGAGAGCGTCATGAGCTAATGACACAGTTTTCTAAGAATTTCAGCCTCATGGTAGTTGCAAGCTTTCCCTGAAGTTACAGCATGGTGTGTTTCTCCTGAGCCCCTCTCCCTCCTTTTTTTTAATTTTTTTTTTTTTTTGGTGGAGGATAAGTTTATAACACCTAATGAGTTCAGCTCCCTGAAGTTTTGCCCCTTACTCAAAATATTAACAACGTCTTGCCCCTCTCCTCTGGCACTTATTTTCACAAAACATATTGGAACACAATTACCTTTGAGAATTATGCCTTTCTAGTAGATTTGGATGAAATTAGTTGCCACAATACAAACACAGGATGGGAGAGATCAAAAGAAACGCATACACATACAAATAGATTAATTTAATAACCTTTGTTTCCCTAGGAAACCGGAGTGGAAAAAAAAAATAAAATCACAGAAGAGTGACAGTTACTGATAATAAAGATGAAACTAGAAACAAATCACAGCCAACATGAACAGCTAACACATCATCCAGTGAATAAAGGTAGTGCATGTGTTTTCTGTGGCTCAGCTGAGTCTGATGGAATATTCTACTCTTTGCAGAACAGATTCAGCTTTAATTCATTGGTTGACATTATAGTTAACCTGGATGGCTTTGGAAAGAAAAGGGTTTAAATTACAAAAAAAAAAAAAAATGGTTCACAGACTCAGCTAGCTTTGTGAACCCATAAAACAGTTTGCAAGGTTCATAAAACCTCAAAAGCCAGAAAATCCTCCACCCTCGATTTCCTCCTTACTTCAGCTCCAATCTCACTTCACTTGTAGTATGTTATGAGCTCCCTCCTCTAACGGATTGTAACTTTTACCCTCAGAGCTGATTAGGTTTTCCTTCACTTTTTCTTGACATCTCCATGCTGGATTAGAGCCTGCACTTGAGCAGAATCCCCCATGTAATGAACCTGACCCTCCCGCTTGCTTGCTGATTGTAAGCGATATTTGGTTTTGCTCTGATGCCAAGCAATTGTTTGTACAACAACATATAGGTCCCTAATGCATCATTTTCTACTTTTCTTTTCCATTCTGCAGAATAAAAAAAAATACTATTTAGCTCCTGGGCAAGGGGAGCACATCCTCTCTGTAGCACTGCCATCTGGGTACCAAGTGATTTGGGGGGAATAGGAAAGCTTTCTATTTCAACCCAAGTAGCCTAAAGCAGCCTCTGCCTCCTAAGGGCTGCATTTTCTGGCCCAATAAAGCTCTGAAAAAAAAAATATATATTTTCAGAGTGAAATAATTTACACTCAAATACAGCCTGTGAGAATACTCCCAGAGCCCTGAATTCCAGATAGATCCTATGACCCGGATCCATATGTCTGATGCCCTGGTCACTGTTTCTGCCTGACATCACTGCAAAGCCAGGTGAAGTGTAGAGGCTGTGCAGAGCAGAAGGTCTGGACATACAGTAGATACATGAAGCCTCCATTGCATTTTCAGAGGCCCATAATCACACCCCACTCAAAAGACTTCTAAAAGGGCTTCACTGAAGGCTATCTAATGTTTGCTTCACCCTTCATGTAAACCTGCATAGTGCCAGTGCAGGGAGATACCAGATGGAGTCGATGGACAGGACCTACCAGCACATCCTGCCTCAGCAGGTCCAGAGCAACTCTCCCACAGTGTTTTGCAGTGAAGAAAAGGCAGGATGTATTTACATCCTTACTCCTTGCAAGACACAGACTGCTCAATTTGGCCCTGTCTATGGCAAAGGCTGAAAACACTCTCAAAAGGCTTTGTACATGCCATCAGTGGTTGCTGAGCTGAGGACTGGAGCACTGGTCACTTTGAGCAATGTTCATGCACGAGGCACAGGAGTTGCAGATAGATTAGAAACAGAGCCCCCAAGCCCAGCTCTCCTCATGAGGGCAATTCAGACTGACAGGGGAATTCAAACACCCCTGCCTCAGCCCTCCACACTGTTTGACAGCCCTGCCAAACTGCAAAGGAAGCCTGTAAGGTAACGCTATGGGGGAAAGAAAAAAAAAAAAAAAAAAAAAAAAAAAGAGGCTGACTCACTAATGAGAAAGTCCAGTCCAGACTGCAAATATCAAAGGAAAAACAATGAAAAAGGAGAATAAAATACCTCCCAGGTAATGCCAGTAAAAATGAACCACTGACCTGCCACCCTCGAACACAGGCAGAACTGCAAACCTCCCCTAACTACCTAAAACAATAAAATTAACCTCATATTATTTTTATTAAATTAAGAAAAATGTACACATTGGCCTGAAGCAGGCACCAGCAAAAAAAGCTTCAGCTCAAACAGCAAGAAGCTGGCAAAGATACCAGCAACTCTAAAGTTGCTCTCGCAGCAGAAGCCGTGCAGCCTGCGGGCAGAGCTGCCGTGTCTGCAGCCGCAGCATGGCACCGCGTTTCGCTGGCCTGCCTGGGGCAGCTGCTGCTTGCCTGGGGCAGCGACTGGAGGAGCCCACCCTGTGACTTGGAGTGGGTGCTCACTCAGGGCAGCAAGAGGCAAGGGCACAGAGCCTTAGCTTTTCTGTGCAGCAAAAGGCTACCGAGACTTCTTTTAAACAAACTTTACACACAGCTATTGTTTAGAACATGACAGAAGTACTAAATAAATCAAATACTCTGCAGTAAACACTTGCTAATCAGTCTTGATGAACAGAAGCATAGTTTTAATTAGAATTTAATTGCTATATTAGTCATTTACTGAACAGACATCTTGTATTAATGGTGGTGGTCCTTTTTTCCCACAAAGCACACTCATTTTTCTCAAAAGAAACAAATGCTTCTAAAGTCTCCTGAAGAAGATCCAGAATCCTTCATGCACAGCTGCTCCTGTTGTGCTTGCTGTTTGAAAACCCCGAGCTGTTCGAAACATGGTACTAATCACAATTACTGCCAGCAGCCACAGACCTTTATCCAAATAGGGAATTTTAACTCACCGAAACAAATGAGTTACTTATGGAAAAAGGAACCCCCTATTTTGTAACCACCACATCCAAATAGGCAGACAGATTCTTTCTGTAAAACAATATGAATAAGTGGCTGCAATTTACCTAAGTTGCCTTTAAAACATGGGTTTTATTTTCAGTTCAGCCAGAAATGACCTTGTGTGACTTCGATTCTAGTCTCTCCCCCTCAGTCTGCAAATTATTATTCTGTAATAGGCAGAAGGACCTCACTCGTATTACCAGTGTGCTGGAGCTGATGTGCTATTTCTTGGAAAGAACAAGGCTGCCAGAGTCCAGGGCTGGAGCCTGAGAGTACTTGGTGAGCTACATTCATTACATAGCAAGAACAACTGAGAAAAAATAAACACTTCTCAAGTCTATGACTAACCGAAGCTGTAAATTTCAAACACTTATTACAGAGTCATAGCTTAGTAAAACAACACGGGATGTGTTACATATCAGAGGGTAACCCTTAAAGAAGGACTTAAGCTCTGGGGAAAGTTTTAAAACAGAACAGGATGAAGTTTATGTGCTTTTTTTCATGTGGTTCTTATAATTAACCAAACTGTCACAGAAAATCATCCTAAAGGTCTGGATTCAATCCAGCCTTCTCTAACACACGTCCCATCATCCTCTCCACTACTGAAGTATCCATACTGTATTCGTTAAATAATTAGAATTGGTGAACAATTTTTCAACATGTTTTTTTCCAGCCCCTCTGTTACAAATTTTCTTTAGGCAGATTGTGGGGATTTATCCCTCTTTTCATTTAATAGAGCCAAACATAACATTTCCCAAGGGACCAGAGCACCAGGTGATTGCCAAACTGTTCTTAACATCTCTACTCAGTGGAAGTAATTTACTGCTCAGGCTTTGTGCCTGGTCATTTGGGGTACATGGCATGATTTCTGATGACTGACTGCACAACCTTAACTTGAATATATTTCCTTTGTTTCAAAGTTAAACAGCAAACCAAAATCTATTTCTTAGCTAAATGCATGTTGGCCACCGCCTCAAAAAAAATTTCTCCCCATTAAGAGTGTAAATTTTATGTACAAGAACTTGCAAAACAGCCAAAAAGGAAAGTTGCACAGAGGGACCAGATGGCAACTTTGCTTCTGATTCAACAAACTGTTTGCAAACAGGTTTCAGCTTTACCACCACTTCTCCATACAACCGTAAAGGGCAGCCACAAGGGGACTTGGAGTTGTATTTTTGTCCAGGGTATTTGGGTGTTCAGACCTGGATTTTGGCTTGTTCCATTATGAAGATCCACATAAAGCCAACTTGCACATCGCAGGGAGGCTGAGGACAATCCTTATTCTGAGAAAGTTTAGCTCTACACTTTGGGGACGGGCCACTGTTCACTGAAGGTCGCAGTTCATCATGTCCAAAATGCTCTCAGACACGATCTGTATTACAAGAGCAGCTGGAATGAAAACCTACATCAAGAGATATATGTTACACTCTTTTTTTCCCCCCTCCATTTTCTTCCTCTCTCCATTGGCTTTTTCAGACACAATCAGTGAGAAAATGTCTGGGTGAGGAAATATGTAAACACAAATGTGTTTGGGCATGCAAATATCTGGAAAATGCTTGCTCTGTATAAGAAAGGGTTAACAATGGAAAGACTCAGTAACTGCACCATTTGCAGCAAGAGAACAGTCTAAATTGATGGTTCCTTGCTGTCTTTATATATATATAATCTTAAAAGATCTAATGGAGCAGCAACAGATTTGTAACTTTATATCAGCCAGTGGTGTACCTGAGTTGTATGAATAATATCTTAAAAACAACAGACTGGGGTTGGGTTATAAAATAGCCACTGCTCAGCATGCTCAGTTTGGTGCAAAAGCCACCTGTGTCTCCAGCATTAGTTGTAGTGTGTAATTGCAGAACCACAAGACTGGAAAGGTTCATCTTGCTCACAAGTCAGGTTGTTGCCTTTCTATACACAAACAGGGCTATTTATTTTTATTATACAGAGTAGTCTGAAGGAGTAGGTAACATCCATGCTCTCATTCTTAGTTTTGTTTTTGATTCACATTGTCAGTTGTAGATGTTCAATCTGTTCTCCAGGTATTCACATAGAAGTGACTGAGACATGCCAAAATTACCAGCAGCTTCTCATTAGTGGCTCTTCCTTGATTATGACATCTGGTGAAGTTGATGACAATAACAGAAGAAAAATGTGAAGTTCGGTCATTTGGAAATGACTAAAGTGAAGGCCGTTTTGCACAGTATGATGTTGAAATGCTAGGAATGATTGAGGCCAGATTTATAGCTCAAGCAGTCTTGCATCTGTATTTCATTTGTGAGCAACCAATACAAAAAACACCTTAAAAAAAAAAAACTTAATCATTTCCCAACTGACCAAGAGCTCTGAATATTCTGTCAGCAATATAATCTAGACCACAAAATGTTGTTCTGTTGAAAGGAATTTTCAGAGTATTGTTATATGGCTAGTCCAATAAACCCGTACTAGTCAAAGCCATCAATATCCCAATTTTGGCTCTACAGAATGATCTTCAACTGCTGGTCAGTAGGAGATATTCCTGTAATATTCCTGGAGAGGACAAGACCATTCACAGCCTTTTAGCTATGAAGGAAAGACAAAATTTGGAAACAGCTCATGTCTGCCCTTCTTCAATAACTAATAGTCATTCTGCAGACTGACCTGCTGAAGTAGTTTTTTTCCCCCAGTGCTATCCACAGCTCAGCATGACAGAGAAGCATGCAGACATAGAGGAAGAGCTGAGAATTTGATGGTGAGGCTGTTACCAAATTAACTGCCTTTCAGAGTTATGCAAAACTCCTTTATTTTGCATTGATGTTTTCTAAGTGCTGGATAGTTGATGAACATGTCTGATGAGTTTATGGCACATAGTGAGCACAACCAAGATTAAATTGTACTTCACTGTTACGTAAATGTTCTCCTTACATAGCAGAGAGCAGACCAGCTCAGTCAAAACTTAATTCTTAGTTCAAAACTTAATTGTGTTCTATATAGCACACTTGATTGACACTGCCACATACAATCAACAATGGTCCAGGTTGATAAAATAAGTGAAATCATCTTATCAAGACAGTACACAACACACATTGTTGCGCACACATTTTTCAATGAAAGTTAAGCTCCTAATTAAATGCCTTATCACTTTGAGTGCTCAGCCACAAGACAATGATGCACTCAAATTTCTCCTATGTCCTTAGAAGGACAAAAATAATAGCTATTTCCTAAGGATGCAGCTCTCTGCTTGCACACCATGTAAGGCAAGGTGATAAGACAAAAGTCTTATCCAAGATACACTAGATAAGTATGTGGAGTAGAGACATTTCTAAAGCAGTTGAGGAATCATTGCCACCAACAAAGGGAGGTTTTTATGATTTTTGCATGTATTTGAAGTCTATGGTTGGGTCATAAACCAAGATGCTCTGATTAACTTAAATTCCCATTTGCTAGTATTAAGACCTTTGAGCTAGGCATCATCTTTGTTATCTCTCTGCCAGATCCTCCTACAGGCTGGTGGGGAAGCCTGGTGAGTTTTGGTGGAAAATTTCTGTCAGAATTTTCTGATGGGTTGCTGTACTCCCAGAACTATCTTCCTTCCCCATCAACAAGGTGCATTTGCAAGAAGAAATCAGAAAAGAGGAGAGATTCCCTTCTCACTGTCCTTTTCCACTCCTATAGGCAGGATGGCAGAGTACATTTACTGCAGTGGTGGAAATTCAACACATCAGGAAAGGAGAGTTCTTTGAACAGATGCCTGCTGCTTTTAAAATAAATGGGTTTCTCTGTTAAAGCGTGAAGTACATATAGTAAGGTAGGAAGGTCATTCTGAATTTACTTCTAAACCAGAGTTCCCCTCTGCTCCAAAGGATTTACCATCTCCTTTTGGCACTGTGGTCTCACAGGATTCACTTTCCCTGTGCATTGGCTGATGGGCTCTCCAGCTGGGGACAACATGGTTTGCTCTGGAAACCCCTGAGCACAAGAGAGCCCATCCTAGCTTATCAGCTACCTCTTCCACCATACAGAGTGCTGGCCCTGCAGCTGTTTTCTGCAGGGGAAACTGGTAGGGAAAGAGACATGCCTTACATCAGTGCTGTAAGTGCCCTGTCATCCACAGGCTGGTAATGAGGTCCTGAACTGATAATGTGTCAATAAACAACCCAGGAGCTCGTGGCCAGCTCTTGCCCACAGACAAAAGCCACTCCTGTTAGGAGGATGTCTCTATCTGTTGCTTGAGCACACCACAGTTTGTATGCATTCTCCCTCCTTTGCTGAGGTTACTGCTGTGTTCCAGGGCACCTTTGGGCATCAGAAGAGGAGAATGAGAGCTATAGAGCACCTCCAAAACAAGATTTGAAGATGTAAAGTCCTATAATTTAACTGATGTGAAACGGGTTATTACCTCACACAATACGAGGGATATTAAATGCTTATCTTAAAATGCACTTTAAAATGTTAACCCAACACTTAGCAGTGATGAGCTCTCTGAATTATCCACATTGTCTTGGTAAATTTTATCCAAATAAAATAGGTAGGAAACAATCAATTGCAAATAACACAAAATTGCCTCCTCTTCATTGCAACAGGGTTAAAGGATCTCCTCTGTCCTAAAGCATGCAATGATAAACAAATTCACAGTCTGTAAAAACAATCTCCCTCTACCTCAAAGATCTTGTGAGTTGGTAATGTTTCTAAGGCACTTGATGGTAAGTGGCATTTATTATAACACAAATGTCTATCTGAATCACAAGTTGTGGTTGAACATGTTGAATGCCACTGAAGGCTGAACATTGAACAGAATATCTAACAAGAAGCCTGATCTGGTTTTACCAGACTGACTCTGTTCACTGAGATTAATGCCTCTCTGTTGTTCTCATGAATCTATCTGGGACTGGCTCCAAGTCTAGAGAAAAGTTCTCACGTCCATACCTGTGATAGACTGCCTGACCAGCAAAGACTTGCTGATCCTGCAGGGAGCTGAATGCCTCATCTCAGACAGCTATGGGCACTAGTGTTGCTGAGCTGGAGCCCGAGATCTACTGGACCTATTCACACTTTTTTTTGATCTCCAAATAATATATTAATTATTCAAGACTGCTTGTGTTTGAGATCACTTCCTCATTAGGCCATGATCCAGTTAACCACACAGATTTAGTCAAAATTAAACTTTAAGGCAGGCCCCTAGAGTCAATATCTGGTCTCATATGCTCAAAATTAGAATACAAGTGCTTTGCTGAATCAATGGTGATTAGAGAAATCACCAACCTGCAGTAAAGGCCCAAGAAAGACACTAATTGTTGGCAAAAAACCTGCAACTATTAGCAAACATGAAAAACGATAATGTCAAGATACACAAAGTAATTATCTCTACATGAAGCTGCAATATGAACCCTGCATAGCTATGAATAAAAGGCTTTGTTCGCAAAACTGGCCATTTCTCAACACTTAGATGCATGTGAACAAGTTGAAACATAAATCAAATATTTAAGCCAGAAGTCCTCAACACTGGTGCTAATAGTCTTCAAGAGTCTCGACTGGAGAGCACCTTTCAAAGAAAATATATTTCCATAACAGATGCTGTTTATTTTTTTACTTCCTCATTGGCAAAGACACCAACTGACCAATTTATTTTTCACTGGTTTCAAATTTTCTGGCTGCCCCTTCTGATTGTCAACATCAATGGAAAAACATTTATTTGTTTAGAAGTACTCTCTTGGGAAGACCAATAAAAGCTATTCTCCAAAAACCTGAAGCATAAGCCAAATTTGCGAAGAAATTACCTTGGTGTTGCCAAGTCTTGTGATTTTCATCCTGCCTCTTCAATATGCAGGACTTTTTGTCCAGAGTAAGTGTTAAAAAAAGGAAATGGGAATCTTGGATCTTGTTTTTAGCCTTGTTAGTTAATAAAAGAAAACACATGTAAGTACCTGAGCAGCTCCCTCCCCACCTGCTGCCTCCCTCCAGGCAGCAGCACAGAGGCAAACAAGCAGAAAGGACACTCAAGAGGGGAAAGATGAGATGGGCTTGCGTCAGTGCAAACTGGGACCATGGTGCTGTTGTGGAAGTGGCCATGGGCATGGAACACCAGCCTGGGTGCTGGTCACATTAGAGAACCAAGTTTTGTCCCATGTTTCCAGTCATTTTGGGGAGTTAAAAGCTAGAAAATATCTCCCAGATAAATTTGCTCAAAATTCAGAAGGAGAATAAAGGGAAGGCAACAACTGTGGCTGTTTTGTTTTTGTTTTTTTTTTTAATTTTTTTTTTGTTTTTTTTTGAAGAGAAAACAGCTTCAGATGGCTTACTCATATTTGAAAAAGTGTAGGATTAACAACATTCATTTCTTTGAAAATTCACATGCTAGCCAGGAGCAAGTGATATTAATTCCTCATCTTCGTTATGAATTTACAGCCTACAATAGACACTAGTTTTTTAACTAAACAGGTTTATTTTCATTGAACCAGAGCTGCATTAAATTGTCGATGGAACACTGGCAGCACCTCTAACAAAGGTAAAACTGCTTGGCTCCATATGCAAACAAGTGAGATTTTTTTTTAACATGTTGTTTCCCTGTTCCTGTGGTCTTCAGCACCACCCAGGTGTCCTTGCAGGAAACCAGGCTGTGGGTGACAAATTTAGGGGAGAGGGACTTTGTGTAGCTCTTGCCCTAAACGCTGGTCAGCCTTTGGTGCCTCTGCCCAATGCACAAAACAAGGCAGAGGGGATTACTCCTTAGTGTCAGTTATGTTATGGAGCAGTTGCTATTCCTGTTACAATTTTAACTCTTTTTTTTTCCCCACCAAAAGTCGTGGTTTGTGACCTCTCCCAAGTTAATGATTTCTGCCTGAAGTTTATCCTGTGTGGTCTCCCGCCAGATTCTTTTGTAGTAGAATTTTGTGGCTAATCAGACAAGGCATTCAAGTCACTCACATTTGGAAAAGCCATCCTTGCATTCCTTGAGAAATCACAGCTTAAGAATATCTTGGCTTAGAAAGTTCACATTTTTATTTGCTTGCCCTCACAGGGAATTCCTGGGCAGAGCGGTGTGTAACTTTGAGTGATTCTACAGGGTTTTTTTGCAAAAGGTTTTTCTTAACTACTGAAAACTCTGAACTCCCTTCTCTTCTCTGTAGAGACAGGAAAATTCAAGAAAAGTTAATCATCTAGACAGAAAAGCTTTACCTGGATCTTTCAAACTGCATGCAGCAGAGTTCAGTACCAGCCTGCTGCATTCCCCAAGCTCCTTGGACAATCCTAAACATAAATTGTCCCCAGCTGGGAAGCAGAGAGGAACCTACCCCTGCTTGTTTCACTTGATAGGTGTACACCGACCACTCTTCATACACAGGAAGATGGATAGGATGCTGCTGGATCTGGAGTGCCCCACACAGTCACCTTGCCCTCAGCTGTAAGCGTGGTGTATTTCACACTGCCCACCCAGACAGGAGCAGCGGTCACTGCCTGATGCTCTGATTAGCAGATCAGAAGCCCAAAGTCTTCCTGCTGAGCTGAGAAGCCAGCTGTTAGTAGCCAGGCTTCGGCCATTTCCAGATGGCATGACATGAACTGGAGGAAGCTGATTACCAAGTAAATGCAAATAGTTTATCAGGGAGATTATTTCCATCCACAGACAAAACAGCAGTTTGCCACCAGGCTCCACCAGTCCACTATAGAGGTAACATCCATGATTCGGTGCTTGTCATTTCTTCAGAAGTGATTTACCCTTGATCACTTTGTCTTATGTTCACCCAGCTAACTTGACTTATTGCAGCTCAGCTGAAGAGGAAAGATGCCTGAAACAGTCAGCATGCAGAGAGCATCAGCTGTCTCCCATCTCCCCAGCATCCTCCTTACATACTTCATCACACAGAATTTATACACCCATCCCCACTTGAGTTATAATGAACAAGAAAAACCAAAACAATCATTATAAAAGCAAAGAAAAACTTCCAGTGTAGCCAGTGTTAAAATACAGGTCTTGGACTATTGCTCCACAGACATCAGCTCACAGAAAGGGCAGGACTCATCTAACAGCTTTTCACTGTTTTCCTCCACTTCCATTGCTCAGCATGGGCTCCTAAGCCCTGCTGTCTGCACAATGCTATTACTTTCACCTCCCTTAATTTATCCTGCTCAGTGCTGCTCCATCTCAGTGCCCCACAAACACTACATTTAACAAGCTCCTGTGAGGGTAGGGCTGTATTACCCCGAATTTTCAGATAAAACAGCAAGGCACAGAGCTAAATGCCAAAAGTAGCTGTGTTAATAAATCCAGGCCCTGGTTCTTCTGCCTGGTTTTAGACACTCACTTGAAGTGAGGTCATCATAGTTCCTTCATACTCTCCTCAGATTAACAGCAATGGCAGACATCTACCTATGTCTGTCAGTCCTATGCTATCTTGAATGCATGCACATGTTTTGAGACATGATTTGCACAAAGTCTTTACTCTGTGTACCTAGGATTTAACCAGCGTTAGCCATTTAGCAACACTGATCTTGTAACAGTATCTTTCCAACAGCTCTGCAACACTGGACATCCCCTCCAGATGGGCCCAAGCCACCACACAACCCTCCTTTTGTACACTTGACACACCAAGGCAATGACAGTGATTAACCAGTCTCATATGAAACCAATTACCCAGCTTTTCAGGCAAGTCCCCAAGACTCCACACTTCACTATCTCCATAACGCATTTTTATAATGATGGATAACCCATCTTCAGCACTGGGAAATTTCTCCTGGGACAGGTAACTTTTGTAGAGGTATAGACTCTTCGTGAAGTTCTCATAGGCACGTATAAAGCAAAGAGGAGGAATCTATGAAAGAAAGAAGGGCAGACAAGGTATGCATGAGTATGACTAAAAGAAAGTGAACAGAGACTGATAGGAAGAAATGACTCAGACCAAGAAGGGGTCCAGGAAAGTGACAGCTTTCTCATTACTTAAGACTATTAAAGGTAGTTTGGACAGAATTCAGGAAGGAGTAATTGCCCTTCGTTTTCACATGCATCACATGCCAAACAACTTATTTCAGCACTATTGCAGAACTGGCTTGCTGCTATAGCATTTTTCTGTATCATTGTTTTGCAGATATCTATTTCAGTTGCACAGAAGAGATCTTTTTTAACTCATCTTAGTCTTGGTAGGGGGTGGAAAGCAGTATCCTACTCACACTTGATCTTCAAAATCAGCCAGGTCCCTTCCAATCCCTGATGACAGGGTCCACAGCCAGTGTTACAAAACCCTTCTGTTTCCCTCTTCTTAGGCAGAGCATAAATGCAAGTGAGCCTCCATAGAAACATCACTATATTCCTTGGCACAAAGTTCGTTGAGCCTTTTGGTGTAAATTGCATTTTCTTTCCATCAGGAAAGCTTCAGAACTACAGGAAGCAAAAGTAAATCTGTTGAACCAAGCAGCACATTTACATCTTCATGTTCCTGGTATTCTAATTGCCCAGATCAGGAACTTAGCCAAACATACAACAGCCACCTCCTGTCCTTCAGGATGCCCTTGCAAGGGAGAGGGCAGTGGAGCTGATGAGATCTGGTGCTTTTCCTATTACAGGGTTGAAACACAGCGAGGACAAAGATGCCAGTCCTGAAGCCAGTATCAGGATGTACCGGCACAACCCATGCACACTGCTCTAAGACTTGTGCTAATGTCACAGCAGACTTGAAGGAGCATACAATTTCACAGACGCAACTTCATCCTGCTGCGAGATCTCAAGGAAAAGTTTTCCAATGACCTTGGGGTTTTGCTTCTACTTTGTGGGAATGTTTTGGGATGGTCAGCTAAAGGGAGGAGTGAACTCCCTTGAAGCCAGCCACAACCTCAGTGACCTCTCTAAAACCCAGGTGTACGCCTCCTTTGATAGCAGCTCTAGCCATGGTGTCCTGGAGGAGCCACCACCACCAGCGGAGATGAGAGGCAGTTGTTCCTCAGAGCCTGTTCTGTATCACTTGAGAACAGATTGTTCCAATATGTTGTGTTGGTTTTATGAGACAGACAGGCATCCATTGGGACACAAGGTGTAATTACAGTGCAATTTCAATTAAGAGTCAAACTGTGGTCCAATAAGGTAAAAAGGTCAATGCTATATCTAACAACGTAGCTGGATGGTGGTTTTGCACTTGGCTACAAAACGAAGGGAAATCCTGACTGAAGCCAAAAATATCCCTGTCTTCAGCCATGATTTGCTGCCAAGCATCAATCCCAGAGCAAATTCTGAAAGGATATTTGCCTGGATTTACAGTTTAAACAATGCATTATACACTCCTTTGTTTTAGCAGGTTCAGGCTACAACTTCCACTCTTTCCAGAAAGCTTTTTTTTTTTGTTTTTCTCCTTCCTAAGCCTTGATTAGAAAATAGCTAGCTGAAGAGATTCTCCTTCATAGTGAGTGTTCCCCAGCTGTCAAATTTTAGATTATAGCAAAAAAAGAAAACTAGCAGACGGTCCTGATGTAGTTTAAACAAAGATTTAAGGAGCAAACAGAAAACAGACTTGCCAGTTTATCAACAGTGGGAAATTATCTCAGAGCACCTCCTAGGGGACAAAGTCTAAGAAAACATCTGGAAGGGAATTTGATGAAGCACTAACTAGGACAGCAAATAGCATACCATTTAAAAGGGAATGTCAAGGTAGCAGAACCTGTTTGAATTCTAAAATTCCTTAGAAAATTCAGTATGCTTAAAGGTGTTGCACAGTGCTTATCATCAAAAGCCAAAAGCTCAACCAAAGTGACATGAAAGAGTATACAAAGGCAGAGGCCGAATAGTAGACCAGCTGAAAAACCAGAAGGAGATCAGGTAAATTCGGATGGTAGGTGGGACTGCAACTGTAGGTGAGTTAGCCTCAGCACTGCAATTGTTTATTAGGTCTTATACAAGTGGCTTAGGCCATTTACAAAGCACTCCATCTTCACCAGAATTCAAGGAAATACTAGACAACAGGAAAATTATTTTTCTTCAAATAGTTTGTAACCTGGAAGTAATTATTAAAAAAAATTAATACTTGAAGATCCCACGTGGCTGCTTTTGCCCATAGATGTGCAGGCATACGACAACATATTACAGGTTTAATGAAATCCTCAGTCTGGCTTCTGCATGGGGTGTGCAAATGTCTACACATGTCCATGAATGCTGCTAATCACAAGGACTGGAAGACAGCAACAAGCTCTCCATCCCAGTCCTCTTTGAAAATGCCTCTGCCATCAGCTGGAACATTATCTATCCTATTAAGTTTTTGGCAGCTACAAATGGGAATCTGTTTTAAACCTGGGCCAACTACAAGGTCAGAAACATGCTCACATCAGCCAACCATGACATGTCATCCAATTTTAAGTGCAAATAGCCTTTTAGCTTTATAACCATTCAGGGAAGCAGTATATCTGAGTAGCTTACTCCAGAAATAGAGGATGCAGTCTGTGGAGGGAAAGGCTGAGTCAGTCATGAAAGCAATGAATTTTACATTGGACTGGAATAGCAAGCCTTTCCAAATAAGGCAGACTTCGCAGAAATAATTGATGTCCACTAAAAAAGATTCCCTTGGGCCAGGTGAAAAAAAAAAAACAAACAAAAAACTGGGCACAGAGAACTATGACAACAAGATCTGGGCAGAGATAAAATGGATCTGTAAGATAACATGAAAAGTAGACAGTGCCTCCGTAGCAGATTTTAGGTTTCTTATTTTTCTAGTTCCTAGGCCTTCCAGAAGGTTGCCAAAGAAGTTTTAATCTCTGAACAGAAATTAACTGATTTGATCTTGCTCACACTAATTGTCTGAATTGCCATCAACTTCACCAGGACAGACTTCTACCAAGGAAAAAGGAAATCACTGGGAGAACTGCTTAATTGTTTTGAATACATGATAACAGTCTGTCTTCCAAACACATTCATGTGCAATTAATACAACAAATGCAGCAGTAGATCCATCATTCTGCTGATAAGGGTTTTAGAAGACATTAAATCCATGGGCAATCCCATCATCACAGAGAAAGACATCTTACAAACCAATCATGAATTCACTTTTGTGGGAAACACCTTTTATCAGCACTGGAAACACACAAACAGTATGTTTTGTGAGGCAAAGGCAGGTGCTGATTTCTGGAGTCACACTGACATGGAACTGGAACTTTATTACAGTGTCAGCATCGAGACAAATCTCTAGCAGCAATGCAGGAACAATCCAGCTCCCAGTTATAGTGCCTGAGTCAGACATAGGGACAGAATAAAGAATGAAAAAATTTGGGAGTGTGTGGGACTGCCCGCAGCTGCACAAGATGGAGGAGAAAGCTGCCTTGTTTCAAAGTTGCGGTACAGAAAGGCTCGTCACTGGAGCTCTGCTTTGGTGATCTCCAAGCCAAAAGGAAGAGAACATGATCCTTAGGGGCCCAGAGCAAAAATGATGGAGACAGCAACTTTACAGACCAGCAACATGAAGCAATTAAAAGAACAGCCTAGGAAAGTATTGGTTGGCAATTCTCAGCGCTCTGCACCTGACAGTGCAATAAGCCAATTGGTTTGGATATCTTGCCATTTCCAGTTTGATGTGACATGGGAATCAAAACTTCTCCTTGTCCTGACTCCTATTTGAACCCAGCATCTATATCCCAAAGGAAAAAGCTTAGTTAAAGATGCTGGTTTCCTGACACTACAAGGCACATGCCAAACAACACACAGAGCTCTAGCTAATTAACCTTTTATCTCTTAAGCTCTCTGCCCTTTTTTTTTTCTCCTGGAATTGCACCATGAAAACACCGCTCTTGCTCCTGCACCTGGTTTTCCATCCTTCCCTGTGATCCCCATGCCTTTGGCTGAGAGACTGAATTCCCATCTCCTCCAGGCCAGCCCTTTGCATTTGGCTTCCCTGCAGCCTGACAGCCAGATGTGCAGCACAGCCTCAGGGCCACTTCACTTTCCTTTTCACTCAGACCAAGGAACTGCATCAGCAACTGACAGCTGTTTGGTTACATCTTTTTTAATCATTTGACTTGCACACATGTAATCAACTGAGAAGTGCACAGAGCTGCTGGAAAAAGCAGAGTCTCCAGCCTGCCCTGTGAATGCAACAGAAGCATCAGGACTCAGTTTCCCAACAGGAATGCCTCCAGATGACACTGGACACAAGAATCAGTCCAGGAAGCCAAGCTGCTATATACAAACCATAAACTGTCAACACTCAGAACTGATCCTGCCCAACTTTCTAAATAACCCAGACCCACAACATTCTGCTGAATCTCCAGAGCTCTGACATTTCTTGGACCGCCCTTCTCCAGCTGTCAATATATTGAGACCCATATTCTCCATACATTCATATTTCAAAGGCAGAAGCTAGGAATGAAAGAGTTGCCTGCTTCCAAAGCCTTTCCTGCACAGAGGTACCCACGAGGTGTCAGAGCAAGCAGCAGCTCACCACCGTTCCCATTACACAGGTAGCAAACTTGTTGAGCTGGAGGAGAGCTTGTTGCTCCCAACAACTCCCTGAAGTGGCCAGTGCAGCCATTGCAGGATAGCACACCAGGTAGGCTGGTTCCTGTGGGACACCAGTAACCTGAAAATACAATGCATGAAGTAATCTAACATCTGCAGCAAGAAATACAAGGGGATGAATAAATTTTATGCAATTTAAATCAAAGAGTCCTTATAACTCCTGTCTGAAACACTTAGGAAAATTAGAAAAGTATAGCAACCATGGGAATATTTTCCTGCTTCTGGGCAGAGAAAGGTTAGTTAAGTACAGCCCTGGGCACATCAGTTACATGCAGTTACACAGGCTGAGCTCAGAATCTGTTTACACAGAACTAGAAGTGCATATCATGGAGCTGGGTTGCAGCTTTTATTTGTACAGCCCCCATCCAGACTTCATAACAAAAATAAATTAGATAAAAGATAGCTGAGCAAGAGCCCCAAGAGCAGAAAAAAATCAGCAATACACCCAGTGCTTCCAGTCTGGTTACAAACTGTAATGGATAGCAAAGTTTCCAAATTCTTTTGAAATATTGGAGCATGATGGATTTAGACTCAAGACACTAAAGAACTATTCAAGAAAACAAAGCCTTTGATTTACACTCAAGTAAATCTTCCTCTGGATTAATCTGCCCAGCTCTGAGATAACATGTAGATTTTTTTACACAGCCTAACATAAACAAATCCTCCACATGCAGTGAATGGTGGGGCAGTGAAAAGGAAAGCTGTTTTGGAGCATGTACTTTTCCAAGGAACGGAAAAACACTTTGTCATTCACTCCGGGTTTGGCTTTCAGAAGTGCTGCCAGGGCACTGAGTGTTTGATATAATCAGTCTGCTACCAAGAGCTTCATTTAAGCAGAGAGAGCTGCCTGCATCGCTGGGTGATTACCAAAACAACAAAGGTCTGGGTAACATCACCTCACCCGCTTCTGCTCTCCCTCAGCTAAACGTGACAGAGCAATTGTGCAGAGTGCTCCATCCCGATGAAGCTAGTAGAGACTCATGCAACTGCATAAACTGGCATTACTGGTCCCCAGGGAATACAAGGTTACAAAGGCAGACTGGTAATTTTTCAGCAATAAATGGGCATCGTGGGTTATTTGGGGGGTTTTTTTTGTTTTGGTTTTTGTTTGTTTGTTTTTTTAATATTTTGCCATCAGCAGCAGTCTGATGTTACATTGCTTGTTGCAGGAACAGGAACATGGACCAAGGTGGGATAGGTTCTTGTTTAACCTGCACAGACCTTAGAGGAAAAAAAAAAGTCATCTTGATTTCTGTTCCTTAATTTTATGAACTAAAAGCCTAACTTCAGCAGTGATGTGCTCCCTGCCAGTCCTGGCTGGACTCAGCTCTTTTTGCCCTTACCCTCCAGCCTCTGTCCCCAGGCTGCCAGCCAGCCCCTCTCCCCACCAGGCTTTGTCCGGGGAAGAGGCAGCTCCCTGGGGCTGGCTCTGCCACAGAGCCCACTGCCTGCCGGCTGTGAGCACACAGGTGCTGAGCTCTGCCAGGGGAAAAGATTTCAGCTCCACAATGTCTGCTTCAAAATCCCTGCTGTGTCTGTTTGGTTTTTTTTCACTAGCAATGTTTTAGGAACAGCTGAGCACTCGGATTCTCCTTTCCCTGAAAACCAAGCAAACCCAGCTAGCACACACAGCTGCTCCTTCATTTATAAAGAACAGTGTTTTGCATCTGGCTAGGCCACTCCTCAAAAGCATGGTGAGAAAACACACTTGGATAACAGACAATTAACACAACAAAGGACACTTGGAAATGGAACCAGAACACTTTGCATGCATGCTAAATCCTACCCCTGCAGCCAAGGTTTTCTGGGTTTCTACCCAACACATTTTCTGCACAGGAGGAAAACTCATCTACTTTCTTCTTAGCACATCTCATACAACACAACTTCCTAAAGACACAGACCTATTTGGGGATAGCCAAATAAAGGCTGAATTAGCAATATGAGTTCTTCAAGCAGTTTCGGCTCAGTGGTGCATCCAGCAGATTCCCAACACCAACAAGTCCTTGCCAAGTGACTGTGTATGTATTGCCCTGCTAACAAGTTACAGAGGTCACAGTTGATGAGCAACAGTATAATAGTTTTTGTGACTTAGTCTGATACACTCCAACATCTTTTCTCACGTGGCTACACTGAATCACTTCACAGCAGTTTGAAGCTATAGTTCTCACACCTCTTTGTGGAAACTGAGGCACAGATCTGCACTGACCATCCCAGGGCCATCCCATCTGCTCCCGAAGGCAGGATTGAAAAGGCAACTCAGATCTGACAACTCCCAAGACTCTGGATTTACCAACAAACCACCCAATCAGGAACAAAATCTCTAGAATAGCAAGAGATCCAAGTCTTACAGCTCCCAAGTCCATTCAAACTGAGGCAGGTCTCAGCTGCAGATGAGGCACAGCACTGCTAGAAAGGAGCACGGACACACAGACTGCTGTTCAGGGCAGTGTCCCACACTGAAGCAGGGCCTGAAGGGCTCCATTTTACACCCCTGTCCAGCAAGAGCAGAGGAGATTCCACATAATGTGCTGATGTCTTTAAATCTAAAGGAATCAAGTGAGATAACTCATGGCAGTTACTTTACAAATCCCCTGGCCCTCACCTACCACACTGGGAAAAGATCAGTGAGGAAGGAGTGGAAGAAGCAGACATCATCTCCAACACAACAGCTGCCATCACTACCAGCTGACTTACTGCTTAATAGGGAGATCCTGGATTTGGGGAGATCCTGGATTTGGGGAGTTCTCACAAGTATGGCATTCAGTTAACTTGCCTAAATTTACATCTCTCCCAGAGGGCCACATTTCCTGTACTACAAGCCCCACAAGAAGAAGAAACTAGTTTTTTTTCCTTCATCAATGTCTGGCTCTGTTCCAGAGGCTTCGGCTTTTTGTCCCTGAAGGAGCTTCCCCAGGGAAGCTATTTCCTTGAGGTCTACTTTCTCCTTGTGCCTGCCCTTCACCCAACTAAGGGTTACAGAGGGGCCCCAGCCCCATCTCCAGCAGGTCTCCATGCCTGTGGATGTCCACAGAGGCCAACCTTGCTCTGCATCAGGCAGCATCTTCCTAGCAGACAACCTCAAAGGCAATTAATTGCACAGCAGCTGATCTGCAGTTGCCCACTCTGCTCCCTCTGGAGAGAGACACTGGGGCAGGAGGTTGCCCCAACACATCCTCATTAGGCAGTAAGCACAAACATCCCAGAGGTGCCAGCCTGGACCCAGAGGCTGATTCCTCATGCACACACTGCACCCCAAAGCTGCAGCACAGGCTCCCCATCAGCTTGCAGATGTAGGAAATCAGACTCTTTCCCTCCCAGATAGTATGGCTGACACCTCCACCTGAAAATCTGAAATTTAGCCAAAAGGCTCATGGAGGAGGAGCTGCAGTCATCTCTCATCACACCCTCCTCCATATACATAATTTCAGACAGAAAACTGTTGTGAGCAGCAAAATAAGCCCCTGAGAAAAATCTAGTGAGTGTATGTGACCTTACCCCTGCAGCACATCACCAACACATTATCTTGAAGTGAATTAAAGTTTTAATAAATTCTGACCTCCAGCATCAGAAAGACCTTGCTCAGACGCATGACCTGGTACCCTGCTCCTTTGCTCACACAATGCCCACATGAACTTCACAATAGAGTCAGTGACAAGACCACACGAGTTTCCCAAAATTGTTGAGCTGTGTAGGAGGAGAGACCGTAGATGTTTGCTGTTCCTCTGTACAGAAAGGCTGAATTACACACTGCTCCCAAGATCCAAGGGACAAAGCCAAAAGCTGCTCATCTGGCAGCAGTGAGACTTCAGCAAGGAGCAGCACAGGCCTTTAGGAGAGAGAGTACTATGGGATGGGTCAAATACAGAATAAACTTAACTGGTACAACCACTATTGAGAAAGCAACTGAGCAGAACAGCGCTTCTGCCAACCTAAATTCAACTTCACTGAATTCAGAGGATCACTACACAATTCAGCTGATTAATAAATAGCAAACAATATCTTTTATCAAATAAAGTATCTACACTTCTTAAAGACATTCCTGAAGTACAGGTTTGCTTCCAGGCAGTAACATGGAAAAAAAGGACTCTCTTTCCTGAGTCACCCATCTGCACTCATCCTCTATCCTGACAGCTGTAGAGCTTCAGTTCTGCCTAATACCACTGTAGATTTATTGGATGCCCAGTTAGAAAGCTCTGATTGTTCCCTGTTGCAGTAATTTTCCATGGGTGAGGAATGTGGGAGGATCCATAATATTTTTATGACTATTATGTGACCTTCTGTTAACTTGATGGGATAAGTCACAGGGTCCTCCCTGATCTTCACAAACATCCCTTGAAATGGATGCTCATGGAGACGCATAGGGGTCAAACCAACAGCAGAGACTGAACACTGGTAGGAGTTTTAATTATGAATTATGAATCTAGCTACTATGGGTTACTATTTTTGGAGCTGCTAAACTAACAGGCAAGTAAAGAAACAGGAGGATCTTCTCAAAAGATGGGGCACTTCCACCTCCCACCCATTAAAGGATGTGAAATTTTTAAGTTTTGGATCTGAAACAGCAGTGATTTGTGGTGCCAGATTTATCAAGGTCACAAAGCACCAAAGCAAAGTCTTGCCTCCACTTCTGTCTCTCCTTATGCCAAGGGGAAAGCTAGTCCCCCAGAATCCCTCTCATGAGCACAGATTAGATTGCATTAAAAAAAGCATATCATCTTCCCTTCATTCACTTTATATGATCTGGAGAGTAAAATTGGGTGGCTTCTGACTAGAGATGGATAATGCAATGTTCTCTCATAAGAAAATGTTGCCTTGTTAAAGCTTAGAGTTTTGCAAGCAGATATGAATCTAAAGCAAGAATAACTTCAATTAAAAGTGGAAATATCAGATTAAGTGAGCTTGGATTCATTAAAAGATAATTTCACCTCCTCCTAAGACATCCCTTTTCTGCCTGACTTTCTGGAAAAGATTAAAATTTCTTTTGATTTTTGTGCCAGAGTTGAAAAAAATTTTACCATAAGCTACAGGAGATTCAAAATTCTGCAGTCCCCATCATAGGAAATATGATATCTGTTAACTGAAAACACTGCCACAACTAACCCATAAAGATGTTAAGCCACTGAACCAGTGGCAGTAAACGAAATTTGTATCTGCTGACACCCTTGAGAGGCAAGCTAAGCCCCAGTTCCTTTCAGGGCTCAGCAGATCCTGGTGTGGAAGGGAAAACCCCACTCCTAGGAGAGCAGAGTGACTGTGGGGTGCTGGGGGCTTGCAGCAAGCACACATCAGGTGTTTCAGCACCTTTTCTCACCAGAACACTGCAGTACCACTTGGACACTCAGCAGTTAGGTCCCTGGAAACATTGCTTCTCGTACCAGCCAGATGCGGAGCCTGCCCGCACCTCAAAGCCTTGCTCATTTCCCCCACTTTTTGCCAGCAAAGCATAAAACAGGCCAAGGACTCTTGCACGGTCAACAAGTTTTGAGGAAAAAAATTGCTTTTTAATTCACTTCATAATTAAAGCTCTTATCAGAGGACACAAGGGCAATTTACCTCCCCTTGAGGAAGGGGCTGCTGGCATTCAGCTAATGGAAACAGACTGCTGGCTAATGGGTGGTCCGCAAGCCTGGTTTGTTTGTGCGGGGAGCAATCCCAGCCACTGCAGGTAAGCAGCACACTGCCCTTGCTGCTCTGAGTAACTACGCTCACAAACGGCCTCAATCAGCAGCTACACAAAGCCTGCTGAGGATGAGACTGCTGAGCAGGAATTTAGCACTGTTTACACCCCCAGCTTGAGTGAGCAGCGCTGTCTCCCTCAAGGGCCCAACACCACCAGCAGAGCTCTTTTTGCTGTAAGATGACCAGGGAAACAGACCCTGGGACTGGAAGGAAAGTTCTGTACTTCCTACTCATTAAAGTTTTGTTTACTCTGCTGTAATTGCTGAAGAAATTAATGAGTTGCACTGAATGCAGCATTTTTACCAAATATGTTTATTGTAAGAAAAAACTTTTCAGCTGGGGCTACTTGTAGACTCAGAGCAGCTCCATCAGGCCTTCCATGAGAAACATCAGTAGAGCTGCAGCAGGCTGTGTCACCAGAGATACCAGCACAAACAGATCCCCTCCACATGTGTAGGAACAAAACATTTTCTGAATTTGCTTTCATTTCACTTTAGAAGCAGAACCAAACATAAAGCCTTTGCAGCAAAATGGGACTAGCCACCCCTGCCCAGCTAACCAGCAGCTGTGATGCTAGGCTAGGGACAGCACTAAAACTCATGACTCATCATACATTACTTAGCTGATTAATTAACATCAGCTGATAATTTCTTATTTTTTCCCCATCTTTGCACCAGACCTCACTCCCAGCAGTAGCTCAGCTGAAGCCCATAAACCCAAGGCCTCTGTTTTGCTTTTAACCCAGGCTTACGCCTGAGCAGACCCACTGGCAAGCAGTGAAAGACTCATATCTCACCCAAAGCACCTTGCTAGCACATGGGAGACACAACCAAGCATGCCCAGAGTGCACATACTGTAGCAGCAAGGTTCCATTTGGTACAACTGAGATTATCACCTGGCCCCAGACCCCACCAGGACCACTTGCTCATTGTAGCCTGCCCAACTACCAAGGCCCACAATTTCCAGCAAAGCTAGACACATCACAAGCTCCTTCCCACTCTGCCAGGCACTCAGCAGTGCAGCTGTGACCCACAGAGTAGTGCACTTCTCTAGATGAGACACTCACCTCCAGTTCCTGCTGCCAGGCAGTACTTGCAGGGGTCTATTTTGGTGGAGAAGTAAAAACAAACAAACAAAAAACTAGCAAAAAAACCCCACCCATGAAGCAGTCAGTTTGGTTGGAACTGTCAAGAGCAGAAAAGAACCAACCCAGTAGGCAGCACAGTTGCTCTGGGCACAACTCCATAGCTCCAAACCCAGACATCAAGTGACAGCAGCAACAGAGGTGCAGGGCTCATCCCCTGATACCTCAAAATTGACCCTCCAAACCATGGTGGCTGTGCCCAGCATAGAGCTGTCTTCTCTACAGGAGCAAACACCTATCAAAATGCACTCAGCTGCTGCCTTTGATATTTAAGTAGCCTGCTGTACTCCCATAGGCCACCACAACCAGCCAAGCCCACCCTTCACTTGGGAAGTGACCTCCTCTCCCAGGTGAAGCTGATTTTGGCTCCGAAACCCAAACCACAATTCCCTCAGGTGTAGCCTGGAAGCAGGAAAAAGGCTGAGGAAGAAACAAACACGTGGATGCCAGTCAGCAGATGAGTGACAATATCTATTGCTAGCCCCAGATCACTGCTTTAAGCATTGCAATAATCCCATAACTACATGCTGAGAACATTTCTGGAGGGCACGATGGCAAGCTGTGCTTGGGCAAGGTGCAGCAGCGCACAGTATAAAGTGAATGAAGTTGACGATCAAATAAAAATATGTTGTGCTCAGGAACACGGTCTGTTTGCGTAATGGTGTGCCTGAAACATTGTTTTTATGTTAACGGGAACAATTTGTGAAAGGGTTTGTATCTCAAAGCCAGTTATAGCTTTGTGCTTTAAGTTCATAAGAATGCTCCTCCTTTCTAAGCAGTTGCCATCCAGAAACAAGGCAATGTTAGCTCGTTCATGACATCTCCCAAACAGTCAGCAGCAGAGACGAGACAGTCCAAGCAAAGAGCTTAACAACCCACACACTGAAAGTCATTAATCTGATTTTTGGTTGGAAAAGGCTGTACATAATTAGAAAAGTATGAGCTAGAGTTAGAGAAAGATATAAGAAAATTTCATGCATCTTTAGAGGTTTTATTCTGGTTTTTGTTGCAATTTTAACTAGAAAATACACTGTGAGCTGCAGCACAAGCCTAGCAGGACCATATTCATAGGAGAAGATCCTCTGCTCCAGCCTGTCCACTTGCCACCCAATCTTAACTGAGAATTTCTGAATAATGAATGCTATTTTCAATGTTTATTTTGACCAACTTTACACAAACATTTACTGTGAAGAAGACAAGGCAAATCTGAGACAAGTTACTTCCTATTTGGCATCAAAACCTGGTCTGAAGCCATTCCTCAAACTTAATCCTGTTGCCCACGAGCAGACCAGATCTTTGCCCTGCTCCCCTCAACAGGCATCACAGTGCTGGTGAGGGGAGATGTAACCCAGCAGCTGTGCCAAGCCCACAACAATTGAGCAACGGTCCTGTCTAATGTTTCATTTTTAATCAGTATTCCCAATTGAAAAGCAAATGCTACCCTATAGTGTGTTTCTAGTAAACAGAAGACAACAAATGCACACCAGACATGAGGGGTGTGGGAGGAAGAGGAATGCATAATCAGCTCCCAACTGTCATCGCATGGTTTCTTCTTCGAAGGGGGTTTGCGCCGAGGGAACAGCGGCAAATCTCCTGGGGGCTCACACGAGGAGAGACCTGACTTAAGGTGCACTGCATCTAGAAACCTCAGGCCTGACTCTGGTCAAACTTACATGAAAATGAAAAATGATAAAATCAGTATAAGCTGTCTCTAGACAGAGGTACATGTGGACATCTTATAGTCTATAAGACAGTGGGCAAGACTGAGTTGTTTTTGCAATTTCTGGGCAGGCCAAAGCCAAGTCATATTCAAGTGCAGCTTCCCCTGAGAGAATGTTTAAAGAAGGGCCCAAATCTAATCTGAGTTCCCATCCAAAAGTGACCTCAACTTCTGGCCCTTTTGCCCGCAACAGGAGATACCAGGATTCCTGGCCACATGGCCAAGCAAGCCCTGGAGTTACCTCCAGCTTCCTCAGTTTTCACTCATATCCTGCCCCCTCCAACCTTCATGCATGTTCTTTCATCCTCTTTTTAACTTATGAAGTCTGTAGTGGCCCCTCAGACTTACTAAATATAAATGTGTGGACCCAGCTATGTAAATAGAATGGCCCATGTGGTGAGCATACATGAGAGCAGGGGGTCTTTCCCATGGATGAGAAGGCTGATTGCCAAGCAAATCCCAATCCCTGCACTCCAGCGCAAAGAAAGAGAGCCTAAGATTTAGGAGCAGTCACAACTTTGCTTAAAGCTGCTAATCATTTTCTCTACCTGGAGTGGGAAATGCCATTTACTGACAGTGCTAAGATCTGCCTCCAGCACCAGGAGATGGAGATCTGGAGGAAAGAGTGTCAGGGGACAGGAGGATGTGTAGGGAGGAAGAAATTTTATGGATGAGTAGTATGCAACTGGGAGGTGGAGGATTTCTCCTGTCTTACAGTTGCTGGTATATGTGTATGCCAGTGTTGACCAGGGTGCACACCATTTGGGGGCAGCTCTGGGCGTGTTGGGAGTAATTTATTTGAGTGACTCCCTTGTTCCTTCCTGAAAGAGAAGAAGCTCAGACTGGAAAAATAGGTCAGGGGAGCAGTTCAGAAGACTGCCAGACAGCTGCCGCACCGTCTCCTGTGCAATGTCCCATGGCGGTGGGGGATCCGACCCTCTGTCAGGCGAGTGTGTATGCGGGGGCTCCATGTAGTGTGGTGGGACTGGGTGTGCGAACTGGGAGCTCTCACTGGTGCATACCCTCTGCTAGGTTAGAGGGTGACTTTGCTATCTGCCCCATGGTGAGTCTCTTCTGACTGAAGAGGTCTTCATCAAGCTGCCGGCTCTGATACAGTCCTCTGTGCCTCCCTATGGGTGCAGTGGGCAGGAGGAAGGTGGTCCAGGGCACGTGGGCACCTCCTAAGAGGGTGAGCTCGCAGGGTGGGATAGCTGTGAGAGCACACACAAGCTCTTGCTCAGAGTCACATTAACATAGCACCGAGCCTGCTCGTACTTTCCAGCAGGCACAGAAGAGCCCATGCCAGGTTCAGGGACTGGACCTCAGTGCAACATGAGGTACAACACAGCCAGTGGTACCCAGAATCGCAGGGCATGCCCAAGCCAGAAGAACATAATACATGGCCAGAAACTTCTGCCCAGACTTACAGACTTACACCTGGAGATCTGATGTGGCAGACAAACTCAAGTTTACACCCCAGCTTTCCAGCTGAGGGCAGGACAGCCTCCTCATCTCCTTCCAAATCACACTAGCCATGGCAGTGTCATGGGGTTTGCAGAGGAAGATTCCTCTTTTCTCATCCAGTGCCTGGTCCGTAGGCTGGGGAACAGAGAACTGGCATGCAGGGCTCCTCAAGGGACTCATCTCACCTCATCCAGCCCCCGTCTCCAGGAGGCCTCTCTCCTTTGCTGCTGCTTCTCCTTGCTCTCAGCCTCTTCCTATTCCTAGCTCCAGCTAGGGGTGATGGGGCAAACTTCGCAGTTTTAAACCTATACACTTGAAACCTTGTTAGACAACATAGTAAAAAAGGTGATGGATCCCGCTGTGCTTGTTTGCTTTGTAGCCTTTTGGAGGCAACGCCAAGTAAAATGAAGCCCCAGAATAAATCCTACTGAACAGGAACATTTTCATGAATAACGTCTGCTACACAGCTTGCAAGTATTTGAACATTTTTACATCTCTGCAGCCAAAAACATGTGTTTTGTGTTCCTTCACATAAATCCCGCTGGTTATTTATCTGCATAAACCCTTCTATAAATTGCTCACTGGGCCTTGAAATGCAGCAAGCAGGCTCTTTGATGTATGTCTCAGTCACCAGGTGAATCAATCACTGCTGTGCACACCTTATTTACTCCCACGCAGGGAGAAGTTACCAGTCCCCTTTGCCAGAAAAGAGGGCAAAAAGTCAAATGGTTTTGATGGATGGATAAATGTCTGTGGGCTGAACCTCATGCACAGAGCTTGTTTATACTGAGTGTTACTAGCACTCCCTCCTCCCACTAGCTGATAAAATACTCCTCCATCCATCCTTCGGAAATATCCTTCAGACCAAGAGCCTGCACATGAATATTTGATCTCTTTGTGAGCTCCTTTTACACTACTGCGTTTCCTCCTGTGGTGGCAACTCCTCTCTGTACAGGAATAAGTAAAACATCAGCCTTATTCTGTGGTGTTAAGGTAGCATAGCAGTCTTGTTACAAACCTGCTCCACACAGAGGTGGTTCTCACTCTTCATCATCACAGAACCACATTTAGCTTTTATTCTGAGCCCTGTGAGTGAATAGTGTTACACTCAGCTGAGTAGCTTTTTTAATTGAGATCTCCCATTGTATTACACAAGGGATGTGCAGACTCATTGACAGGCAGGTAAGAGTCATCATCCTCAAGTGAGCTGTGCTGCTGACATGCTGTGTGATACTGTCTGGATCAAGGCATCATTGCCTCAGTTTCCTCATTTAAAATGAGAATGAGTCAGTGCAATAGGAAAACTAAGAGCATTCACTTTATGTTGACATAGCACTCATGTTGGCCACGTCGTCGGGTCTCAGTGATGACAGTCAGCCTGCATGTACAGTACACTCTAACACGTCACGCTTCTCCAGGGAAAGCAACCTCTTGTGAGTGCCCTCTCACCCCTACACGTGGCTCCTGCACTGCTGCTACGAGTTGCTGTGTCCCAGGGTGACAGCTCACATTAGCAATGTTTTTGTAGAGGGGGGCTGAAGGAACCGAGAAGTTGGAAGAGGGGAGAGGGAACCTTAGACAGCTTGGCCAGCAGTTCAGACACCTCCAAGTGTGACAGCCCAGAGCTTCTGTCCGCTGGCAGCTGCTGAGGAAGGAATTGGCTGGCCCTGGGAGCAGGCTACAATCTTTATTCAGGGGTCCCAACAGCAGCTGAACTGCTGATTTAGAGGGAATATGTGTGATTGATTTCATCCCTTCTTCAGCTAGATACAAATAGGCTGAGGCTGCTCTGGAGTATCTCAGGGGTAATTTTTCTGCCTCTGCACTGCTCCTGTGTAGTTAGCTTTGGTAGCCTCTGGGCTCTGTGCTTTCTTTTGACTGGTGGTGTGGGGTTGGACTTCTTTTACCAGATCCCACTGTTAGAAACAAAATGTTATTATTAAAGATGGAAATGTTTTTTTCAAGCCCCTTATTCTGTTTGATCACTCCAGTCCCATGAGACTTCTTGTGGGGTGAGGAATTTCTCGGTGACAGTGGGAAAAGTAGATGTGTGCTCACATGAATCATGGCCTCCCAAGGGGCCGAAATCCATGGCCTTCACATCCAGATGGCAAGCTACATCTGTGTTGCAGTAGGTGATCCTAAGCATAGAGTTTTCTATCTGTTCTGCCTGCCTGTGTCTGCTTTACCAATCACTTCTAGCTGCCTCTTAAACAGTACCCACCTGCTAGAAGGGCTTTGTCACATCAAACCCAATATACTTTGGAAGTGTTTTAGGCTTCAGCCCAGACACGCAGACTCTGTGGAAAAAGGAGATGGATCAATTTTTAGTGTGGCAGTCCATCCAGAGTCACTGATGCCAGGTTCAGCATGACGAGTCTCTCCAAGTGCTGCAGCAAGCTGACTGCTTCATGGTGGGGGCTTCCTGTATGTGTGGACAACATAGTGTATGTGACATACATGTCAGCTCATCTTTGAACATATCTGGAGTCCCGCAGCCATCGTCTGGGAGCAGCTCACAGCAGGGGAGTCTGACCAAGCTCAAACTCCTGCAAGAAAGGACAGAAACTGAGGGGCAGCAGGCATATCGAGGACATGCAGATCACACATGCAGATTCCTTCATGTCTCCTGTCCCTCTTTACATGCCAAGTTGAGATCTCCTGTTATCCACCTGAGAGCCAAGATCAGGCTCCCAAAGACCAGAGATTCCCAAAGAAGAGGGATGAGGCCCCCAAGTCCCCACCACCAAGCTCAGCACTGAGCTCTGCTCCCTCTGCCCCAGGCATGCCACTGCAACGCCATCCCACTGAGGCTTCCCCTTCACCACCCTCCCTCTCAGTAGAGGCAAGGACCGAGCAGATGGTGGAGACTGGTTCCTGTGCTGTGTTGTCCCTGGGCCCAGTAGAGGCAATCCCACTGGAGAGGGCTCGTGCCTGTGACACAAAGTAGCCCACCGCCTGGTGCACCAGGCATATACATGATGGCAGAAGCAGCCAGCTCCCTGGTGACTCCCTGGACAGGTGGCTCGTGCATCCCTCTGGCTAGCATCACCCTCCTTAGTTTGGGGGAGGACCTCTATCCCTGTCAGGGCTTTGCTGCCTCCACAGTGCTTTACAGCTCCCAGCCCTACTCCTGTCTCAGCCCTCCTGACCACTCACACTCTGCTGTCAGCAAGGAAACTTCACAGGCAGCTGAGAAGCAGTGAGACTGGAGACATTCATTTCCTTGGGGCTTAGCCTTGCACTTAGTGCCTTGAGCTTAGTCTCAGCTTTCCTGATGTCTCCTCTCCCTCATTCCACTGTGGCATTCCTGGTTCAGCATTCCTGTTATCCCCCAAAGATCATGAGTTTAAATAATACATTTAGAAGTAATAGTACTAATAATAGCAAACAAAGATATTTTCACTTGGGAATTTTCTTTTTTTCTTGGTTTTGAATCTCTTTTTGCAGCTTTTCTCTGCAATTGTGTGAGCTAGAAATGTGTTTTCATGGTGAGTCTCACATAATCACATGGTTCTGGGAGCTGGGCACCAATCTCTGGGAGCCCTGCTATTGAACTGGAGATCGGATGCGGAGTAAATAAATCTGCTTTTGATAGTTCTTGTTATTACAGCTTGGTTTAAGGCACACACATGGGTTTTCAGTGCATACATACAGACACACACATGTATGTGTTCGTCCTGATCACACACCTCTGCCAAGCACTACGTAAATACCCCAAGCACTGTGCACAGAGTGCCCAGCCCACTCAGTCTAAGCGGGGTGGCATTGGGATGGGGATTGATCCCAGTTGTCCTGAGCAGAGCAGAGCTCTGAGGGATGGCCAGCCAGGAGCCCCTCACATGCTGCCGCAGGGGGCCAGTGTTAGTCTGTTTTTTGGAAAGCCTCTAAGGTTGGTGTCAAACAGGTTACCAAACAGGAGAAGGCAAGCTTATGCTGACGTGCTGGGAGGTCCCCTTCTGAGCGAGGGGGTCTGGGAGAGGAGGCGTGCAGGTTTCCCAGGGAAAGCAGGAGTCACCAGCAAGCGAGAGGCACAGTCTGCTGGGACCCTTGGCAGTGGTCCTGCTGGAGGGCGATATAGGTGCTGTAGTGGTCTGCGAGATCCCAGCAAGTACATCAGATGTGTTCCCACATCCAGTTTCTGTATAAGATTGCCTTTGCCATAGAGGCACTGATCTCTGGCCCCCTCGCCCAGTGGCTCCCCCTTGCCCAGTGACACCCCCACGCCATCCCACACTCCGCAGCGTGATGGCCTTTATTAATGCTGGATGCCTGGACGAGAGCTCACCCCCCGGCCATTGCCCAGCACAAAGCACAGCCTGTGCCAACACCAGGCCTGGCCCCAGGAGAAACACTGTCCCTCTCCATCTGTGCCAGCAGTGAGATGGTCCCCAGGAGAGGCTGAGAACACGGGGGCTCTTCACCAGCCCTTCCAGCTCACCCTCACTGCTGGCTCAGCCTGCGGCACTGGGGCTGTGCTGCCAAAGGTCTCTGGGGCTGGCTGTCCTGATGGGGACAATCAGGGCAGTGTACTGGTGAGCCTTGTCCCATCCCCAGCAGGGTGGGAAAATCCCAGAGGAGTGGGCTAGCGTTCAGCAGCATGTCGGACACCCTTTGATCTCAGAGCACAAAGCAAAACAGGGCAGTTATTGATTCGTGTTTGAAGCAGCTCTGGGCTCTGCCCAGCCCCCTTTCAGATCCATGTGGTGTCTATCATGCTCTTCTTGTTCAGACAGTAAAACTTGATGGTGCTCTTTCACCACAGCCTTGCAAAGGGCTGGGTCCAGCCTGCCTCTGCACGGAGCAGCCTGGCTGGCGGTGCAGCCGTGGGACCCTGCTGTCCCCTGCCGGGCATCCTCAGCACGGCTCGCAGCGCTGCCCCAGGGTTGGAGACTCCACAGGACAGTGGTTACAGCAAAGGCAGAGGGGGCATTTAAGATTTTCTCTCCAGCTCTGCGGCTTATGTGGCTTCAGGCACCCTAGTGCTATGTTTTTTCCCTGCCCCAAATGAGGAGGGAGGTCTGCCAAGCTCACGTCAGGATGTTCTTGGTTCATTCAGACTGGTTTGGAAAGCCGTAGGCCACTGGTGATACAAGGCAGAGTGAAACTCCTGCTGACTGTATGGAGATGTTTGTACCCAGTGAACCCACAGCTGCAATTCATTGGTGCTTCCAATCAACTGGGTCCATATACCATCAGCTGGCTGTTGTGAAAATCCATTTCCTCTCCATGAGAGGTGACCTGGTGGAAGTAGGGCACGTGGAGGTGGCACATGGCACACTGCAAAGGCTCTGGGAAGCTGCCTGCTGGCTCCTGTCCTTTGGTGGTCAAGGGAGAGCATTGGTGTCAGTCTGTCTTGGAAGGAGACCCCACCTTCGCTGCTACCGCTCAGAGAGGAGACTGAGTCTGCCAAGCAAAGCTGCTTGATGTGGCAGTTATAGCTTAAGGCTTAGAGAAAGGAGGGGGGGAAATAGCAGAAGCAAACTTCTGGAGCATTGTGCAAGGTAATTTGGGAACCATTTTTACATGATGAGCGGAGAGCTGAGAATAGTTGAGTGAGTGAAACATGTTCCCATAGGTTTTGGCCAGAGCATGGCTTGTGGTGCCCTGTGCCCTGTGATGGGAATCGCTCACCACAGCACTCTTGCAGCACCAGCACTTCTCAGAGGCAAGGCATGAGATGTGTGCCGCTCCCCTGCAGCCTTCCAAGGGCTGCCACTCAGCACAGATGCTGCACTGTGGCCTCGGTCACAAAAAAAATGACTGCCGTGGCCATGCCACAGAAAAACGACTTAAGTGTGAGGAGAAGATGAAGATGAGGACTAACATCACCATGAAACCCTAACACTGAAATAAAATCCTGTCAAATCAACCCATATATCACTGGAAGCAGACTGTAAATGTGAATCCTGGCTGCCAGCCAAAGTGCAAATGGCAAGCCTCTGTGTAAACGGCTTAATGTGCAGGGGGGACCACTGCTATTACGTGCCCCAGAACAAGCTGTGCTGGTGCATAGGTTTTGCAATGTTGGTTACAGGCTATTGAACCCCTCTAAGGTCATAAGTTCTCAGTCCTCTTCTGACTGCATAAACTCATTTTTAAAAACCTCACCAAAACACACTCAAATGGCTCACAGCTTCATTGAGGGTATCTATCATCTCCCTGCTCGAACAAAGACAGAACAGGAACAGACCCCTCTGCCAAGAAAAATCAGGTTCATGTGAGGTTGCTTTCTAGGAGCACTAGCCATAAAATTCCTAAATGGAAGAAAGGAGCTGCTAACGGGGTGTTGGTACAAAGCACGTCTGAGGATACCTGTCCTGCTCACTCCACGCTCCCCTCCTGGGCACTGGAGTGAGCGAAGCACTAGTGCACCAATGAACAGTGAGCGGAGACCTTAAGTTACTGCAGGCTAAGGGTCTCCCCAGGCAGGGGACAAGGACCTTCATGAAAACTGATGTAGGTCCACTCAGAGGATGGAGGTTGGGCAATAGCTAAGGGAACATGGGAGGGAGACAGTAGGTTTAAATTGTTAACCTATTAATCTGCCTTTCCAGAATAGATTCTGTTCCTCCATCACCACCACAACCCATGAATTTACATTTATTTTAAACCCTGGGGCTTGTTATTCTCCTGAAAGGAAACATTGCTGTCAAGGGCACTTAGGCAAAGTCATTTAGTTTCTGAGTGAGACCTCAGTGCAGTCTAATAAGAACTCCAGAGTAACAGCCCAGCACACTGCAGTTCCCAAGTTGGCAATGGGGACCCCCACCATGGGAGGAGGCAGCGGCTTGCTGCAGTGAGAGGTGCTGGGTGCTGCTCAAGGTTGGGTGCTGACAGTGCTCAGGATTGCACTGTGGTGTTTGCTGCTTTTCTTCAAGCCAAAGCTTGTGGCTTTAAGTGTTTCTGAAAGACTCTTATGTCTTCCTTTCATCTGCTTTTTAAGTAGTTTTCTAGCTTTCACATTTGTAAAGAAACACCTGAAATTCAGTACATCAATGTTAAAAAAAAAAACAACACAGCAAAGAAAAAATGCATCCAGACTGTTTGCATGATCTCAGAGCTCCTAAGCCACTCTGGTGATTTCTGGAAGTGTAGGGTGCTCCTGGAACCTGCAGTGATGTGTCGTGGGAGGACACAGGGACCCTGTGGGAGTGGGAGTGGGAGTGCGGCAAGATGCCCCAGCTGGGCTCTTCCCCAGCCTTCGTGTGACCTTCCCCACTGGTGTGCCTCTGTTTCCCTCTTTGTGTCTCTCTTGAAAAGGAAGTTTTGACACATTGCTGAGTCAGCAGTTGTGGAAAACCCATAGTTCTTTCAAACACCCACGGTGGTAGAAGAGGAAACAGGATCACCCAAAGGCAGTGCCAGTGCTGCAAGGCAAAGACCCCTCAGAATGCTCTGGAAGCCATTCTCCAGTGGACTTTTCCATTTTTTACATCGAAAATGTGCTCTGCTCCCATACTTTGGCATTATTATCTGCTGCAAAATCCTTGTCACCCACCACCTTATAAGTGTTCAGAAAAACACCGTGTGCAGTTATTTACAGGAATCATTTCATGAGCTTAGGCATTTGTCTGCCCTGGGAAAATCCCAACCTGAAATACAGACCAAGATCCTGTGGAAGAAAAGCTGTTACTGTGCCCTTGGACCAAGCCATTTCTACCCCCAGGACACATCAGTACAACACATACTGGCCAGGTTTGGCTTTGTGGTCTCAGGCAGGTGAGAAGAGACCATGGGAGACAGGCTCGGCCAGTTGCCATCTCCCCGCAGGGCTGCCTGTGAGTGAGCTGAGTGTGATTCACCCAGCCTCTTGCCCGCACTACTGCCAGTTTCACAGCAAGCGCAGTGAGGGGCAGGGGCTGCAGGGTCTCACCAGCCGCCGTGGAAGGTGAGCTCACTGACCTGTGAACCCATGGCCCCACGGGCACCAGATGTCTGCGCTCCTGGCTGTCGGGACTGCGCGGTTACTCACACACCCCTCCTGCCGGGACTGCAATGCCCAGGTGCTGCTGCCGACTCTGCCTCTTCCCCGGACAGCAGGAAATGGGGATCAACTCAGTGATCCCCAGTGAGCTGTGCCATGTTCAAGCATAGAGGAATGTGGCAGGCCAGCGCTGTCCCATCTTGCCCTTCAGATATGCCTAAGGCTGCTCCTCTCCAGAGGCAGTGTGTCCTGCAGAGACAAGCCAGGGCCCCCAAGCTGCCTACCAAATCCAATACAAAGAGGCCAGAGTACCTATGCACCCCACTCCACCTGTCAGGAGGCTCTTGCGACCCTGATGCTGTTCAAATGGCGCTGGCGACTAAATCACAGAAATACACTTCAATGAGGTTCCCAAGAAGAGAAATACACATCTCCTCTGCTATGGTGGGCCTGGCTCTGTTGGACCCTTGGGAATAGATCTGATCTTCTTGTTCCTGTGGTTGCACATCAGCCTGGATGCTGCCTGAGCCATGCTTGTCAGAGCCTGGCAAAACCTGGGCGGTGAGCAGCAGCAGCAGCTGTGGCGAGGGGCTCAGCTGGAGGAGGCAGGAGGGCTGGGGTGCCCTCGGAGCTTCACAGCTTGCCAGAAACCTGCCGTGCTCTCACCAAGAGCAAACATCGCCATCCTCACAAATGGTTAACCTGCAGGGAGCTGCACAGCACTAATGACTTCATATGCGTTTAATCAGCTTGGGCTTCCAGAGCCTCCTCCTCGGGAGCAGGAGAGGCCGTGCACCCCGGGTGCAAATGCTTCCAAAGCCGCACCCCCCTTACCAATCATTAATCACTGGGCCAGCAACGGAGCAAGCGGCTCACGACAAGCAAGCAGGAAAGGGCCAAGTCTCGGCAGCCCCCGGGAGCAGTGAGAAGCAGCGGTGACCGGTTCCCTGCGGTGGCAGCTGGCTCTCCCACCACCCTCCCCTGGGAGGGCCCAGCAGAGGTGGCCAGTCCTGCACGCACTGCCCTTTCCTTCAGGAAGTTCACTTGGTCCTGGGCAGGGGGTCTCTGCCTGTGGCTGGGAGCTGCTGCAAGGTGGGGGCTCTGAAGAGGAGCTTCTGCCTCATTGGCACCGCTGTCTTCATCTCTTCACCATGCGGCACGAGGTGCTTTGGAGTGCCCTGGAGTACACCTGCCGATTGCTGGGCATCTCCACCGCAGCAGGTAAGAGCAAGCTCTATTTCTCTTTGGCACTAAAAGGTGCTGAGTGGGTGTCAGGACCCCTGAGCTGTCTCCCTGCCTTTGGCCAGGTGCAGCCACTGCCCCATCCTACGAAGGGGACAAGGAAACTTGCTCACTTTTGCTTTGGGACCCAGTGAGGGAGAGTGCTGGGTGCTTGGCCAGGGTCTTTCCAAATGCTGTGGGAGGCACAGTGAGACATCAGAAAAGAAGAGCCAGCACTCAGTATGGCAGAGGATAAGCACAAATGGAAAACTAAATCATATTATTGTAAAACACACATGGGTACAGACAAGATGTGAATGAGACTGAAAAGCAGAATACTCATGGCTGTGCAAAACTGCCAGGCTGCTCTGTGGGGTGCGAAAATGAAGGAGGAGCTCCTTGTGCTGCACACAATGAGGTGTCCTGTGCCAGGCAGGACGGAGAGGTCCCAGCCATCACGCACACTCACTGCCAAACACTGCTCTGCCTGTGTAGCAACCCATCAGGGAGCAGGGTCAGGAAGCAGCCCAGGTTATAGCTGCAATACAAACATCATAAATTCACCCACCTGGCTAGTTGCACCCTCTTACCCGCTTCCAGGGGCTGCTTGGGACCAGCGTGCTCTGGGTTTGGTGACACAGCCGAGGACTCGGTTTCAGGTGAAATGCAGGTATTTTGAGCTGGATGTTTCAGGCACAGTCTCACCGAGAAGGACTGAACTGTGGTGAATAACCCTCTCACATGGGGCATCTCTGGATGGACATGGGGAAACAGCTAACACAGAGGGCTCAGGGGTTCACTCCAGCAACGTTACTGACTCTCTGTTACAGGATAGGACAGACAGTGCTCTCTGCCTCAGTTTCCCCATCAGTAAAGCAGAGACCAAAGTGTCTGATTTGCCTAAAGGCTGGAGGTGTGAACTAGAGGCTCCTGGTGAGAGGTGACTTGAGGTGGTGCCTGTGGTTCCTATGTCAGACCCGCGGGAATTTCAGATTCAGGCACTGCAGAGTAGGTTGCAGCAGGCCCTCCTACCTTTGCATTTCCTTTATCAACTGCAAACAGCCATGAAAGACACTTTGCTCATGTCAGGAGCAAAGTAGAAAGCACACAGGTCAGCTGAAGAGAGCACAGGTCCCCAGGGACACCCAAAGCCCAGCTGGGACACTGGAGGCTGTGCTCTGGAATGTGCTTTAAACAACCGATAATGATAACAGGCAGAGATTTGAGTCTCTGAGTTTATACAAACTCCCAGTAGATAAGTGCACATCATGATGAAACTGCAACAGATAGGAGCTGGGGCACAGATTTAACCAGCAAATGCAAATCTCTTCCTTTCTCCATCCCCATCCCCCTTGGGCCCACCTGAGCCCCATGCTGGTCATATTTTCTGCAAAAGCTCCAAGGAAGCTCATAGAGACCTTCCTGGGAGAAAACATGACCTTGTTGCCATGGGAAAACTAAAGCTAAAATGGCAAAATTGAAAGTAGCTTAAAATTTGGAAGTGTCTTAGTGGAATATAATCTCTCTTCTGCTTGTTTTCTTTCCATCATTTTGCATCATCTGCACCTTTTTCTGTAGTTCTTCTTGAAATGAGCAGTGTAGTTGTCTCTCTGCTGAGCATCAGAGAGTGTAGACAGCTGCACTACCAATGTCTGTGCTTTTCCAGAGCTCCAATGCATTTCCAGTACCACCTGACTTTCCCAAAAGGCCACTGAAGGAATGGGAGGTGCCTATGGTTTATTCCTCTGTGTCTCAATGGGGTAAGAAAACAGCCTGATGCAGTGTTCAGTGCCTGATGAGGTGTGTGAGGTTTTTGCATGAAATGGAAACCATGCAGAAGGGAATCCCATGGGTTTTGTTTGAAAAAAAAAAGATACGAAAGGGAGAGGAGAGTGCATTAGCCTCACTAATTGATTCTGAGAAGGCCTGACCAGCTCCATAAACTGCTTGCAAACACGGAAGGTTACCCACATAATAAAAACTTCCCCTTCCCCCAGCATCCTGGAATGTAATGACTGTCTGCAATGGTGGGGCTGTGGGGTTTCTTGTGTGTGAGAAATCAGACAGCCCTGTCGTTGGCAGAACCTCATGGCAAGTTAGCGAAGAGGGATCAAACAGCCCCACGATTCGCTGCAGTCTTTGGAACATCTCTGTAGTTCAGAGATTTTAGGCCTTGTGATGTCTGCATCTAGGAGAGAGTCCGCACTTAATTCTCATGCTTTCGACCATTTAATTCCTAATCATGTGCCTTTAGCCACATGGTTTGGATAAGATCCAAATCAAGGCAGCGACTAGTCCAAACAAACACCTTGGAAACAGCTCTTTGCTTCTTGCAGATTCTTCATCCAAACAGCTTTGTGTATAAAGCAGAAGCTGTGCAAAATGAGGAAACCTTCCCATCCAGAGCAGAGACTCGTGTAACAGCTGAGCTGTTGAATTCCGCATTCATCTGCAGGGAATGAATGAATGACGGAGTGAATGAACTCCACATTTGTAGGGAAGTTTATAAAGGAGGGTCCTCAGTCATGAGATAGCAAAGGACAATAGTTTGCATGTAGGATTACACAGCTCACACAGCTTCACAGCCCTCTGATGAGACTGGTTTCCCCGTGCCTCTGCTCAAGGCTGGAGAGGCAGCCTCCGTGGAGGAGGGCAGCACCTGAGCCCCATGCTTTCCCCTGGCTGACAGGTGCCAGCGGCTGCGTGTGACACAGGGGGAACCAAACCAAGACCGCGGCACCCTGGCAAGGATTTGCTCGGCCGGGACAGGACAGCTGTGTGCTCAGGCACAGACCCTCAGCATTGACCCACCTCACAGGCTTGATGGACACTGGTCTGCACCCCCATTTGGGAGCCTTTCTCCATCCTGGGGCAAACCACAGCTCAGATAAATGAAGCCAGCTGGCACCTCAAGCCTTGGCCAGCGTGCATTGAGCAGCACCAACAGTGAACTTCCTGAGCACCAGTGGATGGGCAGGGACTGCTCAGTGAGATGTGGAGACATCAAGTGCGGACAGGAGTGCAGTTACTGCCTAGAGCGGTGCCCTGGCTGTGAGAGCTGGGCTCTGCTCAGCCCCACGCCGCTGGCACTTGCACACCGTGACTGGCCGGTCGAGTACTGACCAGCTTGTTGCAGTTGGTGCAAGGCACTTCATTTCTGCTCCATTTTGGAAATAGTCTTGTGGGGAATTGAAGGATGATGAAGGAAATTTTCCATCCCCTGAAGCTATTGGCCCCCAACATCCAGTTCAGGGAATATTTTAGCCTTGCTAATACTCTTAATCCCCCTTAAACTGACTCCCCAGTGTGCTGTGCTGGCCAGGGCACTGAGGGGTTGTTCATTGCCTGTTTTTAATCTGCCTGCTCCCATTACATGTTTTTCTGTTTGGCTAGCAAAGGATCTTGATGCCATGGCTACAGCCCTTTGTGAAGGCAGCTGGCATGGTTTCCCTGTCCTGCTGCTGCCCTGCAGCCATGTGTTGGGTGCAGGAGGCCTGGGGACTGAGGCTGGCAGGCACTGGGGGGACCTGGGCAGAGAGGTCTCCAAACGAGGAGGGGACAGAGGTGAATGGGGCAGTGGGAGGGAAGTCCCTGTGGCACACATGATGGAGCAGTGTGGCAGGGGGTGGAAGGGACACAGGACGCTGCTGCTCACCTCCCCGAGCTGTCCAAAGCCAGTTGGTATCCCCAGAGCATCTCTCCCCAGCCCAAGCAGTGGCAAGGCTGATGTGATAGGGATGCAGCTGGGATGGGTTTCTGGGCTTTATGTCAAGGCCGGCATTCAGCTCTGCCCTCCCTGGGCTGGTGTGTCAGCATGAATCACTGGTGCTGGCAGTCCTAATGTGCTGCAGAGTACTGGAGGAGCAGCCTCGCCAGCCCCTGGGGAAACCAGGAATCAATCCTGGGAGCTGGTAGGGCACCAGAGAGTCGGGAACCAACCCTGCAGTCAGCATCTTTCCTACCTTCTCTTTCTAGTGCTGATCGGTGTGGGCATAGAAACTCTGCAGCGAGGACAGTTCAAAAGCCTGGCTTTCTATCTGCTGTGAGTATTTTTGCCATTGGAGTCAGAGCTGGCGGGGGTGACGCGTTCAACCCCTCCACCCTATGTAGCACCAGACTAGACTGCAACAGCAGCAGGGAGCAGTGTCCAAGGCTTTGGGGAATTCAGATGTCCATATTTACGTTTCAGAAAAGTAAGCTATTTGTGTTAGAGAAAGAGATGCTACTGCATCACCCATGCTACTGCAGACTCAGGCAGGCCAGAGGTGACCCTGGCTGCAGGTTGACCCCCTGGGAACAGAAGGGCTTTGAACTCTCCTCCACAAACCAACCAAGTTCAGATACGAGCACACAGACTCTGTCGTGGACTGGATAGTAAATCCTGCCCTTCTATGCCCCTTCTGCCAGCTGGAGAGCATGCTCAAGCCCAGCCCTGCCTTCCTGACAGCTCCACCTTTCAGTTTTTCAGGGGCTGCAGTTACTGTCTGTGAAGGCTTCTTCTTTATCAGTTTGTTCCTGGAGATGTGCGTCACGTGAGTAGACCCTGTACAGTCTTCTCCAGCCTTGGTGGGACCTCCCTAAGGCCACTTGCCCTTTACAGGCAACACCAGACCTAGCTGACCTGCAAGTGCCAGAACAAAGGTCCTGCCCCTAATGCCATGGCAAGGGCACTCGGGCAGGTTAGGGGAGGTAACTCGGGCCATGTCCACAGTCAATTAATCCTGTGTTTTAACCCAAGATTGTGCCAAAATTTGCTAAGCATCAGCATGACAAACCCTGGTCTGCAGCATCTGCTTAACACACAGCACGAAGCCATGTAAGGTACTGGGGTTGAGGCAAGAGCCAGATCCCCATGGTGAGCTGCAGCTCCCTCCCGGAGACAGCGCAGAAGTTTAAGTTAAAATGTAGAAAATCCTCATGTACTTCTCAGAGGCTAAGCACTTCTGCTGTCTTTTAGCACAAATTCAAAAGCCCCCATAGCTTAGAGGCAACAGCTTACTCCAGCTAACAGGCACTCAGTTAGCGGCCAAGTGGGCAAACACACCAAGGAGAAATGGCCTGAGATGCTGACCTCTGGCAGAGGTAGCTCCTGGCCCCTTCTCCCCATGGGAGAGGCTCAGGCTTTGCTTACCTTCCCTGATCAACACACAGGCTTCCCAGAAAACCAGAGTGAGGACCTGCACATCTAAATAGATGATGGTTACGTCCAAATTTTCTTGCCACATTCTTGGTGCCACTTCCCACAAGGACCTCTGTTTCTCTCCCCAGATACGAGTCCGATTCCCTGGCACAGGCCTGCTGGAAGCGAGCTAGACGCCCAGGGAGCTTCCAGAAATTCCTGGGGTACACGCTGCTATCAGTGGCTTGCTTCCTGCATCCCGTCCTCGTCTGGCATGTCACCATCCCTGGTGAGGAGCCCATGGTGGGGTGGGGAGTAGCACAGATGGAAGAGGAGTACGGTTTGTTGAGGGCCAGAGGGGGCGGGGATGTATGGGGTGCTGGACTGGTTGCAGATGGTGCTGAGCTACCTAGACCAAGCACTGCTTGGCAAGCTCTTCACCTTGCCCCAGCCCTCAGTCAACATGGCCTTCTCCCCAGGGTCCATGCTGGTGCTCACTGCCCTGGCCTACTTCCTGCTGAGCAAGAGGAGAAAGAACCCAGGGCACAAAGAGACACATCCCCAGGCAGGCCAGTACGTGGACCCTTCAGCCACCATGGCAGCCCCAACCATCGCTGGTGACACTGAGCAGACCTACACCTTCCACGGGGCCCAGAGGGAGCAGCACCGCTCACTGCTGGGCCACATGAAGAGCATCCTGAAGGGCAGCAAGGACAGGAGCCCGGCCCCAGTAGCTCCTGCCCAACCAGCAGCCCCGCCAGCTCCACGCAAGCAAGTGCACTTCCAGGAGAAGGTGGTGCAGATCATCCCCTCTGTCAGCGACAGCTTGGAGGATGTGGGGAGTGAGGCTGAAGAGACCACGTCAGACACAACGCCCATCCTCACCCCACCTGAAACCCCTGTCATCCTTGCTCCCCTCAGCCCCACAGGCCTCTTCTGAGACCTCAGCAGAAATGAGGACAGGACAGACCTGCTACCCCTGCTGCTGGCATCTCTCCTTGCCGTTCCAGCAGCCAAGGGGTCCCAAGAGGTGGCCCTCCTTGCCCTCCTTGCCTCCAGGGTGACAAATCTGTCACCCCCTTTTCAAGGGGCTGCCCACCCTACAGGGCCCCACATTTTGTGACAGCGCCAGTGGTGGTCCCCAGCCTCTGCAGCACCATGGCCAGGGAACAGGCGGTCTTTCAGCCAGGGTAGTGCCAAGACCGTAAGGTTTCTGCTCCCATGGCCTCACACATGGGTCATCCCTCTGTTACAGCACTACACATAGCAGCCATGGTGTGTGCCTCCCATGAGGCAGCAGCAGGCAGGAGGAAGAGAGACTGCCATCCCCTCAGAGCAGCCTCTGCTGCAAGCAGTTGTCTCCCTACTGCTCTCACTACGTGTGGAAGCGCTCATGGCTGGGACAAATCCAGCACAGGGCACCACAGCCTGCAGGTTCCCTTACAGCACCTGCACCAGATGCAGCAGGCCCATCTAAAATGTCATTTCAGAGGTGGGCTGAGACCAAGCACACCTCTGGGGCTAGCACCCACTAAGTGCCCTCCCTTGAGATGTGCTCCAAGCCCAGCAGAGAAATCACGTCTGACCTTGGGGACACCTGTGCAGGAGCAGGGAGGACCCTGGGGCTTCCTAGTGTCCCCTGTCTGGACATCTCTCTTGAGTTAGAAGAGCTTTGGGGTGATACAGCAGCTCAGTTCATGAGGGTCAGCACCTCATTGGCACAGCAAACCGTATGTAACTCCCTATGTGTGTTAATTACGGGCCCTGGAGGGCAAAGGCAATAATAAAGTTACAATGCTATCCCACCTGTCCCCTCCATGCCAGCTCTTCCCTGAACCCTTTACGTCTGGCTTAATCCTACCATATATCCTGCGCTTTGAGGACCATTCACCTATATTCAGGTATTTCTCTCCTGTTCAACTCATCACCTTGGTTCTCTCCCACCTGAGGACTAAGGCTTTCTGATTCCAGATGGCAAACGCCATCTGTGCCTGGCAGATACCATCACCAAGACCTTCTCATCAGCATCAGGCAACTCTTTTGGCTGCACATAGGAAAGAGCTCAGGTGGCTGGGTTTTCTTGAACAAGGGACATGAGGCCCCACTGTCCCCACTGCTGGGATGAGGAGCTGTAACTCCTCTGAGTCCAGACACAAATCATTGGGGTGAGGAGGTGATAAGGAGAGAAGATCCTTAAGACCTGCTTAGACTATTTATAAGGTAGAAGCCAGTGGGGCTGGCTGTTTTTCTTGGAAATATATTATTTCTTATATTTAAAATCTCAGCTCTCTGAGTCACAATCACCAGGTTCATTTGGGAAAGCAGTGTAGTTTGAAGCGTGAAAATGCAACCTGTAAGCATTCAAAAATCAGAAGGTAATTGAGATAAGAAGCCAATGCTGCTTTTTAATAAACTCTTTTTAAGTGACTCCTAATTTGGGAGATAGATGGAAAGAATGTGGAAGATAGTGACTCACACTATTTGACTGCCTGTGCTTGATAATGAAACTCTGTCCTCAAGAGCAGCTTATGAATGGTTGCACACACTTGCCATTCTACAACCAGACACTAACAAAGAGATTTTGTTGCGTCACCAACATTTACAATGATAGCTGGTATCAATCTGTTCTAAATACGATAAATGGATTAGAGACCTCCTCCTTCTGGCTGGATAAATTAACCCTCCACCCTGTAATTGTGTGCTGAGAAGTCACATACACATCTGCCTTTAGGGAGGTTTTGCACCTGCAAAAAGGTCTTCAGAAAATTGTGCCCATTTAGAGCCTAACATTGCACGACTGATGGCAGCAAGCCCAGGATCTGGCCACAGCTCCACTCTCAAGCTAGTGTATCCATCACATTAAGACATAAAAATAAAACTTTCTTCTAAAGTTGGTGGACAAACAGCATAACTGCATCAACAAAAGTTCTGACCCAGCGTGCTAACAGGGTATCCACCCCTGCCAGCTCTGCCCAAAAGGCTGTGCTCAGAGCTGGCTCCCCTGGTCCATCGCACATCTGTTCTGCTCTCATCAGCAAGCTCAGCTTTCTGCATCATCCAAGCTCAGCTTTCTGCATCATCCAAGGCTCTTCTTTGAACATTGCGTAACTAATTACAGACACAGAGATAAAGTTTATTGAAAAGGCACTGGTCCCAATAGATTAAGTGATCTGCTGACAAAAAACTACATTTCCCCAGCTTCCTCTCTACCTCTGAGCAAAGCTCCAGGGCAGCCTGGGTGTGGACAGCTGCTTTGTGACAAATTTTATCCTTCAGCCCTTAATCAGCCCCACGCTTCATACGGGTGGGGCATCAGGGCCAGCTGGTAAGGGGAGAAGCAATGTGATGAGAGCATCTATGGCACCTTGAAGTGTGTGGGGAGCAAGTTTCATTGCTCTGTGAAATGCATAAAATGACTTTGTAATCGTTAGAGTCTGCAGAATTAGGTATTTCAGTTTTTAGGCTCATCTTTTGAAAGTCTGCTGTAGGTTTACCTTAGGAAGCAAGACTAGAGGAAGCTACAGGTGAGATGGTTCTTCAGCCTTCCTAGACATAGCAGTGGACCTGGTTGCTTTTCTTGCTTCCTCCGTTGTGTTGGCCTGGCTCTTCTCCACTCCCACAGCTAGTTGGCTCAGGAGATGAAGGAAAAAAGCTGCTACACTTTTCTGGGGTATTAAACTGCCTGTTCAGTTAAGGTCTGTGGCTGGCTCACCCTGGAGTGTGCCAAGAGCCTGCACGAGGGCCAGGGAAGCACTGGGATCACAGAGCTGGGGGCAGGATGCTCCAGAAGCAGCTGAGCTGTGCCCCAAACAGCAGCAGACGGGTGCTCTTCTTCCATGGGGGCTGAGCTACTCCCGGGGTCACCCCTGCCAAGGAGCCTGTTTGTACATCCTCCACTGCTCCTCACTACTCATCCCACCCCTGGTCCTATCTGCCAGCTCCATCACCTGACAGAGCTTGTTAGCTCAGAGGAAAAATAATTAGGAAAAAGAAAGTGGGTTGCTATCTTCTGGGGTAATGAGCCAAATAAATTCATGGAAGGAAGGGCCAGCCACAAAATGAAGGGGATGAGGGATAAAAGCACCCCTTTCAGAGGCAGCAGGCTGTTAGAGCAGCTCAGCTGCCTAAAGAAATGCAGCCTCAGGCTTTCTTTAAAATCCCAGTACAAAGGAAATGTTCAGCCGCAGAGGGTGTCGGATGACTTTGCAGAGGGCACAGAAATTATTTGCTCAAGTGTGCACTTCTGTGTTGGCTCCCCTCCCTACATCCAGCTGTGTGGGGCGTCCTAGGGGCTAGTGAAAGCACCAGAGATGCTGTAGAGAGCTGTTCGGGGGCCCGGATGTGAAAAACTCTCATATATGTGAGGTAAGTGTAGGAAAAGAAAAAGAGAAAGAACTTGACACTATTAACTGTGCAGTGCAGTGATATCTGAATTTGAGCTGCCTGAACTGTAAGTCCACACAGCACCACATGAACAGTGCTCTATAATTTTTGCCTGCATTACAGTTAATTAATGATACAGCTAATCAGGTTAAAGCACTGAGCTAGTGTTGAATGTATAAAGCTATAAACTCCTATGGATTCACATACTGAAAGGAAACAAGATGAATCACCCAAAAGAAATACATGTGTAAGGTGAAGCTCTGTGAGGTAATCCTGGTAGAAATTATTTTCTTCAAAGTCTGCTCCAAAGATTTCCTTGCATGAGGAAACATTTGACTGCTTTGCATGTACATCTGCATTAGAAACACTCTATAAATGCCACTTGACCTCCACCATCACAGCTTAGTCATCTGGTATGTTGCAAACAATTACTCAATTTTCAGTATTTTATGAAGGCAAAAATAGATTTCAGTGCAGGCCTTGGTTACCACTCCTCTCTGCCTCCAAGGCACACTAGCAGGAGTAGCTGTTGCGCAGGCTGGAGGGCAGGTACGCGGCCTGCCCCACCGCTGTGCTCCCACCTTGTGCCAGGTGCTTAGATGGTCGCCCTCCAAACTCCCCAGCTCACCCCAGGGACTCGGCATCCCAGTTTCTCTGAGCGCTGCTCCCTATTTCAGAAATGGATATGAATGGTTTATCCTTACAATAGCAGTGTTTGGAAAGTAAGGTATATTTGGAGAGAAAAGTGTTCAGTTTCTGCAGTGTCAGTACTCAAAATCAGAAATGCCCAGCTGGTACCTGCAAGTGCAACGCTTGCAGCAGCAAACACTGGTGTTGGCATCAGTGGCATGGGTGGCTCCTAATTCAATACTGAGTCATATCCACATGCAGGAGAGGACCTGTCTCCACTCAATTACAAATGCTACATGCTCACACACCTGCAACCCTACCACTCCTCAGCCCTGCACCTTCTCCTGTCCCATTCAGGAGATTCTCCTGTGTGCTGGGCCAGAAATGCAGGTTCTGTTTTGGCTGGATTCCTGAATTTTGTCCTGTGCAGGAAGTTACAGGAACCAGAAACCAGGTCCCAAACCTAAGATTCCTCAGACCTGTCAGCTCTCTTATCTGCTTGGCATGGCATGGGCAAAAGCAAGAATCTGACTTCCAGATGCCATACAGCAGCTTGCATACCACAGCTGAAATTACTGCACTTGGGTTTTATTCTAGTGAATGATTAAAGTACCTTTAGGAAACTAATTCTAGGCAGCTATTCACTCAGCATGTGACTTTATTAAATCGTGTTTTGCGGCGGTACACAAAACACCAGGAATCTGCTTTTCCAACCCAAGTCTTTGGATGACAGACTAAAGAGGGAATCCATATTTCAGACAGGGGAAAAAAAAAAAAAAAACAAAAAAATGAGTAAAAGAAAAAAAAAAATAAAGGAAGACTAAAGTTTCCTGGCAGCTCCTCCTCACCCCAGCCTGTACCTAAAGGGAACTTCACACAACACCAAAGGTAGTTCTAAATAGCATCTTAACACTAATGCCTATCCCACTCTCATCTCTTCCTTCTGTCCAGCCTCTCCTTCATCCCAACCTTTTACCCCCCCATGCTGGCCTCATTCAGAAGAGCTACTTGCAAAGATATATCATCCTCATCACTTCATACTAAACAAAATTATACATACCATGACATGATTGCACAGTTCCTCCCTGCCCTTATTCTTCTTCCACCCCCTCCCTCTCCAAAACTCCCCTGGAAGAGAGGCTGGGTTTGGTACTCACCCAGATGCCCAACCTTGCTTATCAGCCCCCGGCTCCCTGCTGGCACCCTGCTCCCCGGCTGCTGCATCCCCCACTGTGCCTGCCCTTGTTCTCCCTGCAAGAGCCATGCTTCCAGCTGCTGTTTTGGGTGAGGCTCTCAGCATTGCAGAGGGAGGGAACACCTATAAAATTGTGCCTAGAAGGAAAGAAGGAGGCAGCCGCAGGAGACAAGCCCAACAAAAGGAGACGGTACGGTAGCCCTAAGTAACTTGCTAAGTTTTTCTGTTGTTTTTGGGCAAACCTCACCTTCCAACTCTTGATGCCTGCTGATGTGCTCCAAATTTTGCACCCTAAAAAAGAAAGTTTGTTTTTTCAGCAACATTTTGTGCTAGACTGTATTACTTCCTTCAATAGCACGAGAAAACAGAAATACACAAAAAGAGCTTTACTGTGCACAAAACTGAGCTGAAGAAGCTCTTCTACATTGGCTACTCTCTCAGCCACACTCAAGGAGAATTTTCTGGGGGAATTTCAGACAGTGACAGTTTTGAATTTCATATAGTAGCACTACATTTCTCCATTTCAAGGTGGGAAAGCTTTGTCCAGATTCTCAGTCACCTCTTTCACTGTTGTAATATTGAGGAGACAGTCCTTAGCATGGCAGCAAGCCTGCCTCCAAGCCCAACCAGATGAAGGGGCCACATCCCATTTGATGTCACACTGCAGAGCTATGACCCAATCTATTAGGGATGCTCAGGTGTTCAGGAAGACTGAGGCTGTTAATGAATGTGCAGGTGTATTACAACACTTGGGTCCTCTCCATGCTCCCAGATCTGGGGGGTGAAGTCGGATGGGCCAGGCAACCTGAAGCTCTTCCCTCAGCATATATGTTTGTAGCTGCATGGCAGGGAAGCTTGATCTGGGAGATCCTTGAGGGGAAGAGAATTACACCTCTTAGCCACACCTTCCCTTCAAAAACTCAGGCCCAGACATGAAAGTGAACTCTGTCATATTCCTCTCTCAGCATCTGTTTCTCATGATGCATCTGCAAGCTCAGAAGAAATCATCAGCTTCATAAATGGAAGTCAAAGCATTTTCTCCAGCAATAGATATGTTATGTGTTTCACACTGAGACTGCATGTGGTCACAGTGTAAAAATATTACAATCTTGCCGTCAACATTTCTCATGTGGAAGTGCCATAAGAAGGAAATTGCAAACAAACTCCTGATGACTGGTTTGGAAATGGAGAAGGCTCTGCTGTTGTCGTTACTTCTCCTGGCTCTTATCCAGCGTTCAAGTATCACATTTACACTGTAATTATTTTATCAACCCCATGCTAACTTGTTTTATGATTTCTTCATTTCCAACTAGTAGTTACAGGCACAAACATTCCATCGTTCAAGCTGATGCCTTCTAAATCAAAACTGCAAATGAAAGCACAACGTAGTCCCTCTGCTGATGTATTTATCAGATAGTTATAAATACAAATTATCTTTAGTTTTCCTATCCTGATATTGTTTATAAGGTTGCGGTTTCCGTATGTCTTTGTTTTACACTTACATAGCACTTTCAACAATGGAAAAGCTGGCACAAAATGCCAAAATATTTTGCCTTGTGTCCTGCAGCTACAATTAAGAACGCCCCAAATACATTAATTACTGCATTGCTTTTCCCTGAAACAGCACCACATGTACGAGTTACTCCATCAATAGTGAACACTATTGTTTTAGAAAAGGTGCCGTGACAGATCATGCGATACAAACCACCATGCAAGGCAAAGGAGAACATACCGTATAGAATTTATATTGCCATGGGAATGTTATTGCAGCTATTGTTCTGGTTCTGCCCTGCGTTCTGTGTGCCATTCTGGACAGACTCTCTCCTTTCTTGTTACTTGCTTAGAGCTGTAAATGAGAGCAGAGAAACACCCAGAGTTCAGCTCCAGCTGCCCACTCACCATAGCATTTTCCGTGGTTTTCACTCTTGTGCAGCTGACACCTGTGAAATCCTCATACAACCACCCAGGACTGCATGGAGCGATCACGCAAAAGCTTCAGTTTTTTTACTCAGTAGTTTTATTGACAAAGGTAATTATTGGAGTTATTGACCCACAAGCAGCTAAGTCAGTAAAACAATTTTAAAAATCATCTTCGGCAATGTCTTAAATGTTTTTTTTTATAAGACTGTATCTCCCATGTTACTGGCATTCAGATGGGTTTTTTTCTTGCTAAAAAAAAAGATTATATGGCTTGGGCAAGCACAGTGAAAATTACAAATTGAATGGGATGCAATCAAAGCTAGTCTCAAGTAGAAAATCATTAACAATAATTTATAATCAAGTTTTGCCTTGTTTTCATGTAACAGTAATTAGAAATTACAAGATAAATTGTATTTCTGAAAACATTCATTTCTTTTCACAGTCTCAATGTTTCTTAATGCTGTAGTTAATAAGATGAAAGATACATTTATGAATAGCATTTTGTCTTTGTTCTGTCCTTTTAGGAAAAATCTGACATCTTTGAAAATTTTTCTTATGAAGCAGAGTAGGTGTGCATATGGTTCAATACCTGCACAGGATAGCTGCTAAGAACTTGGACTGAAGTAGAGTAGAATTTTAGGTTTACTGTTCTGTGGCTTATATTTCATTTGATCTATCTAACCATGTTTAAAATCTGATTAATCCAAAATAGTCATGAGAAACTTTAAGAGACCGGTGAGTTCACAAGTCTACAAATTTACTCTGCCTTGGATGAGTCACTCACAAATGGATGTGTAAAAAGCAGTCAGGAAGTAGGCAACATCTCAGAAATCACATCTACCGTACATACCTAATATCCAGAAAAAGACCAGAGACAAGTTTCTTCTATTAGAAAGAATATATTGAGTTTCAGGAGGATGCACGGGTCAGGGAACAGAGTAGATGGAATGGACTGGACTGGAAAGGAATAGCTTCAGCTAATACAAATGTAATTCTGATGTAGGTGTAATTTCAAGGTGCTCCTAGTAGAAAAGTGGAATTGCTGAGGGCTGTTCATTGACTGACCAGGGTTGATGACCAAAAGTAAATAGTAATTCTGTTTTAAAATTATGATATTTTCTCAAATGTACATTTTTCCCGCATCTGTTTGTCCCCTGTAAATTAAAAAAAAAAAAGAAGCCATGCCAGCTGCTGCATAGTCTGAAGATAGAGACCAATGGTATGACATTGAAATGTTATCTCTTCAGATCAGGAATCAGATTTAGTAAAAGAAATTCCATTACTAGAAGCATTGGGATTTCACTTGGGGTGTTGATCTGCCTGAGCACTTGATGGGATGTAAAGGTGTTTGGTGGACAGAAGTGGTTGTGAGGCAAGAAAATACATGTGAGGATCACGAAGGCAGAATAGAAGAGGATGCACAGGAAAGCTGAGAAGCAGGAGGAATTTATGAAAGGCTGAAGAGCTGAAACAGGATAGGTAGGTAGGAAAACATGACAATATACTGAAATAAAAAGCAAACATGAAGGACAGGAGGTGCTGAGGGACATGCAAGAAAACAGTGGGAGCAGAGGGCATTGACAGGGCTGCAAAGAAGACTGAAGTACAGAAGAGTAAACAAGGAACTGGAGACTGGCTAGGTTAGGAGCTGGCCTCATCTCATGAACAAGAAGAGTGTAAATGAAGATTTGTCTCATTCATCCTGAGCAGAAGTATGGCAACATATAGTTGGATTTGGAACAGAAATTGTCACATATATTAGGAGTGGTTCCTTCCCCCTCACAGACCAGAAGGCAGACTGAGAAAAGCAAACATAAGCAAACATGTGGAAACATGATAATTAATTACCCTGTATAACTTTTCCATCTGCTTTTTAATTTTGAAATGTTTTGAACATTCTGCAGTACACTGCTTCTTGCAGCATAGCTGTGCGGTTTTGTGGGAGGAGCAGTGGAACCCTGCTCACCACCTCACAGTGTGGATGGAGATGACTGATGGAACTCGGAGACAGTGCACCAGGGTGTGTATGGGAATGGCACATTCCTATAGCACCACGATTGCAGCTAACCCAGCTTTTCCTCAGGTCATACAGAAGATACCACACCTCTTCATGCTACGATTGTATTTAGCAAACCAGGTTCATCCTAAATGACCTCACTTATCTATTACTAATAAACAAGACAAATGTGCATTGCATAGTAAGAGACTGCTATTTCATATTGTGTTACTCCGGTAAATCCACATTGCTTTGATGAGAAATAGCAGGATGATTGCCTCCAATTACATGCAGTTACACTATTTCTGACTATGATTTCCCAAACAAATGCATGTGCGCATGCTGGGTAGCTAATACATAGTGCATTTGATGTTTCAAAGGCAGCAAACCCTCTGGAATGAGGACGCTAGCAGAGCTGACCTCTGCAGCCCCTGCTTTTCAGTTACACACACTCACTCAGGATGTGTTGCACAGATCTGCGCAAGCGCAATGGCCTGTTGCACATAAGGAAATGTGCTACGACTAGAAAAGTCTAGGAATAAAGTAGCCTAACCATCAGAGTTAGTACCAAAATCAAATATATAAGTAATGGGGCAAAAAAAAAAAAAACAACCCCTAAACCCCCCTTTAACCTGCACGACATCAAAGAATTGGATAAAAACTACAAAAATACCTATCAGGTGTTCTGAAGTACAAGAATAATATTACACCCTGTATGCTGAAACTAATACCTGCCATGCTTGCAGTAGCTATGAAAAACCATAATTTGAATTATAATGGTGTTACAAATTAATAACTTTATTAAGATTTTATTGAAAGGCTGGTTGGCTTTTCCATTGAAATTGCTGCTCCTGGAGTCATGTGAGGATAACAGACACCCAACTTCCGTTCAAAGAGATACCTCGGAGAAAAATCTTGAAAACCAGGAGCTCCTCATGATCCTGGAAAGCTCATGCATGGCTCTGAATGCAGAGAACTGGCTAGTCTGCATCACCTGTGAAAGGGAAAACTGTTCAGAATTCTTCTCATAAGTGACCTCTCACTTTTAATTAATCCTTTTTTTTCTATAATGTTCAGCTACAAATAGCGAACATTTTGCAGACAACAGATATTCACAAGTTTAACCAACTTGTGCCCATCAGCTGTCACAGATGGAAAGCTGGTTCTACATCTGAAAATCTGTTTTCTGCTTTGCATAAACCAAGTGAAGGACACCGGCAAATCCAGTCTTCATTATTTACTAATATTTTTGTAAATAAAGTGATCTTTAACTGATAAGGATGAAATGCTTCACACTCTCCAGACATGATCCAGCAAGAAACTGGTTCAGCCAAGATTAATACACACAAGCCTAAGACAAATCCCAGAGGCAGGCAGGATGCCCAAGGGCATCTCAAATGGCACTAAAACTCATGTTTGGTTACTTCTTGTTGGTGGATCCAGGGACTGATTACTGGCATCTTGAGTAGCCCCTTATCTTTCTACATTCCTTTTCTTTGTAGCAGTGGCGAAAGATTTAAAAAAAAAAAAAAAAAAAAAAAAAAAAAAAAAAAAAAAAGACAGATTAGTGACTGAAATTCTGTGATTCTGAAAAAAAAAAAAAAACAAAACCAAAACACACCGTAAATTGTCATCTCTGGGAAAAAAACAGCCATTGTGAGTAGAGGGCTGCACGTGCACACCCTGTATGCACATACACCCTGTATTTATGATTTCACCCACTAGTATTTGACAGCTGGTGTACCACATAGAGAAGTCAGTTTGCCGTAAGCAATGATCTATCTCAGGCTTTGTTTTTGATTTCTAATAAATAAACTCCAAGGCTGTAATTCTCCACAGTCTCACATGAAAATTACAGACTAGTGGTCACAGAAGCCATCTCAGAGCTGACCTGCCCCTGATGCTGCTCCCCCTCCCTGGCGCCGGTGGCAGCAAACAGCGTGGGGAAGGCATCGTGCATGGGAAAGTCATCATGCGTGGGGAAGGCATCGTGTGAGAGATCTCTTGCTGAGCTAGGCAATCCTGCAGTGTGGAATGGCAGCCTGGCTACTGCCACAGATCATTGCAGTGGCCCCCTCAACGTCCCTTGCTAGGAGATAAGGCATGTCAAGGACATGACATGGTGGCATAAATAATTTCTGTACAATCTGGAACAACCCCCCAGGGTGCTGAACATGCCAGATGAGATTCACACTATCCAAAATGGCAATGTATCTTCCCAGGTACATGCCAAGACCCTTAGAGACTGGGATGACACATCCATTTTTAGGCAAGTCTTGCGAGGTTTTTCCTCTGAATAGGTCTAATTGCAGTTGATCCTGTGTTGAAAATGAACCAAGCACAGCAATGCAGAAAGCAATGGCACCAGCTTCAGGGTGCTTCCCAAGCTGGTGCCTTCTGTGGAAAACAAATGCTTTCTTATGAAATTAAAAAGGTGGGTACCCATTGTATGCATCACGTACAAGTCCTATGCTGCACATTGCCCATAAAGCCAAGGGTGAGTCTGTAACATCAGAGGGTCTATAATATCAAAATAACACACCTATGCAAAATATTTATACTTGTCTTTATAATATGAAAACTATACTAGCCTAAAAAGTCATTTTGTTTTGCAATGGCACAATTCAAACATGAAGACAAGAGCAATCCAGCAACAATATAGAACTATACAGAAATTTTATTCAAAGTGTTAAGGGCGGCTGGTTTAGCTGCCTTCCTAAGGGACCAATGCTCAGAAGATTATGCTATCTGTCTGTCTGCATGCTCCCTGGTAAATTTTGGCCCTGTGGCCTGTTTTCACAGACTGCAGCATAGTCCTCCACAAAATAATTAAGGCTTTGTGTGTTTCATGAAAAAAAGATGACCAAGTAGAAAAGAAAGACTACAGCATGATTAGGAGATTAGAAGAGGAAGAAGAGGATCAAGAGATACACTCCAACCATTTGAAATATTTAACTGGAACTTGCAGTGAACTGTAAGGTATAAACTGACAGGAAACCAGTGTTGGTACATCAAGTGCTCAGGGAATGTCTTTTAAAACATGCAAGAATTCTGGTAGGATTGCATGAAAATTTTGACAGCATTGCTAGCTCTAAGAATGTACATGTCTGTTAAAAATCTATATAAATCTTTTTTTTCAGATATTTCTTTCTTTTTTTCAAAGCAAAAAGTCATCAGTGACTTCTTTATCTCCAGTAGTCCATTCTCTTAAGTCTCTGTCAATACAACTTGTGGCGAAGACATGTCTGTCTTTATGGCTTTTATGCATAAAATATGACATCTCTTAGGGCACAAAAGTAAGGATTTCAGCCATGATTTTTATTTATTTCTCTGAATATTTATTCAAATTAACAGGAACAGCTTGAGCTGAAATATCCCTTAGATACTGTTCAGACAAGTATTAGGGACTGTCCATGCACAAAATCCTCATAGCTGGAGGTGCCAGCTGGACAACGGGAGGGAAATAAAACCCCAGGAGGTCAAAATGACTTGAGTAGAATCACACAACAGTAATGAGTTGTTCAATGTCCTACTCATTAGACCTGGACACAAGTTATTTCAAGATGCTGAGATGACCTGAGCAAGATTGTGGATAAAACAAGTGCAGAGGAATTTGGCTAAGCAGTGCCACAGTGGTGTTGGGGAATGCCATAGGGAAATACCAGCCCAGCTTTGCCAGCTGAGGGGCAGAGTGCAGTGCAAAGTGTATGGACCCTAAAAGTGGTGCTGCTGGTGACAGTTGTGAGCTGGTACCTCTATACACCGCTCTGTAGGGATGCCACCAGTTCACCTCAGAATCAGCTTGGGGATCACTGTGCCACAGATTGTTGGGCAGCGAAGACGTGACCAGTTTTTCTGTTGCCTTTCAAAAGGAAAATACAAATTACCAGCTTTTCAGATCTCTTTCTCCTCTAACATTGAAGCTCCGCTGCTACAGATTGACAGCCCCACTAACAGGGAGCACGGAGCCATGAGGCATCTCTGCTGAGGGATACGTCATGATCCTACAGAGACCTTGGGAATTCACCACTTTTCAGATGGCTGCTGTTACCTGCTCCAGGGCAGTGAAACAGCCAGGAGACCACTCTGCAAAGGGATTGTTCTGCCTCAAGGCACTTCACAAAATGCTTCCAAAGCAGAGAGATCACCTTGATCATGAAAAAGACATGGATCAACTTTGTGATGGTAAGAATTCTGTACTTGTCTGATATTACTTGTCTTAATGAAAGAATATTCCCTTGTTTCATGGAAACTTTGAATGTCCAGTGCAACCATCAAATGCAGAGCTTGAAAGTAGTCCATAGGTTTCATTTGTCCTATTTCTGTGCAGTGTTGTGAAACTATGTGTTGGCACTAGCATTTTAGAAGTAAACTTCCTTCACATAGCAAGAGAATGAAATATTGTTGACATAAGTAAAATAGAATGTGTAGACTCTTCATTTAGTTTTGAAAAGTATCACTTTGAGGTCAGTAGACAAATTTTGTCTTTATAAGGGAAAGCTTTTATTGAAAACACTGACTGTATTTGATATGCAGCTTTGCTATTTAAAGCATATTTCTATAGCTAAGGTTAAAAAACTTATTGTGTTCTGCTTTCCTTACAAAAGATCAAAATTATATTCTAAGACCTAAGTGCAATGTAATAATCTTAATTTTGTAATTATTTTTATTTCATTTTTATTATTTTATGGCAGACTATTTAATGTATAAAAATAATGTTGATGCTCAGTCACCAATTTGTATTGGTGACTGTATCTTCGCTTTTTAAAGAAAAAAAAGACCAAATCTATGAGTTAGCTATACCTTCAGTATTTCAAAATAAATTCCTACTGTGTATAAAGGTAATAGGAAAAAAACCAAGTGCTTTACAATTTGGAAAGACTGAGCTATGATTATCCAAGCTGTTGACCTAGCAAAAGTTAGGGGGAAGTTGGTTTTTATGCATGAAAAAATTAAACAAGCCAAGACTGAGATAATTAATAATGGAATTCATATTTGAAGATAATTGTTCAGTAGAAAGCAGGCAAGGAGAAAAGTATTCATAGGAAGGGAGAGCCAGCTGCCAGCCAAATTGGGCCCAGCCCTACCTCAGCTCACTGCTCACTCCAGGCTCCAGCCAACTCAACCCCAGCCCAGTCCAGTCACAGGTATGCAAAAATCCCAGTTTGAACAGAGGTTTTGCGACAGCATATCTAAATCCCCAGCAGCCTCATTCTGTTTCAGAGCAAACCCATTACTTAAATTCTTAGCTTAAAGAAAAATCCAAGCCACTCTACCCACAGACCCTCTGACCCATCCTTAAAAATAGCTGGGTAGCTCCTGCTGATGCCAACATAAAACTGACCAGAGCAAATTGCCTGACCCAATCCCAGCCTGGTTCAGTAGCGCATGCTTACCAGTGCTTAAGGGCACAGGCTGACCAGGACTGACTGGGGCACACTGGCTAGTGCTGGCTGCTGCACACTGAGCCTAACTCCTGTTCGGTGCTTGTACTGGGTACAGTTCTTCTGCCAGAGGACTTGAGTTCACACTCCCAAGATTTTAATTTAGCAACAAGTGCAAGAGCAATAAGCTGCACTTAATTCAGCTTTCCATGCGTATGTATGCAGATATGTGAATTCCATTTTTTTTTCTCCTAATTACATTTGATTCATATGAGGGTGTGGACATATTGCTGTATACACTACTACAAAATTAGCAAAAGGATAAAAAGGATTAGCTGTGGATTGTGGGGCAAAACAATTTGAACAGTTATGCAAAGCTGATGAATTGCAACAGAGACTTCATTTTCATCCATGCTCAGAGATGAAGAAATCCTCTTTTGAATGTATTTCACAAATTTCAGCATCAGCCAAAAAACTACTGTGATCTCTGTTTTCATAAGTTGCGTTTCCTTTGGATAAGTTAACAGAGAGGCCTGTGCTGAGCTGTCTGTCTCTGGGTGATGGAGGCCTGGGCAGGAGGGCAGCACTGCCTGCGACATTTCCAGACCAGGTGTCAGCAGTGTGAGCAGAAGAGACAGGCATGCACCCCTCTCTGTCCCTCCTGAGCCCTTCCTATTCTTTTCCATTTCTTACTTTACCTTTGTGGCACAAAAGCTTCATAATTGTGTAAGTGCCAGCTCAGAGCTACCTCACTCATCACTTCAGGATACCATGCCACTAGGCCTAGTTGCTGGAAACCCTCCAGGCAAGCCCACGCCGTTTACCTTGATGACAAGCACCAGGAATACTTTTGCAGGCCTGACAGAGCTGAGGGGAACCTCTCACCCAAGCAGCACCCATTCTCACCAGCGCTTTATGCTTTTGCCTTTGTGTCAACTTGCATGCAGACTCCATTGGAAGGACTCCCTTCACTGTTTGGGGGTGTAGGGGTCATTGCTGGACGGGGAGGCTCTGCCTTCACCCCCCTGACACACCTGTGCTGGGAGCCAACAGTGCTCCAGCCAAGGCAGCAGTACAGGGCAGGGTGGCTGAGGGCAGGCACTTCACCCAGGCTGCCAGAAACCAGGGATTGTCCCAGATGTGCCCTGGAGAATGCACTGTTAGACCCTGTCCTTAGATCTTGGTTTTGCTCACTCTCAAGAAACAACTACTCACATCATTTGGCTTGAAATATTTTTTAAAAAGCCATATGAGTGCACAGAGAGGTTCCTTCTGTTTTTGCTGCTGTGTGTTCCCTTGGAGATTCTTGGCTGGTAATTTGCACAAAAACAAGGCTGTCTCTCAATAAAGCATACCTTCCCTTAAAGGCCCTCCATAACATACTCAAAATAGCCAAGTATTTCTGATAGCTACGCACACTAGTTGGATGTAGAAGCTAAAAGGACGTATTTGATCCATGAAGAACTATTATATTCAGCTTCCTGCAAATATCTTCCATTCTTAAGTCATTTTCAGAGCCAAGTCTAATTCCTGAATCAGGAGGGAATAAGGAGAGCAAAGAGCTTACAGAAAACACCAAAATGGTGTTTTAGGGTTTATATCCTGTGCATTGCCTGCTGTTTTTTCTTAATCCAGAAAGAGCACCAGAAGGACCTGAGGTTTCATGAACTGAGCATGTAGTCAAAAACGTATACAGAGGAACTTATTTATCTAGGGGTGCATAGACTGACCAGTTTAAAGTTCACTTGCATATGACCCCATTTGTGAAGCTGCAGTCAACTCCTGACAGCAACATTTCAACCTTTAAGCATTTCCCCTGAATTCTACACCTGTTTACAGTGAGTAGCTTCTCCTGAAATCTGTCAGCTTACAACACAGTGTGCATGTCTGTTTAAAAAAAAAATCAGACCAGCACCTTGTTCATTTTCTTTCCCCATCTCATACACTCAAATACATGCTGCCAATAACCTGCAATGATTACTTTAGCCACTAGCTTGCTATTTATGGTATTATGCAATTTATACATTGTCCTTTTACTCAGTACTGTTTTATTGAGTTCTTTTTGTCAATGAAGCATTGCTTTACACTAAAGAACGAAGCTGGCTTTGTTTGCAGTGATTTAATACCACATCTTAATGAGTTAGAATAGCATGAGTTACTAGAAGGCAAATAGCTGCTTAAACAGTTCATTCATGGAATTCATGTTGAACTTCAAAAGACACAGACTTTAAAAATTAGAAAGTCTCATTTTCTTAGAGGAAAGATGAAAGATATTAAAGTATGTGAAAGGAAATTAGCCCTGCTTAGGACCAAGCTATACAGTCTCCCACTCACTCCCCCCACCCTCCAGCGGGACAGAGAGAATTGGTAAAGAAGGCAAAATTAATGGATTGAGATATAAAAATGTTTAAGAGAAAAACAGAAGAAAACAAAACAAAGATGGAAAACAAACAAAACCAATAACAGAAAATACTGAGGCACATAACCGACAGTACAATAGCTCACAGTGGATCCTGATACCCAGCTTCCTCCCAAGTAGCAGAAACCTGCCCTGACCACCCTCCTCACTTTATATACTGAGCATGATGTCACAAGGTATGGACCAGCCCTTTGGCCAATTTGGGTAAACTATCCCAGCTGTTGGCTAATTAGTAACCTATCCCAGCTGTGTCCCCCAGCTACAGGGGCCACCAGCTCTAGTTCCCCTACCAGCTCAGGTGAAAATTAAATCTATCCTAGCCAGAACCAGGACATTATCCACTCCTTATTCCATACCATCTACATCATGCCCAGATCCTACAACTTCCAATTAATCATCACCTTTTTTTCTGTCTTTGATACACATATATATACATACATATAGATATCACTCCCTTAGTCTATGGGCTGTCCCTCCAAAATGTCCGTTGAGTTCATTTAGACCATGACTTTGGGCTCCATCTGTTGTAATAGTCTCTCAGGGCAGGACAGGTGACAGAGGGTTTACTCAGTTGGTGTATCTGGTGCGACTGGTTTATGTTCATGGTCTGCAGGTTGAAGATGTTGATCTCAAGATGCTGGGCACTGGTTGCTAAAGCCAGTTCTGGTTCCATCACTGCTGCATTTTGCTTAGTTTTATCAAAGTTTATTCCTTGTTAATCTAGGTGATTCTTACTATAATAAAGAGAAGATTCAAAAAAATCTCACCCCATATGTATACTCAATATTTGGAAACACACAATAAACCAGCTCTTTAAAAATTATTTCCTCTCCTAATTCCCTGACAGAACCTGAATTCAAACTTTCATATTTCTCTTTGAAGGCTTGCTAGCAAATCTTGTAGGAACAGGTCTTCTCCTGAGATTTTCTTTCATATTTCTTTCTGGTCTGTAAATAGTAAAGAAAATAACTTCTGAAGTTATATTAAATGAATCTCATCCTAACCAGAACCAGTATTGCAAGGAGAAAGTATACAAGCTATAACAGAAATAGAAGTATCAAAGATTGTTCAAAACCTTGGTAGATGTTCATCTCAATGAATACGCTGATGTATTCTGTGTGGACAAACAGTATGTGTAAGACAAAATGAATATTTGGAGGAACACATGTGGGAAACTGAACAGGAAAGAATAATTAGTTTCAAGGTTTAAAAGTACCAAGCTGGAACATACAGAATGCAAAGTTCAAATTTAATCAGGTATGATAAGGTATATCTATGAACATATTTGTTTTCAAAATTCCTGATCCTGCTCTGCCACTCCACAGAGGCTGGTATTCTCCTTAAAAATCCAGCAATCTATGATAGCAAGAAAAGCCTTGTTATTAATCTGTGGTGGCTAAGGAGATGAAAAGCACAAGGCTTGAGAATAAAAGGAGTTGCCTCTCTCTGGTGCTACCCTAGGAAAAAGCTGAAGTTATAGCAGAAGGAATGAGGAGAGGGAAAGAATTAGATGCTTATTGTCAAGGTGCTGCATGATTGGGGGAAAAATGGTGCATGACCATCATTTTGCTGCCATTTTTACCCAGCACAGCTTCCAAACACTGGGGAATTGAGTTTCTATTCTTCTGTCATCTCAGTCACTCAGCTGAACACATGATTTCTGGCACAAGGTTGTTAACACTTCAATTTATCTGCAAAAGATGCAAAAGATGGCATGAAACCTGGGCTTGAGGAGTTGCTTTATCATTTGAGGAAAAATACATTTTGTTGTGTTGTTTTGTTTGTAACTCACATAGTTGAAAGAATGGCTATTTCTTGAAGGATTCCTTTTAGCTAAAGAGAAGTAGCATGACTCACCTAGCCTGAGTTTAGGTAACTCTGGGGTAACTGGAGAGGTGTGAGAAAATGGCACGTGTGGGAATAAGATCGCAGTGGTTTTCAATCAAGAAAAATGAGGCTAGCTCAGTAAAAAAAGAAGTTTTTAAAATATCTGTTCCTTTTTCTACAAAAGGAGCCAAGTATTTTCAAGATACAGATTATGTCAGAATGTAGCTTTAAGAAGTTAGAATCTAAATTGTTCTTCTGTGATATGGAAAAAAATAAGCTATTCATATCGTTTGGGAAAAAAAAAATTGCAAAGTCTTCTTGATTGGGAAAGCAATAAATGCAATGGATTTTTTGACTGATTCAGTCTGGCTTAGAGACCTATCACTGGGACAACAGAGGTTTAGATGTAGCTTCTAGGGATTTGCATGGTGTAGGGAGAATGCTAATTCAGACATTTTGCATTTTTTTTTGAGATAAGGGTGTGTTGGTGTTCACAGACTGTGGAGCTGCTGTGTGCATGTAAGCAGGCTAGTTTCCTCTTAGGTTTTTTTGTTCCTTATTTCCTGAACAAAACTTGACATCACTGCACTCAGTCTCTACCTAGCATTGCATTTAGCAAAGCTTTCTTTTCCTTTCTCCATCATCATCCTATGGAATGGATAAATTCTGCCATTGAGCAGTTTTATATAAATTATGCTAGGCAACTATAAATATGTGCTTTATTTAAGTTCCTCGGTTCTTAATTAAATGATATGTATTTTAATTATTTAATTATTTTCAATTGTCTTTGGTTTTTTTAGTTAACTATCCAACAACTCAGTTGTCTCCACTTTGAAAACTTCACTGTGACAATGATTGACTAAGTTACGAGCTGCCCAGTAAGTTCAGTGTTCCCCAGAGTTAGCCAGAAATGTTTCCTAATTAATCTACAACTGCATGGCATGGTAATACAATTGACTTGCTTCTCAGAAGAATAAGTGAAATCCTTTTATCTGAAAGCTTTGCTCCTTCCCTTGGATTCACTGATACTTCTGCCCAGATTGAGAGCAATGTCCTGGTCCAAACCTTATCAGAGAATCCAGATTGCTGCCAAACTCCCTCAGATCGATGTTTAAAGTCACCTTTTTTTCCATTTAATTAACAAGTAAGCAGTACCAGACTAGTTCCATTCAGTATGAGGCAGTACTTCTTCATCAGAAAAGTACAGAACCTGCCTGGATTGCAAGTGCAGAGCAGGGCTACTGACAAATGAATATAATATTTTATCCAGGGAGAAGATATGGCTGTTTGTCGCTGTGACATGTTTGTTTCAGGGAATTACTTGTTCAGAACTCAGAAGAATGAAGAGATCTGTGGATCCTGAAGCATCTATGAATGTTGTAAGTTGCTCGGTAGAGTGACCTGGGGATGGAAGGAGTGCATATTTTACAACAGAGGGGTTTCTGGGTGTTAGAAATAACCAGGTTGATAAGCTGCCTTTATTCAGCCTGTCCTCTCTAATCACTCTATTATATACTATTGCTTTCTCTTCTATTCTCTTCTGTCTGCATGTGTAACAGCACATCTTAGGTTTGATAGAAATTAAGGCAAACACCTTTCCTTAATAAAACTTGAGTTAATTTCTGTTTAAATATCAGAAATATTAGTTTGCTGTATCACTATCCTCCTATCTGAAAGAATGAGCATCTGGAATGTCAGCATTTCATCAGCAAAACCAACTCTAAATAACTAGTGGCTTATGTTTTCTCCTGTTTTGAATGACTAGCATAGGTCAGAAATGGCCAGCTTTTCAGAAGAACACCTCTTGCCAAGCAAGCTTATTTAGATCTTTAGTCACTTGTTAAAATTTTGGGGTTTCTGTCCCGCATGACAAATTGAATAATTCTCTGAGTACACGTTATGAAAAGCAGTCCTCTTTTGTAACAAAACAGGTTGAATGTTACAGGTCAAAAGTAAGATTTATTTCAGAGCTTAAGATTGGCTGTGCTACGGTACACAGAATCAGGGAAATGCAGGTACAGTTCTTTAACATGAGACAAAATGAACCTAGATAGGGCACTTTCTGGAAATACTTCATATTTGTATAAAGATACTTTATATTTGTAAAACGTCTACCAAAGTTTGTATACACAAGTGAAACTTCAGCAGAGAATTCTAGCTGCCCTAAACAACTTCAAGATCAACAGGATTTATGTCAAGCACACCTATTTATAATACAAATCCACTATAATATGAAGCATGTAACCTCATAATAAGAGTTGATGAGTAAAAGTTAAAAAAAATAGACAGGTAAAGGCTGTAATCTGCCCAATCAGCATGTTTTGAGAAAGCTGTTCCAGCTTTTAATTTTGCTTTGCTTTTGGTTACACCTGCTTAATATCAGTGAGTGATTCATATTTTGGGTAAAGGAAACCTCTGCACACAGTCCCACACCTTCATTCTTTGTATCAGGGTTCAGAATCTCAAGCTAATGAGGCTGAGCTATACAAACAATGACCAGAGGGTGCCAAGCTAGTTTTCGCTGGTGTCAGGCAGATCTTTCCATAAATCCTTACAGAAGCTTCGAAGTTCTCTCTTTACAGAAAGGGATGTTTTGTTCTTAAGATTAGTTTTCTCCCTTTAATCTGGTGCAGGAATGAATCTTAATATTGAATATGGGACAGTAATGTCCCTGAACTACCAGAAAATTAAGAAATTTTATAAATCATTGTTTTGTTTCTGATTTGCTTTTCAGCTTTGAAACCTGCTGTGTTTCTCCAACATGGATTATTGGGAGATGCTAGTAACTGGGTCACAAACCTGCCCAACAACAGCTTGGGCTTCAAACTAGCTGATGCTGGTTTTGACATTTGGATGGGAAATAGCAGAGGGAATCACTGGTCCAGAAAACATCAAAATTATTCCATTGATCAAGATGAATTCTGGGCTTTCAGGTAGACAGAACCATTGAAGGTCATCTCCATTGCCCATCCTTATATATTTATTTAAGCTGCCTAAATCAGGGATTTACATATGTTACTTTTAAAAAAGCATTCTTTACATTCACTTTGTCTGAGGTGCCCCTATGCACACATGTGTACTTCAATAATGTTGGAGACTATTTTAATTACTGCTAGAAAATGTTCTTCAAACTAGAGGCATAGCAGCAGAGCAACTCAGAGGAACCTGCATAGGTCATCTCCAAGCCATTCCTCAGTTCTGGAGGTAGTTTTGGAGGCTATTTAGAAACATTAGTCTGTATATTACAACAATGGAAAAATCACAGAAGGAGAAAATGTAAAAATTTTTTGCACTTATTTTAATGACCTTTTAAAAATAGATCTGTTCTTTAATGCCGAATTGTATAACATGTGTGATTCCATGGAAGGAGCTCTGTTAGTGTATCATCAGCTGTTCCTTCTCCGTAAATAGTTGCAATTCAACCTGACACTTCCTAAAGTTTTAGTCCTTCTGTTGATGTTAAGAGAGAAAATATCCCAGGAAATCTTTAGTAGTGTCTTCCATATTCTGTGCCAGAAAAACATAGAACCTGAAACAGCTGAATGATTCACTAAATGGTTTTTACTGGTTCTTTGCTGACAAGCCTGTAACAAAAATATGAATTCAATTCAAACTCTGATTTTTAATTTAAACACGCCCCTCTTTCAATCTCCTGCCTGCAGTTTTGATGAGATGGCAAAGTTTGATCTTCCAGCAGCAATAAATTTCATTGTGGAGAAAACAGGACAGGAAAAGTTGTACTATACTGGCTATTCACAAGGTACTGTCATCAGTAAGTTACACACAATAAACCAAAATTTCAGGAAAACAGGAGTAAAATGTGATACGAGATACTGAAAGCACCTGAGGTTTTCATTAACTTTTTGCTGGTATGAGAAACACAGGATAAGCTATTTTCAGCATGTGGGCATTTTTAATTTATTATAAAGACAATAAAACATAAGGGGCCAAATGCACTGCTGCTGTAAGTCTGTCGACACAGAATTATACTGGAAATTATTGTGGGTCATGAAAATTGTTTCTTTCCAAGATGCAAGGGTGTGCCCACCAGCAGCTGGTGAGTTGATCAAAATAAACAAAATAGGAAGATGAGAGTACAGAAAGAGAAGTTGGTCAGTTTGGTCAGGGGACACACACAAAAAAGAAAACATAAAATTGGATTGACCGGAAGAAAAACAACTGCTCCTCCTGATAGTATATGAATTACATGAATGTAGAACAGAAGTGTGCATTTATTTTTAAATGGGTTTGGAAGAAAGCTGCAAAGCCAAATATGGAAAGAAGTCTCTCTCCAAAGAGGGAACTAAAACTACAAGCTGGTAACACAAATCCAGGCTGAGCCACAGTCTCTTAACAATTAAAAAGGTTGCTTATAGGTTTGAAATTGCAGAACAGCATTTATAAATACTGAAAGCAGCCTAATGTACAAATAATTATTTTCTTATTTCCTTATTTTTTGTTTTCTCAGGTTTCATTGCATTTTCAACAATGCCAGTGCTGGCTCAAAAAAATCAAACTCTATTTTGCTTTGGCACTGGTCACTACTAGTAAGTACGCTAGAAGCCCAGCAACAAAACTCCTCTACCTCCCTGAAAAATTTCTCAGGGTATGTGATATCTTGGTTTCAGCTTTTTAACCATATACTTGTTTTTCCAGCTCTTCAAATGGATATACAGAAAGTGTTTTATGAAATCTACTAATTTGCATGTGGGTAGGTTTACTTGTATGACTGAAGCCTTTGGAAGTTCAGACTGGACATTAAGAAAACTTTATCTGGGAAAACAGTGCAGCACTGGGACAGGTTACACAGAGTGGTACAGAGACACAGATCTTCAAAGCTTTCCAAGATTCTTCTAGTCAAAGCTACAACTGATGTGCAAGCTTAGAGCTAAAATATGAATTGGAGTTAAAATTGAACGTATCTCTTAATTAAAGGTGAAGTAATACAAATTGAGTAACGCCTGAGCAGGCTGATGCAGTGAAAAAAAAACTAAGTTCTTCCTTTCTTCTGGGTACATCATCTGGCAAATGGATAAAAAGCAAGTGAGAACCACTGAAAGTGCTGGAAAAGAGGAACAGGGCACAAACACCTCATAAAAACAAACAAAAAAAAACCTAGTGTGCAAATGTACATTCTTAAATGAATGTTACCTTTTTATTTCACAGCGTTTGCTTGGAAAAAGAGAATTCCTCCCTCAAACTGAGTGCTTAAGACGGCTAATAGTCCCCATTTGCAGCCCCCGAGCTTTTGCCAGGCTTTGTAGAAGTGTCTTCTTCAGGCTGGGTGGCTGTAACATGAATAACATTGACATGGTAAGTACAACTCTTACTAGCTCTAGTAAGAGTTTAAGCTTCTGTTCCCAAAATTTACTTTCTCTCTATCTATGGTGTAAATCCTGACTTTCTGTTAGTCAGCGTCACATTGCAGGGAGCAGTCCCCAATACCAGACAGTAACATCGGCTGGTTGCCCCATCACTGGCAGGACACCACAGCCTCACTCCCCACAAGAGCACATGGCGTCGTGCTTATAATCAACAGCTGCACAAAGTCCCCCAGAACTCTGCCATCTTCCCTCTGCCAGGCCTCACCTAGGGCACTGTCTCCTGGTTCATACTGTCACTGTTGGTCTCGTTGGAGATCTTCAGTATGCCAGCACACCACAGAAGAAGAAATAAAAGCCCTACCTGCTTCATGTTTTCAGGAGCTCTTTGCAACAAAGAAAAGAACACACATATTCCCCCTTGTCCTCCTCCTCCTAGCCTTAGACCATCAGGCATGTGCTCAGAGGCCCAGGATACCCCAGGGGTATCTGAGAGACAGTTAGCGGAAACTGGGGGACACTGCTACGTCCCATTGTAGCCCAGAACACTTAGGCATCAAAGTTTTGCTCCAGCGTTTTCACTTCAGAGTATGCTCTCCAAGGAAGGATCACACAGCAACTTGTTAAGAAAGCCCCACAGGCCTAGGGTGTGTTTTATTTCAAATAGTTGTGCATTCCTCAGGCAGTTGCAGTTCCTTTTGCTGTTCTGTCTGACAGCGATCCTCTCTCACACAGGATCTGTTACAGACTCCTGAAAAAACCCACTTTGGAGCCTAAATTGTTGACTCTACTCTATCATTTCCACCTGTTAGATTCTTTTAGATTCTCACCTATCCACGAAAATGTTCTGGCTGGGGGGTTGTTCCTTCCATGCTACTCCAGACCTGACACATCGCTGCACCTGGAGTAACTCTGAGGGAGTCTCCAATCATAGCATTCCAATTTCTGTTTGGTTTATTGATACATGACACTGCTGTGGCAGATATTTTGATGTACATCTGAATAGAAGGGAGGAAGAAAATACTCACTGAATATTTTCTTTCAGAACCAAATTGATGTGTATATTTCACAAACTCCCACTGGAACTTCTGTGCAGAACATAGTCCACTGGAGTCAGGTACTAGCAAACTCCTGGAAGACAAAATAGATACTCATCTTTGGCTGAATGGTGTAGCATGGGTATAGCTGATATCCTGCTGTGAAGTCATTGCTAACTTTTTTGGAAACACATGGAACTTTTGGCTTACAATTGAAATCTCAATTCAAAACACTTTTTCATTGATCTTTCTTTTGCCAGCAGGATAGAGATACCTTATGTGATACAGGTACATTTGAAGCCAATAACGAGATGTTATATTTGTGTAAAAAAATGTATGCTGGAAGCTGCATATGCAGTTATATATATCACTATTTTTATTGTGTATCCAGTACCTTTTATAAATTATGTTTACAGTTCTGTATAGAACTTACCTTAAGAAATAAGTTGTTCGCAATGTGGAGTCAAGAAATGAGCAAGACATAGGCTGCTTTGTAAAATATCAAATTTTACTAGTAAAAGCGTAAAAGCCCTTGTATTTTCATGTATTGCTTTCAAGCTTTCAGTGTCTGGACAGCAATAGAACTACAAATAATAAGCCGTTTATTTAGTAGATTCACTACTTACAACGTACTGTGCTCTGCCTCAGTACATCCTCAGCAGTTGTGCTGATAGAAGCTGTCATTCTGTCTTTGGGCTCACACCTTCAGGATTCCTAAAACCTGAGCTCAGTCACAGAAGCTGCTGCATGCAAGACAGGTTTCACGGCAGCACTGCAGGCTCTGGAGCAGAGCAGGAAGCAGCTGTGAGCACAGCGAGCTTGCGAGAGCATTAGTGTGCTTTTCAACACAGCAAACGTATGGATATTTTTGAGGCATTTACTCAAAATGAAACAATTTTTTTTTGGCTGTGAACCTATATAAAGTATTAGATTTGATTAAGTTACTGCTTTAAGCTAGATCTATAAAGAAAAAGGGTTACAAAGGCACAGTGGGGGGAGCTCTACAAGTTGACTCAGGTTTAATTCAACATCTAGCCACAGACTGGCAAGTACCAACATGCAGGATTAAGACTCTTAATTCTTCATTGTCATTGCTGCTATTACTATTAAAAGAGTTAAGAGACAACTTACCTTCAATATTAAGATCCCACAGATGGTGTCTCTCATGGTAGTAATAACCTATGCTTTAGGCAAAGCCAAGGAGTACAAGGGAAGAACTGGAAATAGTGACTTCTCTATTCAAACCAGACAGGGAAGAGAAAACATGTGAAGGAGCCACTCACAGAGCTGAGGGATGGCAACATGGCTGTCAGAAGAGGACATGGCAGCAGCAGTGAGGGGAACTTGCTGGAGGCAGTTGTTAATAGCAATTTTACAAACTAGAACAAATTGCCTGCAAAAGCATCCCTGGGTCTTTCTACGGGAGAAGGGATTTTTTTTTTTTTTTTTTTGGTTCTGACAAAAACATTTTATTCCTTTTCACTGATTGAGACTTTTAACTAATTTACTGTTGTCTCTTTCATAGCTCTTAGAAGAACTTCAGTTGAGGCTTTAGATTGGCATCAGAAGCACAGTAGGGAAAGAACACAAGCTTCCTGAATGACGACTTTGTAACTGCCCTTTTCTTCATCCTCTTAGGAGGCCCATTCGGGGAAGTTTCAAGCTTATGACTGGGGCAGTTGAAAGAAGAACATGGAAAAATACCAACAGGTATATTTTGGTGAAACAATATTATCACCCTTGAACAGCACCGAAGCACAGAAGAAGAGAGCAAGGCTGTAGTAGGAGCCACATTTTCAGAATGCATATAGATGGATTTAGCCACCACCATCCGTATTACTACTTCCCAGTTTGGAAGTCAACAGGGAAAACATGCAGGCACTAATGGCAATAATGAGAAAGTGCAAACCTTTTCAGTTAAATGATCAATAGGAATAGGAGGAAGTAAGGGCAGGAAAAAAAGAAACTGAATTTTGAAAAAGAAGAGTACATCTAGTAGATTAGGCCAAAGGGGCATCTTGGTTGCTAGCATGTTTGACAGTTGCCAATGCATGAGAGATCAGGGAAACAATATTAGGAAGAGGGCAACTGGAGAGCACTAATAGCTACTCCTACATTCCGGCAGGCAGAGACAAAAGGACTTTGTACTCAAGCAGTCCCTGAGGAACATCTCATCCATCCAAGATGCTAATCTCATCCTTAACACCCCTATCCTTTAGGTCTCTACAACATGAGAGTAACATGTTTTAATGATGGCTTGCATGAAATGCAACTTCCTTTGTATTGTCTTGAATTTGCTTGTCCCTGGAAAGTCACTAGATGCCTTCTAGGTTTTGTGTTATAAGAAATAATGGGATAATTACTTCCTGTGCTCTTTCTTCATGCTATTCATGATTGTATAAAACTGTCTCCAATCCTTGCTCTGGCCTCTATTTTCCAGACTCAGGAGTCCTAAGCTATTTCCTCTCTCCTCCTCCAGAAGTCACTTTATGCTCCTTTTCACTCATGTCACACATTGTGTTTTCTAAGTAGATCACGTATGTCTTCTGGGGCATGAACGATGAAACGACTAATATGAGGGTTTATCCAGAATCATCCTGACATATTCTGTCTTTTTCCAGGCACCTGACCTATGAATTCCTAGCTGAGAGGGCAAAGACTAACAGTAACTCTGTCAACTCAAGAGGCATTTTTCCTTTGGCTATGCTATCAGCTGGGTCATCCCTGCAAGCACAGACCGAAAAGGCAAGCAAGAGCACTTCCTTCCTATTTGTTTTAGGCACCTCTACTTTGAACAGCAATGGAAGAAAGCCCCAAATTCTTGTTCAAAGCTTGCTGTGCTTTCCAGGTCATTCATTCCTGTACTGCTTGATGTTTTCCAGGCTGCTCCTCCTCTATACAATGTAGAAGAGATGACTGTGCCAACTGCAGTATGGACTGGGGGACAAGACTTGCTCGCAAATCCCAAGGATGTAGTGATTTTACTGTCTCAAATTAAGAGGCTCATCTATCTCAAGAGGATTCCTGAATGGGCACACCTGGACTTCATCTGGAGATTGGATGCACCTTTGCACATGTATAATTAAATTATTGATCTGATGCAGAAATATCCTTAACCCACAACCGCTAGCCATACCTGACTCATTCAACAACACTTGCTTTCATTGGGTATGAACAAAACCTTTTGCATCAGATGGTTTCTGTTGGAGTCAGAGAAGGGCTTCCTTCTGATGCTATTTGCACACCACATGTCTCTGCAATGCCTTTTGCATCCCGATGGTTCTCTTCATATTTTTTGGCAACCTTGTGAGTCAGTAATCACTTTTTAATTGATACAGCCTAGATTCTGCAATAACTGTACTTTGCTAACAGAAGACAGGGCTTTCTTGCAAGCCTGCTCTCTACTTTAGACCCTAAAAGTAATGAAAGCATGACTTTCTCTGGGTATGGTCAGTCATCTCAACAAGTTTTCCATTCTTCATATTGTTTCTCAGATTATTGAGCTGGCGGTTCTTGAAAGGTGTAGTGTAAGTTAAGACTAGTTTCAGCAGTTATTATATTAATTAATTTTATTATTAGATGAGACAATGACCAGAAAGTAAAAACTGAGTTCGCACAAAAAATTCACTCCTGAAAAACAGACGGTTTGTCTTCATTTGAAACAGAGCTGCTCACTGCAAGGGATACGGGGAGGGTAGACCCAGCAGAAAACAATAGTCAGTCTCATGGTTCAAGCCTGCACCTGGAGGATGCATGGAAACTTGGGTTCAAGGCCCCCCCTGAGATAGAGAAGTCTTGGCAGACTCAGTCTCTGCTGACAACGCTTTCAGGATCTGTGCACGTGAACTTTCCAGGGTGGGACAAAGGAGCTACTTTCATCTTGGCAATGACAGCACTTCAGTGGCACACTTTGGTTCGAAGTTACACTCTGAACCCAGAGGGAACCTCACATCTCCGGCTATTTCAGATGGAAGCTACTGGCTACCACAGACCTGAGCTGTTCTAACCTTTAGCATGGCTCTGAGAAGCCTCTTTGTGGTTTGAACAATAAAAGGAAAAGTAGCCAAACATCACTAGAAATAATCCATTTACATCCCATGGGTATTTAGAGCACTGGGAAGGACTGCTTTGAAAACAGTGCTGAAGAAACTGTCATCTATTTAATTCTTATTTTTGGGGGCGAGGGATTCTGGCTCTAGGAATCTTATTTCAAAAAAGTAGTTACTGCACAAAGACACTCTCTTGAAGGGTAGCCTCCGTGGTTATTAGGTTACAGCATTATGGACCGCTGTGCCTTCACAATGATATGCCATTAGCTTCACTGTGCAAAGAAACACAGTGCATTTAGGGGTTTCCTTTCAGCATGGCACTCTCATTCTCCATTTGAATCAAATGTTAACATGGGCCAAGTCTGGAATGCTAACCAGGCCAGGTATAGCTGTTACACTAAGACTGTTACACTAAGACAGTTCTCTGGTGACACTATATGACCAAAGGGTCAGTGTCTCACTCCGCAAAATGGTTCATTAGTCAAACAAATTAACCATGGCTGGTGCCACTTCTGTCCCTTTCCTTTCCAAGACAAACAACAAACCTGTTTCACCTCCTGAGCCCACTGCTGAAGCCTGTTTCCTTGTGCTCCATGAATGTAAATAGAGCTGAATCCAAACAAAAGAGCTCCCCTCCAGACAAGGACATTCCTTACACCCCATACAAATTCCTGGGAACAAATATTCTCCAGAGAGTCAACCCTTCAACTAGCTCACTGCTTGTAAGGGAAATGCATGAGGACTTGAGATCTACTTTATGAATTTTCAATACTTACAATGGGAAATGCAACAGCAATATATCTGAAAGAAGCCAGAGCATCCCCTAAATTAACTTAGAAAATAAATTACAGCTGTGCAACTATCTTGCAACCTAGGAGACCACAGAGCAGGCAGAGTGTTGAATTTTCTAGAAAACCAGTAAAACCAGCTTAGGCAAGCAGCAGTGGAAACACCATGGGGACTGTTGATCCCACCTTGGGACATGAGGAGGGACTAGACATCATGTTGTGGAAGTCCTTCTGAGTGATTAATTTATGTTTTGATGAGTTATTGTCACTTAGAGACATCAAAGCCAAGTTGTAATGCTTTTTACTGAGAAATTACCAAATTACCTTTTTCATCATCCTGAACAATGTTCTCTACTTTGTATGTAAAGCAGAACTGGTACTGTGGCTTCACTGACATCCTGGTCTTATTCCACTCCTTTCCTTCCCCCACCACCCCAAGGGCATTGTACTATTTGCAACGGTGTTCCCAAGTGCACATCCCTTTCATCTGGTGTTCTTCTAAACGCCCATCAGTCCATGATGAAACACAAGTACTTCTGAAGACACTTATGAATTAATTGGCTGAAAGGGCTGGTCCTAATGTAGGAGAATTCTACTTTGTTTGCAGTCTAGCTGCCTAAGAACACAGAACGTGTCCTTCTGCCCATGGTCATAGAGCCAATTTCAGTGAGGACTGAGACCTCAGGCTGACTACAAGTAATTCAGTAGTTAGGCAAAGGTCTCCAAAGATACTATGTTTTCACAGTTGATGAAAATGGCTTGGGAGAAACAAGAACCCTTGTTCATTTGCTCACTGGGAGAAAAGTTATACAACATGTTCAAGCTTTCTTTGGTACCAGAAGGTCCCTATAGGAGCCATGTCAACTCTGAGAGGCTAATGTAGAAGAAGATGGGTTTCATGAGTTGTGCTGCTCACTGAAAATCAGACTTAGGAGTCTGTGTGTAATATTAAAGTTAATATAAACCAAGTTAAAAGCAATAGCAGATAGTGTTCTTGAGAGAGTATGTTGAGAGAAGCTGGACACTTCCTCCTCTTCATCCTAAAAGATTACATTTGGAGCAGCCCCTCAGTTGGGCAACAGTACAGGTCAACATCTGCCACAGCCTCAGGGAACTGGAACACCCAGGTCCCAGCTAAATATCCTAACCACTGATTTGTAGGTACTTAAGCTCTTCTGCTCCATGGTGCATTTTGGGTTTGTGAATTTAACCAGATGATCTTTTTCATCACAAAGATTTCCCCACCTCTGAAGGACTGCCAAATCAGCACTTAAACACGCTGTACAATACAGGCTGCCAACTCATGACACTCACGGCTGCTGCCCTGAAGTGCTTATTGTGCTTTGACTTCCTTTTATCGGCGCAGGTTTCTGCCAGTGAATCAGTCTGCTAGTGGGGACAGACTAGGAACTGCAGCAGAAGACACAAGCAGGGCAGGCAAAGCAGAGGTAAGTTGCTTGTGCATACGTGTCCACGATCTTTTCCTCTGTTGCCTGTCTCCAGAAAGATGTTCAGTCTTGGGTTTGTGCAGTGGCTTGTACGAATAGACTGCTTTTTGCCTTTCTTATCTGTAAGCCTATTGCTATGTACAGAAGAGCTTGTTTTTTTCAAGTCACAGGATAAAGAAGTTTAATCTCTACAAAAGGAAGAAACAGAGTAACTTTAATTTTCCTCTACTTGTTTTCTTCAGTGTTAGAGCAAGGGAATTAAGCTCACCAGTGTGTTTAAACTGGACCTCCTGCTTTTGCAGTGTAACACACGTGTATGTTTTGTTAGCGAGTATGGCAGCAGATTCTTACATTCATTTAGTCACAGTTGCTTCCCTGATTGGTGTGCATACGCCTCACAGCTTGTACAAAATAAATTTTGGACTGCTTAAAGCACAAGGATAGATGGATGAATTTCTGAAGGGTTTGTATCTTAATTTCATTAAATCTTAAAAGTACCTGAAGAACTTTCAAGGGCATTTTTTCTCTCTGACCTTTTTTCCTTCTAAATATGTTATTTTTTGACAATTTACCATGCCCAGTATTTTCATATGACTTCATCTCAGTAGATAAAATAGCTGTTCACATCTCCTAACTGTCTTTATTCCTGAAGCTTCAGGGAGCAGCGGTCTGCCAAGATTAATATTACTTAGCCCACTGTATCTGATTTAAAAGGTGAATATCTGGAAGTCCATGAGCCATGCCAGCTAAGCCAGGTGATGATAGAGTGCATTGAGAAAAGTTTGCCCTAACAAGAGGACTAATTCAGCCTCTGCATTGCCTCAACTAGTCTTGGTAGTATTTTGAAAACAAGCTGAGACATTAGCAGAACTTTTTCTTCTCAAAGGAGTTTCCCTGTGCAGGGAGAGGGGGGCATCTTTTCCTCCCATTAGAACAGAGTAAACCAGCAGAAAGCAAAAAAAAAAAAAAAAGTGTTGTGCTGACTGAGTACGTAGTTGTGAGGCTTCCTGTTTTGGAAACAAAAATTAAGAAGCATTTGCTATACAAAGGGAATCGAATGGAGTGTGTTTTGATGCCAATTTTAAAGTTTTGGGTGTTTCCAAACACTGCTTCATTCCAAATGTCTGATGATTCAGGAGATTTGACTTCTCTAAATTGGTTCAGTCCAATTTAAAGGTTAAATTGAAGATCAGAAAAAGTTGAAACTCCTTCTCCTACATGGAGATTCAGAGAGTGAAAAAAATCCTTTGATTATTCCTCCCTCACTCCAACAAATCCTGCTCATCTTCCCCATTACTTGCCAGGGAATACTGTTATTTTTCTCTTGATCTGTAGCTCCATTTCCAAGTCCAAATAAACTTCATAGAGCAGCATGTCTCATCATAGCGCACATCTTATGCTAGAATCAGACTCCAGAAACATGTGGCTGCATGAGAACCTCTGTTCTTCATTAAAAATTAGATTCTCCACGTATAGTGGACCTAGCAATGACTGGTTTCAGAAAGACCTGTTTCCTGAGTCTGCTTAACTTCCTAATGCAAACTATAAGCAAGTTTGCTGATGACATCAAGCTGTGTAGTGCAGTCAACACACTGGAGGGAAGGGATGCCATCCAGAGGGACCTTGACAGGCTGGAGAAGCAGACCTGTGTGAACCTCATGAAGTGTAACAAGGCCAAGTGCAAGATCCCAAGCACAAATACAGGCTGGTCAGAGAATGGATTGAGAGCATCCCTAAGAAGGACTTGGGGGTGTTTGTTGATGAGAAACTCAACATGAGCTGACAATACACACTTGAGCCCAGAAAGCTAACTGCATCCTGGACTACATCAAAAGAAGAATGGCCAGCAGGTTGAGGGAGGCGATTCTGCCCCTCTATTCCACTTTCCTGAGATTCCACCTGCAGTACTGCATCCAGCTCTGGAACCTCCAACATAAGGAGGACATGGACATGTTGAAGAGAGTCTCCAGAGGAGGGCCATGAAGATGATCAGAGGGCTGGAGTGCACCTCTCCTATGAGGACAGGCTGAGAAAGTTGGGGCTGTTCAGCCTGGAGAAGAGAAAGTTCCAGGGAGACCTGATAGCAGCCTTCCAGTACCTAAAGGGGGCCTACAAGAAAGCTGGAGAGGGACTTTTGACAAGGGTGTGTAGTGATAGGACAAGGGGTAATGGCTTTAAACCAAAAGAGGGTGGATTCAGACTAGACATAAGGAAGAAATTCTTCCCTGTGAGGGTGGTGAGGCACTGGCACGTGTTGTCCAGAGAAGTTGTAGATGCTCCATCCCTGGAAGTGTTCAAGGCCAGGTTGGATGGGTCTTTGAGTGACCTGGTCTAGTGGAAGGTGTCCCTGCCCATGGCAGAGCAGTTGGAACTAGATGACCTTTAAGGTCCCTTCCAACCCAAAGCATTCTATGATTCATTCTGTGATAAAACAGGCAGGTGTCCTATGAAATTCTCTCACAAAGCCTGATGCCCAGCCATACATGCTGTGGCTGCTTTGAAGTTACATGGACATTGACTACTTAACTAGTTCACTCTTGCTAACTGCTCAGCTGAGCATAGACCATACAACAGCTGCCTTCAGCCTGCCTTTCCCCCAGAAAGGCACTAACCCCACTGAATAGTCCTGCCCCAACAAACAGTCCTCAGGAGCTCCTGTGAACTCCGTTACCTTACAGGCTTGTGTTTCAGTACTGAAATTGGCAGATATTTACTAATGATATCAAAAGTTAATTGCAGAAGAGACAGGAAGGTGAACTAGCATAAACACACCACGGTCATAGGAGCATGCCCTCTCCTTCTGAGGAAACTAAGCCTACAAGATCAGTAATGTCCCCAGTCATTACTGGTGAGGCAATCTTACGTGACACCTTGATGAGATGAAGCCTTACATTGCATTACATGTTCCTTTTGTCCCATGGAGTCCATTGTTGAGCATGCAGGCAGCCTACCTGATCTTTATGGTCTTTATCCACGTGCAGAATGGCTGGTATTTTTCTCTTCACAACCCTCATTCTCTCCTCACACATGCAGGCACAGCATACAACAACAATTACATGTACAAGGACATTTCCAGAACGTGTAAGTACAGTCCTGAGCTTCCTTAATAAATCCTTTTCATACAGTTCATCAGACTGGAAAGAAAATTCCTATCCTGCTTACTTGCAGCTCTCCTGTAGGCAAGGAGCACTGGTCATATCAGTACTTCTCTTGGTTTTAACTCATAGTGCCACACCCAGTAACTTTTTGGGATACATAATCTGCTTTTCTCTTTTCTAGGGAGCATTTGAGTCCAAATTTGCATGTTGAAAAAAAAAGGTCTGGGAAGCTCACAGAGAGCAGTGTTCCTGCAATCACTGACTGTGTTCCGGAAAGTAAAGACTAAAACCTGAAAAGTATCTATTGTAGGTGGAGTCAGCATAAACTGGTGCTAGATAGACTGGACTCCACAATTTCTATTCAGAAAATCCAGTCTTGTATCATCAGTCAACTCAGAAAAGGGCAAGGTCTTACCTCCCCTTGACCAAGAGTAGATTCATGATATCAACAGCCATTTCTAAGAGATAAAGGAAACAAGCTCTTGGCAACATGAAGGCACTCTCAGGATCCATTGTTCACTGCTCTAAAACCAAAGAATTCCATGGTTCTCAGTCAGCGACAGCCATCGATTTTGAGAGACAGAAATTTTGGGCTCTGAAGTAGCAGTAGGAAAAATACAATTATCTGAGGATAGCAGATGAAAGAAGTGACCAGCAAGTGGCTGGTGAAGAAGCCCAAGGGGATGGTAAATGGAGACCTAGATTACTTAGTTTCAGTCTGAAAGGCAAGGTTGACTGGGAACTGGTCTGGGGCACATCCTCCCACGGTGAAAGCACAAGCTGGCACTGATCTGGGGTAAGCATGTTCCCTTAAGCCAATTACATCTCCTCACAGAGTCCCTGAATCACTCCTGGCCCCTGCACAAACCTTCCTGAGCCTCACCGACTGATCCCTCACCCAAGCACACCACTGTTCAGCACCAAGAATAGCATTTGATCCCAAAAGAGTAGTGGGCAGGTGGAAAGAGAGCCCATCTCAAACCTCTCTCACCTCATTCCCGACGAGACAGGAAACAAACAGGGCTTCCTTCTCCTTTCACCTCTCCTGCTGGTGGAGAAACATGGTATCTTCTATGACATCCCCAAACACGTTCCTGTTCTGCAACCCTCCCTGTCACACAGCATGAGCTGTGGACAGTCCCTCCTCACACAGGTACTTATTCTGGCAGCCCCTTGGGGAACAGACCTTGGGCAACCTTCAGGAGACTCCCCACTTGGGTCTTCCTGTGGAATGCCAGGCAACTCTTCCTAACACAAACAACCCTGCATGTGCTCTTTCACACAGCCCCAGGATGTGGTGCCTCCTTGTGCTGCTCTGCTCCCAAGGAATCGCCTTCATAGCAGGATTCACAATGCCCTCCACTCTGAATTCAGACAAAAGCCAGTACAGGAAGACTCGCAACCCGGAATGCTTTATGAATGTTGTAAGTTGTTTCACTTTCTCTCCAAGTACCACCACCCCTGCCCCATCACTAGCAGTCCCTGTTAGGAGGCTAAGAAGGACCCCTTCCGCATTTCCCATTTTCCCAGCCTGCATTTTCCAAAACCACTGCATTAGAGTCACCGCTGCAACACGGGTCAACTCTGAATGTGCCAGGGACAGAGTAACTCTTGCACATTGCATGACAGACATATAGCACTGCAACGGAGAATGCTGGCTGCTGCTTTTGGCTCCAAGGCCAGGCAACTCCCCAGAACATCCTGAGGGGCAGTGGAGATCCAGGCTACTCAGTTTTGACCCCAGCAGGAGGACTCAGCCCTGGGCTGTGGCCAGAGCACAGACTACACGCTCCAGTCCATACCAAGCTGAGCAACAGGCTTTTGCTACCTGCAGTTAGGGTGAACCTCAGCAGATATATGATGAATATGAGCCTGGACCATGCCTCATGATGCTTATTTGCAGTGATCTTACTCATGTTGCTGTTCTGGGCTACCACACAAAGAGGAAGGTGCGATCCTGGCAAGAGAACAAAGATCCCTCCGGCACAGTGATAAGGAGCACATGCTTAGATGAAAGATTGATACTCCTATCCAAACAGTCTGAGCTGCCAGAGATAATTCCTTTGCAGTAGAGGCCAAGGCCGGTTTCCAGTTTCAAGTGAAGCAAAGTCCTCCCCTCCTGTAGCAATCTGTTTGCTCAGTACAGTGGCAAGGGAGGTTGAACCTCTTCTTCAAACAGCGGATTCTCACAACACAAAGTAATCCAAGATCCCTTGCTCTGAATCACCAGAGATTTCCTCACAGTACATGCAAAATTAGGTGTAGATGGTCTTATGAGTTCCTTGGTGACAAGAGCTCCACCCTTGTTTACCCTGCCTGCATGGCTTGCCTAACCCCATTTTAGAATCATAGAATGGTTAGAGTTGGAAGGGACCTTTAAAAATCATCTAGTCCAACCCCCCTGCAAGGAGCAGGGACATCTCCAACCAGATCAGGTTGCTCAGAGCCTCATCCAGCCTGGCCTTGAATGTTTCCAGGGATGGGACATCCACCACCTCTCTGGGCAACCTGTTCCAGTGTTCCACCACCCTCAGTGTAATTTTTTTTTTCCTAATATCTAATCTAAATCTACCTCCCTATATTTTAAAACCATTATCGCTCGTCCTATCACAACAGGCCCTACTGAACAGCCTCTCCCCATCTTTCCTGTAGGCCCCCTTGAGGTATTGGAAGACCGCTACCAGGTCTCTCCGGAGCCTCCTCTTCTCCAGGCTGAACAGCCCCAACTCTCTCAGCCTGTCCTCATAGGAGAGGTGCTCCAGCCCTCTTATCTTACTGGCCCTCCTCTGGACCTTCTCCAACTGGTCCATGTCCTTCTTATGTTGGGGGCTCCAGAACTGGACACAGTACTCTTTTGGCAAGAAAGGATTTATTATGGATGAAAACACACAGCTTTGACACTGTCTTATGCAGATACTGCTGCATACCTAATCTCTAGAAAGGCATGATCTGTATCAGCCCTGCAAAACCTGACAAAATGTCTTCCAACAGGTTAGTCACTCAATACAACTCTGCTTTGTCCCATAATATGGGGTCAAATACCAGGCAACTACCACCTAAGCAGGTCTGAAGAAGACTTCTGATGCATCTTTTCACAAGACCTGTAATATTTGTTCTCAGCCATGGCCCCTGTGGCCAGGGGCCGTGCACTGCCATCACAGAACAGCCCACATCCACGCTGCTCAGCTTGGTTACCCTCCAAAACAGGACAACTTGCATGTTAACAAACTCTCCTTTGGTTTCCCACAGAGTGAAATTATCAGGTATCATGGATACCCCAGTGAGGAATATGAAGTTCCCACAGAGGATGGATACATTCTTGGTGTTTTCAGAATTCCTGCTGGGAGGAACAGCCAAAATACAGGTGTGCCACAGTTACAGGACATAATGAAGGTCTGAGACCCAATACTTACATGTATTGGGTCTCCAACTTTCTCCTTTGCACATGTAATGGCATGCTGCACACTCTTCCATCTCAGCAAGGGCACCTAGTCAGGAATGTGGCCTGAATTCTGAATCCATCTGAAGTGTACACACACTCAGTGTCTGTCTTTATTTCAGACTTTAATAGTTTTGTCATATCCCAGGTTTTTTCCCCCATGTGGGCTGAGGGAGGGTTTAGTAGACTGGATTTCGGGAGGTTTTGCATTAATACCCTAATTAATATATATTCAGAATAGAATCCTGATAACAAAGCCTTTCAGGTTAGGCATATGAATATTAATTCCCAGACTTCTGAAGGACAGGGGTATTCTTAAGGAAGGTGATAAGAAATCAGGTCATCAATGAAAAGCAAATGTATTTCATCTGTATCATCACGTTTTTGGAATAGAATACAAGTTTCTCCCTAGAATTTGAGGTACCCTGGATACTGCTACTTTGTTTATTACTCCTTGTTAGAATTATAGGACAATTTATTTTGGATTCCTCCTTCTTTGGAGATCATCTCGACCAGCCTCAAAATAAGGTTAATCAAATTCAGATCAGAAGCCTCTCAGGCCTCCTCTGTTGGTTACTGAATAGACCTAAGGGTAGATACCCTTCTTTGGGTTAAGTATTCTTTGTCTTCCATACACCGTTAGAGGATGTAGGCACAAGCTTCCTCAGTAAATTCTTTATTTGCCAGATCTGTCATGAAATATCATGAAACAATTCCTGCTTGCATGGAACAAATCCTTCAGACTTCCCAGACCAATATATATGCATAGTTCTCCTGGGACCTTCTTGAAGAAGGAAAGAATTAAAACCTCTCACAAACTAAACTCTGCACCCCAATCTTAAATATACATTAACTACTGCTCCAATATAAGAATACTTTCATCTTTTCCAGGGCAAAAGCCTGTAGTCTTCCTACAGCATGCTTTTCTAGGAGATGCTACACACTGGATTTCTAACCTGCCCAACAACAGCTTGGGCTTCCTCCTAGCAGATGCCGGCTATGATGTCTGGATGGGAAACAGCCGAGGCAACACTTGGTCTTTAAAACACAGGACCCTTCATCCCAGCCAGAAGGAGTTCTGGCAGTTCAGGTACTCTGGAGAAGGAGAATTACAAATGACAGAAACTCCAGGGGGACTAGATAGCTTCAACCTAGTGGTTTTTACCTAAACCAGCATCAGAACAGGGTCTATACCAAGGAGAGTAAACAACCAGACAAAGAAGGGTGCTCACTACGACTCAGAGTTGGGAGCGTTGGCTGGGGAAGAGATTTCAGATACTGGGAAACAAAAGAGGATGCTGAAGAGAAGGGAGACAGTACTGTCAGAGGGAAAACAAGAACCTCAGCTGGAACAGGCTGAGCAGCCTTTTGTAGAAATCCCTGATCTCTCACAGCTGAATTCAGCCAAGAGAGAAATGTGTTTTGTAACCCATGCTAGTGAAAGCACTGATTAAGCTCAGTTCCCCAAGGGCTGCACCTGCAAAAACTGACACCTCCTCTGCGGAGAGCCCAAGGCATAGGGCAGCCTGGCAGTACAGCTGCATCCTTTTACTCCCTTCCCCAGCTCAGGCAAGAATGCGGACAAAGCGTGCAACCTCATCTTTCAGTTGGTCCTGCTTGGTGCAATGAACAGAACTGGCATTCAGTTACTCATACTGTGATAGCCGAATTACCTGTTAGCTTTTTGTGTTTCTCCTCTGTAGCTTTGATGAAATGGGTAAATACGATATTCCAGCTGAGCTGTACTTCATCATGAATAAAACTGGACAGAAGGATCTATATTATGTTGGTCACTCGGAAGGCACAACCACAGGTAATGCCGAGACAGTCACAGTTCACAACCATTCATGTTCCTATCTGATCAGTAGGTGGATCACCCCACTGCATCAGTTGTTTATCTTGTTTATGGAGAGCTAGCAAACATAGAAGTGTCTCCTGAGATGAGATTTGCAAACTATGCAAAAATTTTTTTAAAACAGTTTTGGTTAGCATTAATAAGCAAAGAAATCTAATAGCAGATCCAAATATAGTTCAACTTTTTAAATAATTAGAGACATAAAAGTGGTTATTTACTGGATACTTCAGGTAATGGTACTGGGCTTTTTTCTTAAATTCTCAGCAGCAGGAATTTTCATTAAGTTCAGCTTTTGTATTAAGACATACAATTATTTTCCTGTGAACTGGAAGGAAAACCTAAAGAGATTAAACAGCATATGTAAGACATAATTTAAAATAACAGAAGACAAGGAAAAAGAGCCTCGACATTACTAAGTCATGTGACTTAATGGCAATCTTACAATTTAAAGCATAGTTCATAAGCAGTTCTAACTGGCTACACTACTATTAAACATATTGCCAAAAACTGAAAATTAGGGAAGAAAAAACATAAATAACTTATTTTCTCTTAGTGCCAGCCTTTAGCATTAACTCACTGCATGGCCTTTGAATGCAACTTTATTTTAGCATTAGCTGAAATTTTATTGATGCTTATGGTTTATGTGTAAGATCCATGAATGGACATTGATTAGGAGAGAAGGAAATATGGGAAAGTCATATATTGTCACAGCTCCAGAACTTTTCTTTCTTTTTCTCTCATAAGAGTATTTAAAGACCCTCATGGCAAAACAAACTAACCATCTAGGCTTTCTCCAACTGCCTTTGATGCAAACAAACAGTTGAAAACATTCAAAGCTCCCAGTATCCAGCTAATTATTCTACAGTTTCATGGAAGCACAAATATACATAGACCTTTAGACACTATAATCTGAAAAACTAATTTTTTAATGAGAGTTTTGTGGACTTTAGAAGGATTTGATTTTATCACAAAAATGTCACTGACATGTCACCTACAAAACCTATTCTGACAAAGGCAATGTCCAGACATACTCTAAACCTCAGCATGAACTTTGCCTCCTAAATAAAATTCATTTCAGGACTTAGTTTCAACACTTGTCTTGGGTAAAACATGCAACAGACAAAGATGGACAACAGACAATGGGCTGCAAATCTAGTCTCACTTTTTGTTTGCTACCTACTGCTTATTTATTTCTTTTGTCTAGGGAAGATGTCTCCACTAATTCAGGCTGTCTCTTCTGTGTTTTCAGGCTTCATAGCATTTTCTACATACCCTGAGCTGGCCAAACGGGTGAAAATGTTCTGTGCTCTGGGCCCAGTAGCCACAGGCCTGTATGCTACAAGCCCTCTGATTAAAATAACAAATGTTCCTGAACCACTACTGAGGGTATGTAATTTTTCCTTCTAAGAGGCCCAAGGCCTGACTTACCTTCATAGGGTTCACTCAGCCTGAGGTGAACTGTTCCCAAAGAGGTGATTCTATGATGATACTTGGGATGAATCAAGTGCTCTTGAAAAATCTGTTCCCAAACTTTGCAGGTAAAATACTGGAGATACAAGGCTTGTAGCAACAGGTTGCAGTGAAGTAGGAGACTTCTGAAACTGTCTCATCATAGGACTCTTGCTGCTAATTAGTATTTTTCTAGCCTCGTGCAGGAGGAACTAAACCAGAGCTGCAGTAACAGCCATGACAACTTCTGGAACATCAGAAATGAGTGACAATTGAGGTCATTACACTAGAAATGGAAACGTGAATCCAGGCTTGATGCCAGTAATATGAAGGGGGAGAAATATGTGATGCACTATGGGAAGAAGGTGGTTTAAGGGGTACTGGGAGGGTAAGCTGTTTCAGCAATCCTTGACTATTGAGCTGGGAGGGTAGGCTATTAGCAGCAGTTTTGTACATCAAATGCTCCTGTAACAAAAAAAAAAAAAATGTTGTACTTTTCCCTTCCCTCAGTTAGTATTTGGCCACAAAGGAGCCTTCCACCAGGTTGGATTTCTGAAGGGACCTGTGACACAGTTATGTACAAAACTGGATAAGTTTTGTGGCCATATACTCTGCTACATAGCTGGAGGCGACATTAAAAATCTGAACACGGTGAGTATATGCAAGAACACCTACTCAAACTAAAGTGATTTTGGAAGTTGCATTTGTGTGCTTTACCCTTATCTAGTAACTGCCATGCATGTAAACGTACAGAAATCACAACATAGTTCTCAGCAGACTGAGGGAATGCCAGGATATCATGTGGTGCAAACAGTGCCAAACAGGACTAGAGCTAACGATGGATTGAACCAACAACTAAGCACATTCCAATCGCAGAAAGAATGGATTGAATTTAGTCTGGAGCTATGTTGCACATGTCAATAGATGTGCCCTCTTTTGGAGCTAAGCCAAACAGATTTTGGTCATACACAGATGCTCTTCAAAAAGAGACAATGGATGATGCAGTCAGATTTCTTGGTAGTACAGTTCCCAGTTTCTTTCCTTAACATGTGGACACCAGGGTCGTCTGAACACTGGAATAACTAAAATTTTCTCTTCCCACTTTTCAGTCTATTTGCATCAGAACTTGGTCCCAAAGAACTAACGTAAGGGGCATTTTCCCATTTTTGTTGTCCTTGTAACTGGGACAAACAGCTCAATCCACAACATGAAGAGCCACAGAAAGTCCTTGTGCTGTGCCTGAGGAGTGCAGCACCTCTACAGAGAGATTCACAAAGACTAGTGCATCAGTCAGAAGAGCTGTCCCTATGCTTGCCAACATATGGATAGTGTAGTGTGTCTTAAATCCCCTTTACAGTGGCCGAAGTATGAAGAAGCTAGCCTGTGTAATGTTTATTACTGCAATATCCATAAAGACCGGGGCCCATTTTTCTCCATCTATAACCACTTGTAAAAGCATATACGGGAAAGCAGTGAGAATCAAAGGTACAATGCAAAAGCAATTAAAGGCTTTGCAGCCCTTTTGAATTGCAGAGCTAAACCATTAAGCATCTTTCCTGACCTGAGGTAAGTCATTAATGTGTTTCTCAGGGCAAGATAATAAGTCTGAGGAGGAATCTGGGGAGATGGAATTACAGAATTGGAACATCTCTTTAACAAAACCATAAACATGCAAACAGAAGAAAAAGCAATCTGTTCTGTAAGCTGGCTTTTTTAGCACTAGGAGTAAAGTGAAGAGAAAAAAAAATATTCAAAATACTTATACATGCATGGGGGTTTGGTGTGAGGTGAGGAATCTACTCTGAAAGGACTGGAAGATATTTCCCTAGTGTTGCTGAAATACAGGATCCCAGAGTGGTACTATCTTCATGGAACAGACTTGCTCTCCTGAAGAAAGCGTGCAGATGCATACTATTAACTAGCTATTTCTAAGTCTGCTTTTCAGTTTTCTGTCTGATATTTGAAGAATATCCTATTAAAATGGGGTTTTAACACAGCAGCAGTATGTTGCTCCGGTCCTTCACAGCTTTGTTCTGCCACAGCACTGGAGCACTGCCTTTATAACACTTGTGCTTTCTCTGCAGAGTCGAACAGATACATACGTAGGACATTCTCCTGCTGGAACATCAGCACAGAACATTCTTCATTGGCATCAGGTATAACTGCACACTGACATATAAACAGACTCTTACTACTGCTTTTTATACAACCAATAGCCTCCAGGGCATTCCAGAGGTGGTGAATCTGGGAAACTGCCCATCACATCTCACATGCTGCCATGAGCACCTGCCTCAGAGGGAGCACTGCTTCCCATGGCTCACCAGACCATCACCTGAATTGCCCCTTTGGTACCAGGCACTGAGATTTCCCCAGGGCACATCAGGCCTCTCTGCATGTTGGGCTCTAATGGCTTCCAGCCTTCATCTTTAGTTATGGAGACATTTGCCTTGAGAGCTGCAGAAGTGAGCACAAGCAGTAGGCACGTGGCAGGCAGTAGGAGCACAGTGGAAACCTGAGCAGTCAGGGGATGATCCAGACAAAGAAGTAAAGTAGGTTAACTCTTTTCTCCCAGAGTGTTAACCACAGCCTGGATCACTTCCCAAAGCCATTTAACCCCACAGATGATTCTGCTGGCACAGTCGTGAAGTGGGGAACTGCCTTATACTCGTATAGTACCTACCAAACAACACTGCTCTACAGGTATGTTCCCAACAGCCAAGCTTTTCTGAAACCCTGTTAGTCTCTCTTGCCACTGTCCAGATCCTGGATTCGAGTTCTCTAAGTTGGGTTTTTACTTACATGCTGGCAGATCTGAGCTTGTTTTGCTCATGGTCTGAATCAGATCAGGGCAAGACAGCTCCAGTCAAGAACCGCATCACTGCACGTGTCCAGGTGCACCTGCTGAGCTAGAATATATCTGTATACATGCTATAAGTAGCCCCCTCCCCTTTCTGCAAACACCTAGTGTGGTCTAGGATATAGCTGTGCTCCTGAGGACACCCCTGATAAAAATTCCCAGCAGCCAGTCCCACATTATGCACCTACCAGAGCCAGGAAATGGGGACAAACCAAACTATTTTGCCAGCCTTTAAAGAAGTCAAGTGGCTGCAAAGCAAGCAGATTTCTAGCACAGCTCCAGGGACCTGAAGCCTTGAAGTCAAGGTTTTCTAAACTGACAGACACTGACATTCTCTCACCTCATTTTGTATGACATACAACAAATGAAATTACTTGTCAGGTTTGTGCAAAAAAAAAAAAAAAAAAAAAAAAAAAAAAAAAA